>JARQZJ010000035.1:3720000-4320000 GCA_030704895.1 Henosepilachna vigintioctopunctata
TTATAAATCATCGGTCCGTATTCAATCCATCAATCAAAAATCGATGACTTTCAGAACGCCCACACGTCCTAGATTCGAATGAGGGGAACAACAATTTGTGAAAATTCACGTGAGCACCCTCTATAGAAGAAAAGACGAATAAACTCTCCCTAGCGTTCTAGATTCCTACACCATTCGAACACCACAAACATCTGTCTGCAATGTGTAAGAATGGTCGCATACCTAATCGCTCCAGAATACGCCCCGGCGGGCAGAAAGATGGCTAGTTTCAAGATTCACGAATTATTTTTGCTAGTAAAAACTGAGACTCTTAATCGGAATATCGAAATATTTCAAATCAAACTCTTAAAATCTGTCTATACAAATGTTGTCAAGGAGAACGAACCAATCACATTCGTGATTGAATATTAAGTGCCCTTCGAAAATTTACTAGTATGAATGATTCGTGAATCTTGAAACTAGCTATCCTTTTGCCCGTCGAGGTGTGATTTGGAGCGATTACGCATGAGATCATTTTAACACATTGCACACAGATTTCTGTGGTGTTCGAATGAAATGTTCACGAAGCCTCTACGTACTCGCACCAATGATGTCATGAGTAGGAATCTAGAACGCTAGGGGAGAGTTTATACGTACTTTCTTCGATAGAGGGAGCTCACGTGAATGTTCACAATGTGCTGTTCTCCTCATTCGGATATAGGTAAGGCCTGTGAACGTTTTCAAAGTCATCGATTCTTGATTGATTGATTAAATACGGACTGATGATTCATAGTAATGAAGAAACAATTGTATCCTATTATCATTCAACAAGATCGATGATTTTTTCGAAGCGCTCTTAATATTCGAGTTTAATAATTGCTCGTGCTTGTTGCCAACATTTGTGTAGACAGATCCCCGAGAGTTTTATTCGACAATATTTCAATTAAGAGTCTCAGTATTTACCAGTATGAATGATTCATGAATCTTGAGAAGAAAAAAAATATATATATATATATATATATATATATATATATATATATATATATATATATATATATATATATATATATATATATATATATATATATATATATATATATATATATATAACAGACTGTTAATATTTCACATTGAACCAATGCCGTTCCTTGAAGTCTTCATAAATTTCAAAATTCAGAAAAACATTTTCTATTTGCAAAAATTTATATTGGCTAAGACAATCGTATTAAATTTTTCAATAAATGAAATGAAACTCAACCCATTAGCATTTCCCGAACAAGCAAAGTGTCAACACGAGATATGTGTTTGAATGCCTACAAATTATCATTATTGTTATTATTATTAATGATGAAAGGATTCAGTGGAGAATAAACGTCTCATCACTTATTTTGGAATACTTCTGAAGGGAGTGTACACACATTGAACATGTGTGTACATTTGTTTCAATCAAGCAATATTGAATCTAAAATTACAACTAAATAAATGAAGGCAAATAAAGCAAATCAAATTATTACGTCTAAAGGAATGATTTAAAAGTTTTCACGAAAGACCCAATAAGTGAGCTTAAATGATTTTTCGTTACACTATACCTATGTGAAACTGAAATGAGCTTTGTTTTCGATAGTGTTTCGTAGCCAATTTTGAATTAGTTTATTGTAACGGCACAAACAAGGGAGGAGTTCAGAGAGTTCCATATACGACAAACTCGATTAGATAAGTTTTGAAGCTTACTCGAAACTTCATAACTACGATTAGATCGTAGTTTTGAAGGTTCCGCGCCTAAGTTTCACTGAGGGAGAATATATCACTTGAATCGATTGAAAAGAGTTCGTTGAAGACTCTAAAAGTTTATTCCTCCCTCCAATCTAACGATTTCGATGATGAGGTGAACGCTGCTCGTAATCAGGTCTATTTTGAAATTATGTATGGTACCTATATAAAATTTATATGTTTCTTATCCTTAATCGATAGGGCCGATACTTGATGAAAATCTGAATACATTATTCAAATAAAACTAATTAGTTTTTGATTTTCACTATAATTAATTCAAAACATGACAATATCGTTTCGCCAACACAGTGGCTTCATCTGATGTTAATGATTAACTGTGTGTATCGGGTATCTATGAGTTGAGTTGCGGTACTTGTCCAAAAGAATATGTTTGTCAAACTGGCAGGAACTTCAGATTTAGAATATCTGAACACCAAAGATGCAATGATAAAAATAAAACCGATTCTACGAATGCAACACTTCTTTTAGAAGAAAACCATGTCTTCGACAACAACTTTAAAATATTACATACGGGACGTAAAGGTTATAAACTAACCCTGTTCGAAGCCATGGAAATTAATAAGATGTATTCCAGTAAAAGGCAATCGAAGAAAAGTATTCTATGGTCATGCCCCACAATTCAAAAGAAATATGTTCTATAGTCATTGCCCTACAAAAGAAGAACAGTGTCATTTCCAAATGACCACAGAATCCTTTCTGCTCAGTTTATTATCATCAACATCTGATAAAGTCACTGTGTTGGCGAAACGATATTGTCATGTGTTCGAATTAATTATAGTGAAAATCGAAAAACTACTTATTTTTATTTAAATTATATATATATATATATATATATATATATATATATATATATATATATATATATATATATATATATGTTTCTAAGTTTATGAAGGTTATTATATTTAATTGTGATGGGTAATACATGGTATAATGGATTACAAACTGAATGACCATTCGAAACCGGCAGATAATAGATTTATACCCAATTATTATCAAACACAATATCCTGTTTGGATAAACAGTGCACACACACATAAAGTTGATGTCCAATTAAATAATACCATGAGGATTGTATCTGGTACCCTGAAGTCTACTCCCATACACTGGCTTCCTGTGCTGAGCCACATACCCCCACCGGATCTCCGACGTAAAACTGCCTTCCTTCGTGAATATGAAAAACTTCAAGACAATCCATTACTACCTATACATGCCGATGTAAGCGACTTGGATAGGAGCAGACTGCGGTCCAGAGGACCCCCGATGAGAACCACCAGAGAGCTGGAAGCCTTGGAGTTTGATTCTGTACACTTTTCTTACACATTCTGGGAGCGAGAATGGAGAGACGCCTGCCCAGCCACTGTAGAGATCTTCCTTGTATAACAGAGAAGCCACCTGCCTATGAGTAACCACGGAAAATATGGACCTCCATTAACCGAATACGCACTGGCCATGGTAGGTGTGGGGATTCACTCTACAAGTGGGGAAAAACACCATCTCCAGCATGTGATTGCGGTGCGGCTAATCAAACAGTTCATCACATCGTTACAGAGTGCCAGAAAATAGCCTACAACGGCAATTTCAACGACTTCCTGATGGCTACCAAAGAAGCGGTTTATATATATATATATATATATATATATATATATATATATATATATATATATATATATATATATATATAAATTAGATGTTTGTCTGTAATTTAATAAGTGTGTCTCTTGCCTATGTATTTGTGTTTATATTCTATATTTCTATTGAATTAAGTGATGTCATGTGTTTCTGTGCCATACGATAAATAAATAAATAAATAAATCAAACACAAAAGAAAATGACGTCGCAATGTTTTTCAATATTTAAACTTACTTTTCACTATTTTCAGTAATCATAACTAAGGAAAATAATTGTGAACAATCACTGGCATATTGAGAAATTTCAGTCTTTCATAAAATGTTTCATTACAACAGTAGATCTCTAAGGTTAACTGAACAATATATAATCTTAATAATAATAACAATAATAATAATAAGGACTTTATTCACTTTCATACGCAAATTGTGTCCCAACAGTGAGAGGCGAAGTGTAGCAAGAAAACAAAAGAAAGAGAAAAAAATAATAATAATCATAATAAAAAAACAGTACCTTATAATAGAATATCGAAAAATAAATATATAAAGTAAACATTATTTCACAATAATTTAACAAAATAAATATGACAACCTTAATCAAATTAATTACCTTATATAATGAAAAAATGAGGAAAAAAACAAAACAAAAAAAGAGTTGCAAAGTCTGTTAAATGAAGTCTGTTAAATGAACTCATCCAGTTTTACTGTGCAGATGGGAGCTGGTATTTGTTTTTTTTTTCTAAAACCGGACAGGGAGGGATCTTTTATTTCACTGTCTTATGTATTATAAATTGAGGTAGTATTATACGTGAGAGATCGTTTAAAAATATTTAGACGAAACCGAGGTAAATGAAGGGTATCAACATGTCTAATGTTAACCCAGTTTTGGTTAAAAGTTATCACTCGTTAATGTATCGTATAACTAAATACACCTGGTTGAATTCAATAAAATATTTCCAACATTTTCAATAATTTCAGCGAACATAAAAGAATTCTTCAAAACTTCTCCACAAAAATATAAGTTGTTCCAATCATACAATAAATTTCGAAATGTTCGAAGTCTTGTGAGAGACATCGATGGATATTAACAATCAATGAATAAAAAACGTCCTTTCATCTTCTTTTGGGATTCAGTGAAGAATCTCCACTCTATATGAAGACGATAAAAATTATGTTTGATAAAACGTGATTTACATTTAAATTTTCTGAAATATTCGTTTCGAGTTATGCCTTTTGATCGATCGTAATATTCAAAGATGTGAATTTCAGTTTGATCTTTATATTTCTCCACTGTCTTTCGATACCGAAACTTTTGATGAAGGCTCACAAATGGAGTTTACTAAATTGTTGAAGGAAGATTGTATGAAAGTTGGAGTACTAGATTATAATACATATTTACCTGTACATCGGTTTCCTTAAATCTTATTTTTGGTTATTGGCAATGTTCGGCAGTACCTCTTTATATAACAATTTTCTTTGATGAAAAACCATAACCATTCTTGAAGATCAAGACTAACCGATCAGCATTTACCTCTGTTCTGGAAATTATATCAGACCAGCACAGTCAACCAAATTTTGATTATTTGGTTGATGACACGCCATGTCAAGCATCTTCTCAATCTATAAGGTAATATTAAATGGATTCTGTAGATTTTCTGTTGTTGGTATCTGGCTTCCTTATCTCAAAATAATTGGAAAATTGTAGTTCAAGTGAATGAATGAAATGAAAAGTTTCATTTCAGGTAATGTACAAAAAATTGGAAATTTTTCAACATTAAAAAGAATAAGTAACTGATGGGGTACAACTTGTAACCATTCAACATGACAATGAATTCACAAAACAAGAAAGAATATTTGGAATCGTTTGTTAATTTCGGAGACTTGAAATCATGCGCTCCCCAACTTATTGTAAATCAGATTATATGACCCTCAACGTCACATGACTGCTTTAGAGTAGTGTTTTTCAATCTGAGTCGAGATACCTATGGGGATCGTGAAGCCTCACTCAAAGGGTCGCTGGTAAAAGACAAGGTTCTACATTAAGATATTTACACAATTTCAAGGAGAAAGATCGGCTTAATGAGTTTTCGAAAATTGTCAAATCGTAAGGCTGTTGTAGAAATGTTAATGAAGAAATCATTTTCTATCACATGTCTATTTCGCATTTTAGTTTCAATGTCTACCATTGAAGAGAATGTCAAATTACCTTAGTATGAAATGGCGAATGGCACTAATGATTAAGAAGCTTTACTTGATAGCTTTGGATATTCTCTTGTTCTTACAATCCAAAACAAGTAGACACTTATCAAATGGCGATCTACTTTAAAGATGACGTCGGCAACAAAATCTATAAGATGTTCCTTCATATTTGTAGTAAGATCATCCTCTTTTTCCAGTCTGGAAAGTGAGTTGATAGTTTGTGTTGCATTCTCTTCAGCAATCTTCTGAACACTCGGAAAAGACTCGAATACATTGCTTCGTAGAGAGCTTGACAACAAATGGAGGTTTCCATGAAATGCTTCTTCTATATCTTTAGCTGTTGAAATATTTTCTTCTCTACTTTGGTTGGGGGTTCTGATTAAAACTATTGAGACGGCTGAAAAGACCTCATAAAAGAGCCAAACAGGGTCTAAATTTGCATATTCAGATTCAGTATCTTGTAAGAACAATTCAGTACTCAGTTCTAACACTCTTGTCTATACCTTTCCTTTGGACATTAACTTGACCACTAACTGGTAAAGGCGATTGTGAAGAAGCGAGTGCATATATTTGGAAACGATTCTCAACACATTGGTTTGCAATGATGTGCTTTTTATAAAATTGATAGCATTACCTGCAGGGGTGAATATAAAGGTGAGGTCAAATGCTGTCAAAGAGAAAAGTATATGACGATGAATCATTTACAGGCTTGCATGATCAGGTAAAGTCATTGGTTGCAAAGCTTGAGATTGAAAAAGAGATTCCACGAGTTTGCCACCTTCAAACAGTGCGCACTAATGTCCCGTACACAACTGAGGAAGAATATTATGTTCGAGATGTTTATATATCATACCTGATTGATTTCTGTAACAAACTGACGTTTTGAGTCCCACAAGGAGACAGTTTCATTCTTACAAAATCTACTTTCTACTTTCACAGTTTTGTACTAAGACTGATATTCGTTCATAAGAAGCTGCTGTAAACTTTTACAAAGAATACCTATTTGTCATATAAAGAGATTATGAGAGATGAGCTTATGCTGTGGAAATGAAAGTAGATCCGGGAAAAGCCTGAAAATCTTCCAGAAACTTCTATTGGATCTCTCGCTAACTGTGATTGAACTTCCTTCCCTAACATTTATATCCTCTTGAAACTTTAGGATTTCTTCCTGTTTCAGCCTGAGAAAACTGAAGACCTACTTAAGAAACAGTATATCCGAAAATAAGCTTAACGGGCTAGCTTTACTTTCCATCCAGATTATTGAACGCGACCAGGAAGTTATTGATAAATTTTCAAGTACACCAAGAAACTTGGACTTTGTTCTGTAATCTCCGTAAAAATTGTGAACCTCAATAAGTTTTTATAAAATAAAATTTTTTTTTGACCTTTTTTTTCCTTTACTTGTAATCACTTTGTTTCGCCGATAACAACATATCATATGACAATTCGATTCAACTAAGACGAATGCACCATTTTCTCTAAATTGAAGTCAACTTGAGACTCATCAACTAAGTATAACCTTTATGATGTTGTTTCATTCAATGTAATGGTACTGTAATGTAATGTAAGGACAAAACGAATCAATCACTTAAAGAATTTTTGAAATCCATCAATAAATGATTTATTGAGGGAAATAAAATATTGTAGTTTACGGAACGTATGTGGTTTTTGATTCTGTCAATGAGCCTAGTCATTTGACCTATTCGACATCATCGCATGACGAATCATCATTTTGTGATTTCTTAGGAGTTAAGTTTTTCAGGTTGAGGGCACTGGTTGGTTATGGCATCCAAACGTCATATGTCAAAGTGAAAAGTTTTCAGTATACTCTGCCATTTCATCATGGAAAGACTTACAAACGAGCAACGATTGCAATTTGATGAAATCCACTATCAAAATTCGTGTTATCACCAAATTTCGCACAAAGTTTACTTTGTTGCATGCTTACAGTGCGTACTGAAGAGAATATTGCAACCGTAGCGTACAGTGTTAATGAGGATCGTGAAATGTCAATTCGTCGCCGTTCTCAGCAATTGGGCATGTATTACTCAACCACATGGAAAATTTTACGTGTTGATTTGGGTTTGAAAGCCTATAAAATTCAACTACTGCAAGAATTGAAGCCGAATGACCTACCACTACGTCTAATTTTTGGTGAATGGGCCTTAGAATAGCTTAATGAAAATCCGCTGTTTTATTGAAAAATTGTGTTCAGTGATTAGGCTTATTTCTGGCTTAACGGATATGTAAATAAACAAAACTGTCGCATCTGAAGTGATGAACATCCACATGCCGTACAAGAATTACCGATGCATTCCGAAAAAACGACAGTTTGGTGTGGTTTATGGTCTATTTTTCTTCGGAGACTACCGTGGAAGAAACGTTACCGTCAACGGCGAACGATATCGAGCCATGATACGCAATTTTTTTTTGTCCCAAGTTATCAATTTCAATAAAAATGTTGAATGAAATGATGCAAATCGAGTGTTTCATTCGATTTAGAAAAAACTACGCTTAAAAGATCACCGATTATTAGTTTCAAAGTCGCGCTAGTAATCTTGCTTCGTTTTTGTTTATTTACGTACAGTCGTTTGTTCGTTTTTTTTATTTATGAGTGTGTATTTTTTATTTCACTATAATGAAAGAAGATTTCGACAAACGACAGAGTCAATTTTTAAATAAATTCAAATTATTTATAATCATTCCATCACACTCAATCATTTCAAAAGATTAAAACGGAGGTGATTAATTTGAAGTCATTATAAATGATGAAGTGAATGAAATAGATTCTCATAAAATCCAACTCGACGTCTTTTCCATATGATCCTCATAGTTTTTGAGTTTTAACCGTCTTTTGACAGTCAAAAGTATGGGGACAATGTAAGGTATTACCATAAATATTCCCCAACCAGATTATGGTCTATGTTCGACTAAATGTTCTGTCATTTGATGAGTACAGTACTTATAGATATAAAGTAAATAACAAAATCCATTTCCGTAAGTTATATATATTTTCAATTAATAAGTTATTCTGAACTCATATGATTTCCTTGTTGTGCTATTTCTTGTATTTTGATTTTCAATATTGGAACAATACAATATTTGTAGGCAATTTTTCAACTTTTTCCATCGCGAAATAAAAAAATACGAATCGAACGTCTCAAACAAATGCAAAATAATACCTACGTTCTGCGTCTTCTAGGTCAAATGACGTCACACGTTAGAGTGCAGCGTTTAACAAAATAATCTTGCAAGAACAACTTCAAAGTCCCATAACTTTCTCATTTTTTAAGATATTTTATCGATTTTTTACGTTTTGTTATATTTCAATAAGGATATCATAATTTGTCCATAAAAAAAAACTTCTCGATTTAATTTCAAGATCAATTTGAAATGTGAATATCCATATAGGAATAATAACATTTTTTTCTGTAATGAGTAGAAATTATGTTTAAATCTTTATGGCTTCAATTGATTCAATTCAAGTGTTTATAAATTATTTGCTCAACTTCCCGTATTACCGACTTCAAAATAACGGGATCCCGTAAAATTTGAGAAGTTATCCATTCACATATAAATAGTTGATGATATTTTTCAAATTGGAACAAGAAAAACTGATTTAAACTCATGTTGTATATCACACCTGTGTTGAAAAAATTTCATGGATTCTATTCTTACCTATGTGACTATGTGAGCACTTTTTCTTATGATTAGTAAAAATATCCACCACTTTTTCTAAAACAACAATTGAAAAATGTTTGATTTGATAAAACTGAAATAAACGCATTTTAATAATTTTGAGAATACACAAACCAATAGTATGCACAGAAAATATAAAAATGTACATATTTGAAGCACCCATTTCTCATTCCTCATTGAATTTGTTGACTATTCATTAAAAATAACGAAATGGTGATTTCTAATTCTTTCCGAATGATGGAAACTTTCGTTCTTGGAATATATATAATGTACATAACTGGTTTATGTAGATAAAAAACCCACATGGCAATCAATCACTGAAGTAATTATGAAAAGCTATTATATTAAGTATCAATTAGATATTGGAAGAAAACAACATTCAGTCTTATTAGTTTTCTTAAATGTTTCACTACAAATTATAGTCGGAATTGCATTGGTTCTATATCTTTAATAGCTTTGTTTAGATAACTTTCCTCGTTACTCAAATCTTCCAATAAAGCATTTATTTTCTTCTTAACGTCTGGTTGTTTGGTGTCCTGATTAGTCAGAATTTTCTGAAGGACAAATTTGAGTTGATTAGCTGATGTTCCAGATGAAGTTTTGGAAAGCTCGATCAAAACATGATCATAATATCCCTAAAAAAAAAAAATTTTGAATTTGGAGGCTAATATTTCTCTTATTCTATTATCACTCTATATATATAATAATATATATAATATATATATATATATATATATATATATATATATATATATATATATATATATATATATATATATATTATTTTGAATGTTTTAGCAATAACAGGCTTATTTTAATGTGAAAAACTTTATTTTCGTTGACGTTTCGTTGCATATCACAACTTTGTCAAAACTAGACAAAGTTGTGATATACAACGAAACGTCAACAAGAATGAAGTTATTCACATTAAAATAAGCCTGTTATTGCTGAAAACATTCAAAATAAACTATTTTAAACAGCCAATAAATCAATTTTAAATATATATATATATATATATATATATATATATATATATATATATATATATATATATATATATATATATTAAAATAAATTAAACTCTTGGCTTAATGTTTCACGATTTATTTAACAATATGTATAAACATGTTTAGAGCGTTAGCTCATTTTCAAGACTGACTAACGCTCGAAACATGTTGACTATACATATTCTTAAATAAATCGTGAAACATTAAGCCAAGAGTTTAATTTATTTTAATATTCAATTATGTTTCACCAAGAGTTAAGCGAGAATTCAATCTCATTCATATATATATATATATATATATATATATATATATATATATATACACACATATATATATATATAAATATCTATATATATATATATATATATATATATATATATATATATATATATATATATATATATATATATATATATATATATATATATATATATTATATATATATATATATATATATATATATATATATATATATATATATATATATATATATATATATATATATATATATATATATATATATATATATATATATATACATGTATTCAGTACAAGGTGAGATCCGTACATATGATAGACAACCTGAGATCCACTAGTAGAAATCACTTTAGTTTTGAATTCTTTTCACAAAATAGTCTAAAGATGCGTACTGGTCAATAATATGAACCGAGGGGTAAGATAAATTAAAATTTTTTTCATACACCAAGTATGAAGGTAAGTAGAGATCCATGATAAATGTAAGGAAGACGAGATCCGATATACTATTTGTATAGATACGCTGTACAAGACGAAATCCAGCGATGTTGCCACTTTATACAGAATTTCTTTCACAACTTAAACCAAGATGATATATAATTACTGTGATTATTTCTGATGGAAAATCGAAAAGTGAATGATTAAGTCATTTCAGTTTTTGATACTTCGCGTTGCGCATCGTGCACAACGTGGATTTCACAAATTTTTTCGGTAGAAGATGTGCGTTGTGATACTTGTTTTTCTCACAAGTTCTGTTCTTGATGGCATATATCATACAAAATGAAATACATCGAACTTGTCACATTATGCAGAATTTCGTTTATAAATCGAAAAAAACTGAGAAATATCTCGAATATGTCTGCAGGATATGCAAATTGAGAATATTCATTCATTGAAGTTTCTCATATATCACATTGAGCATTTTGCTATTTTTCGTTATGTATCGTTGAAAAAAAATTTTGTTGGACTTTTTAAGGTAACTTAGTTCTCTCGATAACATATTAATTTGTTTGGATTCATGGCTTTTGTATGACTTTCAATATTTTATTGATGAAAGAAAAATGCTACAATTCGTGCATTCATGCATTTTGTAATGTTTGTGAAAAAAGTATCATAAGTGTTTAATTTTTTTTATATGAATGAAGTTTATTTGGCCATATTATATGGATTACATTATTTCTTACAATAAATAACTTCAAATAAACTGATTAACTCACTGAAGTTCAAAACTTGTACGTAAGAGTAATTTCAAAATACAAAAGGTATTATAATGCAAATTTGAAAAAAATTAATAAAAACTGAGGAAATATAACAAAATACGACAAGTGGTAGTGGTATAAGTTCATACAAGAAATTAATGTTGGAAATTACATTAATGTTGGAAATTACATTTATCTTCTTTAATGTGAATTCTACGTTGAAATAAATGTAGCTTAGCTCAAAATTTATCAAAAAATTATAGATAACAATGCATATCAGCCTCAAATTTGGTTCTATTAACGTTATCCGGAAATGTCAAATTCTATCCTGTAGCTTAAGAATTTGTTATAAATGGGGCTCTTATAGGCGCAGAATACTGTAAAATGAGAAACACTCTGTGGAATACCCTACTTCTTACTCATAGAATTGCTTTGATTTTTCAATTGAAGGCATACTTCATGTATAATTCTTTTTCATATATTATCTGAAATTTCATAATCAACTTGACGAATCAAAAGAAAAAATAATAAAGGAAGAAAACATTTGAGTATGAAATAAATTTTTGAGCGAGATCATTGTGAAGATTATGTACTATCCTGATGAAGGTTTAGAAACAGAATAATGAGGGTAATTGCTCCAATGAAAATAATTCAGATTTACACAAATACAGAAGTATAGAAATACACAAGATAGATTAACATAGAAATGATGATATTACTGAAGAAACTGAACAAGATGAAAATGTTCATTCACTAACAAATTTCGGAGGAAGTTACTTTACACTGAAGCTTTCATTTGAAGTGGATAATATAATTCATCAATCTGTATGAATTATTTGCTTTAATAGTACCATTCTATAATAACAGCTGAAATGAAATTGTATATATACATTTTATATAACTATTTATGAGAAGGTATCAATATTTCATCAGGCTACCCATGAATATATACCTAAACAGGAATTGGGTTGGAAGAACGAGAAAAAATTCTTGACCAGTTCAATATTCAATTACGAGATTTGGTAAGTGATCAATCTGAAAATATATCGTATGTTTAGTTAACTCGGAGGAATACAACATATAAACATAGCCTCTGTACAGTCAGCGGTAAATAATCAAGTTGGAGATAAGGAAACGAAACAAACGTCAACAATATGTGAGCAGATTAAGCATTTGAATGAACTTAATCGATCCAGAGGTTTGGAATAGAAGTGAGAATGAAATTTCTGAAAATGGGTTGAATTTTAAAAGAGGAACAAAAAAAATTATCGCATAGAAGTTCAACAAAAACACTGTCATTTGTTTCAAAATAGGTATTCGGCTCAAATTGAAGCCTTCATCTGTATAAGCCATTGTAATTGATCAGAAATAATTCATAATGATATATACCTATATATAATGCTAATTCATAAATGTTTGATATCAAAGAATTGTTCCAATTATTTTCCAGATTGTTGAATGAAATCACTCGAGATTTGAACACATTTCAGGAATTTCAAAATATTGCATAATTATAAGTATATTGTCCACTGGAATAATGTATTGGACATTATAGGTATATAATAATGTGAAATTCTTGAAGTGTGTCTAATTCATTGATAGTTTTGACTTGGAAATTCAACACGTATCTCTCTTCTCAATCAACTGTTCACTTGAGAATGCGTTAGTTTTACGAAATTATAGTTGCCTGTAAATAAATAATTTATAATGATTAAAAGCAAATGAATAATTTATTATGATGAAAATGAAGTTATTTTTTGCTATAATAATTGAAATGATCTGATGACTGTTATAATATATATAATTTGAATGAATGAACAGATATTATTTGTTATGAATATTACAAACAGTATATATTATATTATATAGAATAACTTCTTAGGTTAGAACAACCAGAAAATAATTTCTTTCATTTTTTGTTTGTAATTAATAACCTACCCACCTATTATACTTTTTTCAGGATCCATATAGATACAACGCGATCAAAATATTTCGCAAGAATTGGTACCTAATAAATATTAAGTAAGCGTTTAGTTTAGTTTTTTTTAGGAGACGTACGTTTCCTTCATGTGACTGGTGCATTTTATAAGATCTGATAACACTTCGCTTGCTTTTCAGATCTGAAGAAGTCGTTTGTAACGACGAAACGCATAATGCTATGTATTCAATAAAGTTGATAACTGATGAAGCCGATACTTGATGTAAATCGATAAACATAATAAAACAATTGTTAAACTGATTTACACATATATTAAAAATAATACTGCATGATGTACGTTTCGATGAGACTCACATTTTTCAAATGCTACGTGCAAACTAATGACAATTTCTCGAATATAAACAATATATAAATTTAAATTATGAATACAGAGAAAACAGGTTGATAACAGGTAGAGGATCAATTCATACTGAACTACTATATAGTAAACTAACTAATTTTGAGAAGATTGAGAAGGGGGCTTGACGTATGATTGATTTGGCTGTTCAAAAGGTTGCCAGAATATTTGTATTTATTAATTTGAAGTGATTCTAACAAATTAAGCTTCATTCCCTTGTTTGCGGTATTCAAAATTTCAAAATCGGAATTGAATATATGATTTTCATTAATCAAATTATTTGCATAATGAGAATCTGTCTTCTGATTATCAAAGCTACGTTTAAGTTCCGAAATTCTTATTTGAAAACTTCTAAACGTTCTACCAATATAAAACTTATCACAACTACCACAGTTAATTTTATATACACCTGATTTTTCATTTTGGTAGACCTTAGATTTGTTATTTCAAATAATAAATTCATTTGAAATAACAAATCTATTTGAAACAACAAATCTAAGGTCAACAAAAATAAAAAATCAGGTGTATATAAAATTAACTGTGGTAGTTGTGATAAGTTTTATATTTGTAGAACGTTTAGAAGTTTTCAAATAAGAATTTCGGAACATAAACGTAGATTTGATAATCAGAAGACAGATTCTCATTATGCAAATCATTTGATTAATGAAAATCATATATTCAATTCCGATTTTGAAATTTTGAGTACCGCAAACAAGGGAATGAAGCTTAATTTGTTAGAATCACTTCAAATTAATAAATACAAATATTCTGGCAACCTTTTGAACAGCCAAATCGATCATACCTCAAACCCCCTTCTCAATCTTTTCAAAATTACTTAGTTTACTATATAGTAGTTCAGTATGAATTGATCCCTTCTACCTGTTATCTACCTGTTTTCTCTGTATTCATAATTTAAGTTTATATATTGTATGTATTCGAGAAATTGTCATTAGTTTGTACGTAGCATTTGAAAAAGGTGAATCTCATCGAAACGTACGTCATGCAGTATTATTTTTAATATATGTGTAAATCAGTTTAACAATTGTTTCATTATAGTCAATAAAGTATAAATCATAAGTTTATATTCAAATATTTAATAATATGAAATTATGATTAGAGTCATGATTATAGTTGAATAAATATAAAATACGAAGTGTCTCATATTCCTCTACAGTGCTAATTTGTGTATGATAGAATTGTTTGGACAGCGACAGTTTCTCTGTATATTAATAACATTCTGTTTGTGTACCGATTAAAAACAATAACTCCTAAAAAATTTTTTTTCTTTCTTAGAAGAAAACATATACTGCGTGATTATTTCAATGGTTCGAAATCGATACTATCGATCTGAGTGAAGAATTAATTCCAGGGAAAATATCTAGATGACATTTCAAGGTATTTGAAATTCTAAAATTTGAGCGTTGAAATTATGCATGAACCTATTCATCATAGTACCTTATCGTCATTTAAAGACATTTGTTCATACAATTTCAGCAAGTACACGAAACTGAATAGTTATTGAAAACAACTCATTCTTTAATCTATAGCCATTTCACGAAACGATTGTTTCTTGACACATCAGGGGCGCCAGGAGATCAATGAAAATATTAATAAAAAATTATATCATATTATATTGTCGAATATGATATAATTCCTCATATATGTAGGAGTTTTGTGGCAGATGAATCGAATTTACATTTGAGCGTGAATATTCAGAATGTAAAATTAATCGAAATTTGTTATGAATGTATTTTTGAAATAAGGACAAAAAAGTTTGATATTATTATCATATCCCCTGTATAACTTTGAGAATTTCAGGAATTTAAGCTACTTAATTTCATGAGCAATAAAATTCTGTGAAAAATTAATATTAATCTTTCAACTCGAACTGTAAGAGAATCTTGGTCAGCTGAAAGTTGTATTATGAGATCTGATCATTTGACTGATATCACATGATATATAAATACTATTCCGAAATATTTGCATTACTTGATATGGATTCACAAATAGCGATTGACCTACCGTATTATGCTGTTTCATTTTAGTAGAGTAAACATTTAGATTCTGACTAATCTAATGATATTATGTCTGCTCAGCCTTCATCCTAACAAAAGAGCAGTTCATATTATACCTGCAAATTTTTCCGTAAATATGGAAAACTTGCATTCTATAATCTCTAGACATTCCACGAAATGTTTCTTTCTTCCCACATCAGGAACAAAAGGAAATGAAAAACAATCGAAATTTAGGTATAATATAAAAACAGGCATAACAAAAAATATATTTCTTTTTGCTATCGATACTTGTCAGGATTTTATGCACCTTATGGTTAAAATTTTTGTCATGGATTCGACAGAAAACTATATTTCAAATAAATGTCTTCTGTCTCTGTTCAAATAGGTTCCGTTTTTCTGCATTATTCCTGAGGTCAATGTCAACTATTGCACTTATAGAAATAAATTGTGGAAAATTATATACCTAATTCCTTATATATGTAATTGTTTCGCGAAATATGAATCAGACTGTCATTTCAGCGTGAATATTCGAATTACCCAATTATTCTAAATATGTTCTGAATATATTTTTGAAATGAGTTGGCTCTAAATTTCGATTCTAACATCATTTCTCGTGAATAACATGAAGACCTTCCATGAGCAACAACATTCTCTGAAAAATGAAAATCAAAAATCGACATTTTGACTTACACTGTATGAGAATCTATTAAAGATTTGAATTGTATCGATCTGAATACTTTACTGAATCACCTGGTTTATGTTTATAAACATTTAAATAATCATTTAAATCATTTGCTGCTCAGAAATAATTGCATTATGTATCGCTGACAAATATCCATTGTTAAACCGGATTCTACTGTTTCGGGAGAGTTTTATATTATATTTTATATTGTATGCTTGATTCATATTTTGAAGTCATATTCTCTTATACTAAAGATTTGAGTTGTATTTATCTGAATACTTTTCTGAATCACCTGGTTTATAAATGCTACTCAGAAATATTTGCATTATGTATTGTTGACAAATATCGATTGTTAAACCGGATTCTACTGTTTCTGGAAAGTTTCATATTATATTTCATATTGTATGCTTGTTTTAAATTTTGAAATCATATTTTCTGATACACTTATCTTATACGTTATATCTTATATCTTCGGTTGGTGGCTTCTATTTTGTTTTGGGTTAATTCTCTCATATATCACATTGTGCTATTTTCCGGTATGTATCGTTGAAAAAAAAAATTTGTCGACTTTTGAAGGTAACTTAGTTCTTTCGATAGCATATTGATATGTTTGGATACATGGCTTTTGTATTACTTTCAATATTTTATTGACGAAAGGAAAATGCTACAATTCGTGTATTCATGCATTTTACAATGTATGTGAAAAAGTATTATTAGTTTTATAATTTTTATCTTATCAAGTATTATCATTTTTTTATATGAATGAAATTTATTTAGCCATACTATATAATATATCATAATGCAAATTTGAAACAAAATGATATAAACTGAAAAAATATAACAAAATACGACTAGTGGTAGTGAAATTAATTCATAAAAGAAATTAATGTTGGAAATTACATTTATATAATCTTCGTGAATGTTAATTCTATGCTGAAAAAAAGTAGCTTTTATACACACATTTTATATGCGTTTTCATGGGAAGGTATCAATAATTTATCAGGCTACTCATGAATATAGAAATAGGAATTACGTTGAAAGAATAAGGAAAAATTCTTGAGAGGTTCAATATTTAATTACGAGATTTGGTAAATGATCAATCTGAAAAGATATCGTATGTTTAGTAAACTTCGAGGAATACAAAATACACATAAACATAGCCTCGGAACAGTCAGCGGTAATTAATCCAGTTGGAGATAAGGAAACGAAAAAATATCAATAATATGTGAGCGGATGAAGCAATTGAATGAACTTAATCGATCGAGAGGTTTGGAATAGAAGTGAAAATGAACATTCTGTAAATGGGTTGAATTAAAAGACGAACAAAAAAAATTATCGCATAGAAGTTCAACAAAGACACTCTCATTTGTTTCACAACAGGTACGTAGGTATTCGGCTCAAATTGAATCCTCCATCTATATTAGCAATAGTAATTGATACATAAGTAATTCATAATGATATATGTACATATAATATAATGCTCATTAATAAATTTTTGATATTAAAGAATTGTTGCAATTATTTATTTTCCATATTGTTGAATGGAATCACTCGAGATTTGAGCACATTTCATGAATTTCAAAATATTACATAATTATAATTATATTGTTCACTACAATAATGCAGTGGATATTATATATAATAATATTTAATAGTCTTAGCGTTTACTTGATGTTAATCCATTATAATTGAATATAAGCTTAAATTCAAACA
The DNA here is from genome assembly GCA_030704895.1 of Henosepilachna vigintioctopunctata. Lineage (NCBI taxonomy): Eukaryota > Metazoa > Arthropoda > Insecta > Coleoptera > Coccinellidae > Henosepilachna > Henosepilachna vigintioctopunctata. The sequence continues at coordinate 3,738,504 of JARQZJ010000035.1, forward strand.
CTTGAACTTATGATTTACTTTATTGACTACATAGCATGACGCGTTTCGTCGTCACAAACGACTTCTTCAGATACTAACAGAATAATCATTTTTTTGTCGTTTGTAACGACGAAACGCATCATGCTATGTAGTCAATAAAGTGTAAATTATAAGTTCAAGTGTTCGAATTTAAGTTTATATTCAAATATATAATAATGTTGAATTATGATTATAGTCATGATTATAAATGAATAAATATAGAATACAAAGTGTCTCATATTCCTCTACAGTGATAATTTGTGTATGATAGAATTGTTTGGACTTGCTGCGACAGTTTGTCTTTATATTTATAACATCCTGCGCGCGTACCGATAAAAAACAATAATTCCTAAAGATATGTTTCTCAAAACCATTGAAATTACTTCAATGGTTCGAAATCGATCCTAGCGATCTGGGCGAAAAATTAGGGTCCAGGGAGAATACCTATCTAGATATCATTTCAGTGTGTTTGAAATTCCACAACTTGAGCGGTAGGTAAAATTGAGCATGAACCTTTTTATATTAGTACCTTATCGTCATTCGAAGACATTTGTTTACACAATTTCAGCAAGTACACGAAACTGAATAGTTATTGAAAACAACGCATTCTTTAATCTATAGCCATTTCACGAAACGTTTGTTTCTTGCCACATCAGGGGCGCCAGGAAATGAAAAACATTCGAAATTGGTAACTATATTTCTTTCGTGCTTTGTTACTTATCAGAAGTTTTTGCACCATATAGGTGAAATTTTTATCATCCTTTCTACAGAAAACCACATTTCAAACATTTGTTAACAGAGACCTGTATGTCTTGAAGACGTTTTCAATATAAGAAATAATTCACACGTTGTTCTGTATTATTTTTGAGGTCAACTATTGCACTTATTTTATCGTCATTTGTTGCCAGATCAAGAGTTCAATATAGATCCAGCTGGTCAGTAGATCAATGAGAACATATATCGACCTAAACAGATAGATCAATAAAAATATAGATCCACCTAAACAGACAGACAGATCAATGATTATGATATAATTCCTCATATATGTTGGTGTTTTGTGACAGATCAATTTTCATTTGAGCGTAAATATTCAAAATGTGAAATTTTTCGAAATATGTTATGAATGTATTTTTGAAATAAGGACAAAAAAGTGTGATACTAACATCATACCCTCTGTATAACATTGAAAATTTCAGAAATTTACGCTACTTAATTTCATGAGCAATAAAATTCTCTGATAAATGAATACAAGAATATTTTTCGACTCGCACTGTAAGAAAATCTTGGTCAGCTGAAAGTTGTATTATCAGATGTGATAATTAAACTGATATCACCTGATATGTAAATACTATTCCGAAATATCGGCATTATTTGATATGGATTCACAAATATCGATTGACCTACCGTATTATGCTGTTTCATTTTAGTAGAGTAAACATTTAGATTCTGACTAATCTTATGATATTATGTCTGCTCAGCCTTCCCAAGAAAAGAGCGGTTCATATTATACCTGCAAATTTTTCCGTAAATATGGAAAACTTGCATTCTATAATCTCTAGCCATTTCGCGAAATATTTGTTTCTTCCCACATCAGGGACAAGAGGAAATGAAAGACAATCGCAATTTAGGTATAATATAAAACAGGTATATACCCACCAAAAAATATATTTCTTTCAGCTATCGTTATTCGTCAGGATTTTATGCACCTTATGGTTAAAATTTTTGTCATCTATTCGACAAAAAACTTAATTTCAAATGAGTGTCTTCTCTCTGTTCAAAAAAGAAATTGAAAAGAAACTTGACCCATTGTTCTGCATTATTTCTGAGGTCAATGTCAACTATTGCACTTATAGAAATAAATTGTGGAAAATTATATACCCAATTCCTTATATATGTAATTGTTTCGCGAAATATCAATCAATTTCAGCGTGAATATTCGAATTGCACAAATTTGTTCTGAACAGGTATATATATATATTTCAAATGAGCGCTCTAAATTTCGGTACTAATGTCATTTCTCGTGTATAATCAAGAACTTCCATGAGCAACAAGATTCTTTGAAAAATTAACACAAAAATATTCACATTTCGACTTACACTGTATGATAATCTATTAAAGATTTAAGTTGTATTGATCTGAATACTTTACTGAATCACCTTGTTTATGAATGCTACTCAGAAATATTTGCATTATGTATCGTTGACAAATATCGATTGTTTTACCGGATTCTACTGTTTCGGGAAAATCTCATATTATATTTTATATTGTATGCTTGGTTTATATTTTAAAGTCATATTCTCTGATATTATTATATTATACGTATTCTGTTGGTGGCTTCTATTTTGTTTGGGGTTCATTCTCTCTAATTCAATAACTACTCACTGCAATATTGGGGGATACGTTTGCGATCACTCACATGTGCTTGTCAATAGAGTAAAAGTAAAATATTAAAGAGATTTGATTTTACTATAACACACCTCATAAAAATGTAAAAACCACGATATGGCGATATAATTTGTTGTCGAATAAGGAATCTATGTTATAATCGAAAAGGCATTCCAATTCAACGTTTATTCATGAAAACCTATTAACCTTCCAACATGTCAAGACATAAATTTCTTCAATTTGAAATTGATTAGATCTTCTTGTTCTGCAACATAAGCAGAACACTATATTTTTAACATTTCGATACAGCTCGACTAGGCATTTCATATTTTAACGTAATATTCATACTCGCCAATTTGAAGAATTTAGTCTATAATGGCATTCCATATGAAACTTAAGAAGACATATTTTCAGGCCTCTATAAACTTTAGGACTTCCTTCCAATTTTTTCCCTTTGAGTTAAAGATACAGACGAATATAGGATCTATGGATTGTATAAGGTTGGCTATTTCTACACCTGCTATAATTGAACATCAAGTAGTTAAACTATTTCAACATAGAAAAATTAAACTTGAAAATATTCAGGCATCTTATGAATTATTCGCTAATTAATTATTAATTAATTAATTAGCGGACATTATTCCGTAGTCAAAAATTTTTATCGCAATTTTTCTATCAATTCTGCATCAGTAGATTAACAGTTTTCTCCTACTTGAACAAGAAGGAAATTGAAATTTTTCCCTTTTCTGTGCCTATGACTGAACGTTTTCAAATGAGATTTAGGATATGTGAAAATTGTTATTTATCACTTGTCATGAATAATTTACTGAGGTTGAATATCAGAAATGCAATCTAGATTTCAACCCAAGTGAATCATTTACCTATAACGAAGTGATCGGAAGAAATTTTCCAACGAGAATTTTTTCGTAAACCTTTAAAAATAGCTCCAAAAAGGAAAAAAAAGCGTAGAAGTTTCTTTTGACATTTTCGCACATGTAATACTCATGCTCATGTAAGAAAAAATAGTTAGGAAACTTATGCAAAACCAATGAAAACAATTTCACTTCATTTTGAAAAATGTTAGTTATTCTTTCAGAGGCACTCTGTGCTTGTGCGAAAGTTGCACCTGAAGTTTAACGTCGTTTCCAAACGGCCCAAGATCATGATGGGAATAGAACCCACCAGCACCAAAGAGCCGAGAGCGTTTTAGGGTCACTACACCATTAATTATTTATTCATTCATCTATGACGAGGGGACAATGGATTCGGAATAGTATATACTATTATTAGACTCTATTAGTAGATTATTTACACATATTACTTACCGGATTTTTATTAACTTATAGAAGTTGACGAAATATTTTTTATTGAATATATTTGTATTAACTCAGTATAAACGAGGCTCGTGCAAGCCATAGTACCTGTTTTGGGATTTATTTTCATCTCAATGGAAAAATAACGAATTTCGTGAAAAACAGTTTCAAACAGTTTCGTGAAAAATTTTTATTTCCTTTTGATTCTTTTCTAAAATAATCTAATGACAGTAATAATGTACATACTCTTCCGAATCCAATGACTCCTCGTTCATATTTTTCGGAGTCGTAGAAAAAGTAAAAATCCAAAAGTAATTCAAATAAAAATGAACTTTAATTCTGTCCGAACAAATGTATTCTAAATGAATAAGCTCTGAAACTCTAACGAGTAGATATTCTTCTTCGTGAATCAATAATATTTACATTAATATATTACTTTCGATAAACCATCAAAATCCATTTGTTTTCATACCTAAACACCGAATCCAAACGTAACGGCGAGATACAGTGCAACGCGATAGTTTCATATTACAGATAACGACAAGCAGTCCAAGACGTCCATGTTGCCAAACTCTTGGATCTCTACTTTACGTTATTCAACAAACTTTTATACAGTGGCAGATCGGCCCCCTATAGGAAGGTTGGTGAACTAAAGTTGTATATAATGCGATATTTGGCTGAAAGACGAGATCCGACCGAAAATCTGGTAATCTATATATATATATATATATATATATATATATATATATATATATAGTAAATACTGAGACTCTTAATCCAAATATATCAAATAAAACTCTCAGGGAGCTGTCTACACAATTGTTGTCAACGAGAAGGAACCTATCACTTTCGAGAGTGAATATTAAATGCGCATCGAAAAAATCATCGATCTTGTTGAATGTTAATAGGATACAATTGTTTCATCATTATTATGAATCATCGGTCCTTATTTGATTAATCAATTAAGAATCGATGACTTTCAAAACGATCACGGGTCCTATATAAGAATGAGGAGATCAACAGTTTTTGAACATTCACGTGAGCTCCCTCTATCGAAGAAAATATGTATAAACGCTCCCTAGCGTACTAGATACCTACTCATGACAACATTAGTGCAAGTACGTAGAGGCTTCGTGGACATTTCATTCGAACACCACAGAAATCTGTCTGCAATGTGTAAAGCGGCCCTTACACGGTCATTAATAATGACATTACCAGTAATGACATTTTTTGCGAATTCACTTCATTCCAGATTGTCATTACTGTAAAAACCTCACACAATCATTTTTATTGTCATTACTTTTCTTCAGTACAGAGGTGGTCTCTGTCAAAGCAAGACGTATAAAATGAATTGTTACAAATGAAGCAATACAAGCGGTTACACAAAACCGCTTGTATTGCTATAATTTTGGCTTTAGCTACAAAACGTCGAGTAAAACGTAAACGTTGGATGAAGAAGTGGTTAAAAAAACGTGAACAGTATTCTCATATTTTGTTATTGAAAGAAATTAGAGACACCGAGCCAGAGGACTACAAAAACTGTTTCCGTATGAATGACATGACGTTCGATAAACTTAATGCCTGATAAAGTAATGAAATATTCCTCTGAATACTAAACAAAAAAGCCAATTTGATTTTTTCAAAAAATAAGTTTGACGTACATTTGATATACAGTCGACTCTCGTTCATTCGAAGCTCGAGGGATTCTTAAAATATTACGAATTATCAATTGTCTGAAATACCAAATGGTTCTGAATGTGTGAGAGAAAATAAATAAAACTTCGGATTATTAGGTGTTGATCAATTATTATTTATTAACAGCTCGTTTTGTAGACAGAAACTTTGTAAGGAATCGAATGAGGATCTTGCTTACTTAACTGACACCTCTGCCAAAGGTTCTGATGTATGGTGCTCATCTTCATCTTTGCTTTTTTCATTCGTATCTCTCGCAGATAAAATTTTGCCATCGGTTAGTGAACCTGAGACATCAACAACTTCATCCACTTGAGCAAAGTCAGAAAAATTCACACCTCTGAAGTCAACTAATAGTTCTATTGCTGGTTCTTCATAATCAATAAGTATTGGAAAATTTTCCTGATGTTTTTTTAAGAAACCGGATTGTTTGAAGCAGTTGGGAATCATTAGGGGTGTTACAGCTCTCTAATGCCTCGTGAATCAGTAAAATAGCTGTCAGAACCGTGATATTCGCAGTTAGCTGTTTGTCGAGAAATTCGAAAACGAGCTTAACAATTTCTTTGCGATAGATCGTATTAATATTATAGATGATCCCTTGATCCAATGGTTGCAATTTGAAAGTTGTATTCGGCGGAAAGAAGTGGAGTTCCACGTTGGACAATGTAGGAAGACTGTTGTGGATAGTGCAATTGTCTAAAAATAGTAAAATTTTCCACTTTTGTCGGTTCATGCATCCATTAACTTTGAATTGTCGAGTGTTGGACGCCGATGTGTACGAATAGCAATAATTTTTGCGTTCAATTACCAAGTGCATAAAAATGTATGGATTTAGTTCGAAATATAAAGAGATTTTGTAGGGAACTCATCATAACTTCGAATTATGGAGAGGTTAGAATTATCGCAGGTTGGAATTAATGAGAGTCGACTGTATATGATAATTCATAAAATTCAATTATTCATTAGTTTTGATAAAGTTAATAAGACAAAAATAGAGTTTTTAACATAGAAAATAGCCTGTTATTACTAAAAAATATATATATATATATATATATATATATATATATATATATATATATATATATATATATATATATATAAAATTTGCGAAAGATTAAAGAAGAGAGAAATAAAAACCATTTGTTCCAACAAAAGGAATATCAAGTCACTTTTAGTAAATAATAAAGAAAAGACAAATGTTGAAGACAAAAGCGGTATTTATAAGATTTTTTGTAATGAATGTCCAGCATTTTATATCAGCCAAACAGGTAGAAAAATAAAAACTCGGGTTGACGAACATAAAAGGTCGATTTTGTACAATGTTAATAAAACTGGATTCTCAGAACATTGTATTAGCTCTAATCACTTCATAGATTTCGATAAAACTAAATGCCTACACTCAGGTATTAAAGGTAAACGTTTAGACCTTCTGGAGGCAATTGAAATTAGCAGTTCTTGGAAGAGAAAAGAAGAAATTGTAAATGAACAAGTAGATTTTCAACTATCCTCCCTACTCACATCCATTTTGTAGATTAAATTTGTTGTTACGTTTCTTATGGTATATATATATATATATATATATATATATATATATATATATATATATATATATATATATATATATATATACATTTAACTTGAAAATTACATAAATATTACATGCCGTTTTATTCATATTTTATTGAAGTGGTGTTTGACGTAACAAAATGATAATAGTGGTTATCAATAACGTTTTGAAGAATGCACAAATATCGTGGCAAAATGTCAACTTAATAAGATTGTAATATCAAATCCAAAACTTATAAAACTGAAATATTTTCAAAAATTACCTGATATTTATTCAGTTCTTGTTTTTTTGCGTCTTTACTGAGCGAATCGTAGAGTGATAGTAAGGTGACGTATGCCCTGGTCGGAGGTGTCTTTCTCTTATTCTTCTGCAGATATACTGGAAAATCGGAGTCGTCAAGAGCTTCAGAGAAAATTTGAACTTGTTCGTCTTCATCTTCGAAAGGTTTCGGAGGAGTCTGAGAATGAATATATTTTAACATTTCTGCTGGCCGCTCTCCTATCATATTTTCCAAATTTTCCGGTAGTTCTATATTGTCAACAAGATGAGTTGATTTTGTGAGTTTCATTTCATTCCTGTGAACAAAAATTCATCATAGAAAAGCCGAGCCGACCACCAAATACCCATATATATATATATATATATATATATATATATATATATATATATATATATATATATATATATATATATATATATGTAAGTCTGTATTCAAGACTTTTACTATACTATGTATCACAAATATTAATAACAATATTGACAATCATTACTCAGCTTCTCGTACCGCTGGTCTCATTATTCTGCCGTGCCTTATTATCACAGCCGCTCTCCCCTCCAGGCATGATGCCGCACGCATCCTTAGTTTGGATGAAACCCCAAACTTACATCCCCCCTCCCCACCCAACAGGTGAGTATTGGATTCAGGAACAGGACAGTAAGGGATCATTTTACTTGCGTGAAAAATATTGCATTGACTCCTTTTGGAACCCGTGTCTATCATGTATAACAAATTTGAAATTTTTTTTTGTATTTTATAAGGACCCACTCTGATTGGATCCAGCTTGTTTCGGTTAAGGCGACTAGAGTTTTGGATATATACAAGATCTCCCTCTTTATATGTTATTGGTTTTTTATTTTTGTCATAATATATTTTATTTTGATCATGAACTTTTTTGGAATTTAAGAATGCTATTTCTCTGTTTTCTTTTAAATTTTCTAAGTTATTTTTATTCAATTCAGGTGGTGAGAAAGAATTATCAATTCCGTTTAAAAGATAACTAGGGGTGAATTTTGTTGTGCTATGTACAGTGTTATTATAGTTTTCAATGCATTGCTCGGCTATCACACTCCACGGTCGGTGTCTATTCTCCGAAATTTTACATCTAATTGCATTTACTAAAGTTTGATTTGTGCGTTCGTTAAGCCCATTTGAGAAGGGACAATCAACTGCTGTAAATACGTATTTTATTTTTTCTGATTTCAAGAATTTCTTGAATTGGTTGGAATTTATCCCGGCATATTGGTCGGTTAAAAGTAACTTGATCTTATTCTTTTTTTGAATTTTTTTAACTAAATTAATGAAGTCTTTTGCCGTTTGGGTTTTTGATGTTATTGCGAAAGCATATTTTGTGAAATGATCTATTATTAAATGCAAATATCTTTTCGGTGATTTATTACTTCCAAATCCTCCTATTGTATCCAGAGATACAATCTGAAATGGCTCCGAAGCTGGGCCCATTTGGGATAAGGGCTGTGTAAAATTTCCAAACCTAGTTTTATTTTTTATGCATGTGTCGCATGTTCGACAAATAAGTTTTATGTGTTTGTGCATGTTTTTAAAATAGTATGTTGGTGTCAAAGTTAGAGTTAATTGTTTTACACCTATGTGACTATCACTATGCAGCTTTTTTATTAGTTTAATGCCGAAATCCTCTGTAATCCATATTTTCTTTCGGTTATTTAAAATTTTATAATATATATTGTTTTTAGTTTCGAATTTTTCATTTTTTGTGTTCAATTGTTTCTGATTATTTATTATATCTTCTAACGAGATATGGTTCACTATTTTAACAGTGGGTTCATTATTAATGTTACTTTCTAACACCGGATTACGTGAAAGAGCATCGGCTTCTGCGTTGTTTTTTCCAGGGTTGTTTATTATGTTAAAATCAAAGTTTGATATATAGTTTAGTATTGTTAATAGTTCAGGGTCCTGACTTTTTTTTATATTGAAATTTTCTAGAGGTTTGTGATCTGAAAAAATGGTAAATTTATGGCCCATTAAGTAGTACTGCCAATATAATATGGATTCTTTTATCGCTAGACACTCCAGGAATATTGCACGTTTATTCTTTTGCGATGGAGTTAATTTTTTTGAAAAGAAAAATACTGGTTTTAGAGAATTATCTTTTTGAAGTTGTTTCAAGATTGCTCCTACTCCTTCTTTTGATGCGTCTAGACAATCAGATATAAAATGAAATCTTGCACGTGGTGCCGTCATGTTTGAAAGAAAATGTTGTTGATTTGTAAGTCTGTATTCAAGACTTGCTTGTTGGTTTATTCAATACTGCTGTTGATGCAAGTAATAACTGAAATTTTATTAAACATAATAACATACATGACAATACATATACAATGACATTACACTACCTGAATCAACAACAAGTACACTTTAAACAATTATGGTTTACTATACTATGTATCACAAATATTAATAACAATATCAGGCATGATGCCGCACGCATCCTTAGTTTGGATGAAACCCCAAACTTACATATATATATATATATATATATATATATATATATATATATATATATATATATATATATATATATATATATATATATATATATAATATATATATATATATATATATAATAACATTTATTTTTAGAATAATGGGTAATACAAAAAAGTAATGATAGACCATAAAGTAAAAATACGTCATACATCATAGATTCAACATTTACATTGTGAAATATTATTCACTCTATATATGAATTCAGAAATACTGTAAAGTTAACTAACTGATATTAATATTAGTTTTAATAACTTAGTTTTATCGGCTTTTACTTGCTGTTCGCAGGTACTTTTTTCATGTTTGGATCAAAGTTCACTAGACAGAATACAGAAAGTTTAAAATAGTTGTTTGCGTTTTATTTATGGGTTGAGAAAATTCTATAGAATAAGTCACAAATTGAAGTATGCGAGATGGTTGAATATGCACAATAGATTCAAGTTGGCTGCTTTGGTTTTATATCACAATATAGTGAAAACTAGACATCCACCATATCTCTATAGGAAAATTAGATTCAGGACTGATGTGCATACTTTGAATACAAGAAGCGAGGGACTCATATCGCCTCCTCCACATCGGTTGGCCATCTTAGAGAGATCTCTTTCATATTCTATCTACAGATATTATAATCAGTGTATTTCATCATCCTTCCATGCTTTGACTACGTCTGTATTTAAAAGAAAAATTTAGGAGTATCTTTTTGAAAATCGATAACATCATCGTACATACCACGACAACTGTATCTCCTTTTGTATTTTGTTATACTTTTGAATTTCTCTCACAAAACAAGAAAACTGTACCTCAATTTGTCAATTGTTATACTTTTGAAGATCAATAACACTATTTAACACACTGGGACAACAATACCTCAATTTGAAATTCGTTTTTTGTACAGTAAACTCTTATCTGCTTATGAATGGTTATATTTAGTTTTTTATAACTGAACTGTTTATGTTTAATTCGGTTATGTCTTTGATTTTTTCAGTTTTTTTTCTGATTTTTGGATATATCGTTTTTGAAAAAAAAATTTTTATCAGGGTTTGAGTGGCAGAACAGATGTATCGTTGCATAACATCTGAACTCCTCCCTGAGATTGTTTTCACGTTGTTTCATGATTCTTTGAGAATTGATGAATTCGTTTTATTTTTGATAAAAATTTAAAAATTTGCTGTTATGAAATGATTTTATATCTCAATAAAGCCCTATTATTATTATTATAAATATATATATATATATATATATATATATATATATATATATATATATATATATATATATATATATATATATAAATATAGATCAATCGAAATATGGAAATATTTCAAATAAACTCTCAGGGAGCTGTCTACTCCCACTCCCACTGTAGACAGAGAGATTTATTTGAAATATTTCGATTTCCACGGCTTCGCCTAATTATCCTAAGAAATGGGCTATATCATATTCCACACTAACCCTATTTCATTCCCATTCGTTCAGCGGTTCTCCATAATTGAGTAACAAACATCCATACAAACATGCCGAAATATCTGAACTGCCATATTCTCAATTTGTATAATTTAGAATATTCAGGTTATATTTTCATACATTTATGTTTTTGTGTCAACTCATTTGAGTATAATACGAGAGAATAAAATACACGTATAGCTAACTAGGAAACAGATTAATCAGAATTGTTTCAAAATAAAGGTGATTTTCAATATCACTAATTCTCGAAACGTAATGATTTAAGTGCTAAATTAAACGTATAGAAATTTCTTCAGTAAACACTTACTCAAAATCCTTTGCGTCTATCTGTATTTCTTTCTGTAAATCATGATCATCACCTATTTTTTCGTACCCTTCTGGTCCTGGGGGTTTCTCAGGAGCGTAAACTGCAGGTTTATGAGTAGATGTCGGTTTCGTATTACCCCCAAACGGTTTTGCTGTTGTTGAAGTACTTGGAGGTTTTATTTCATATTTCATATTTTCTGTTAGATAGGCTATGACTTGCATAGCAGCAGGGATGTAGGAATCCAATAAGTATACTTCAGTTTCCACCATAGGCGGACCTCGAATAGGTCTATAACCATGGCTCTATAAAAATGTCAAAATCTTCATCTCAAAAAATTTTCTTCTCTTTCAAACATCTCAATATGTTATACGAGAAATTGAAGTTAAAAATATTAACATTATCACTTAAATTACGAAAAAGCCATTTTATAAATTGAAGAGTGTGAAATACTACAAACTCTATATATACAATAAACCTAGCAAATATCATGAATTAGAAAATAGATATAAAAAGTTGGAGTTTTTTTTTTAATTACAAATTAACACAGATTTATTTCAATCAACACCTTTCATTTATCTCCACGATTATATCATTCGAAATTTGACATATGCTCTGTTTTTTGTAATTTTGAACTTATTATTATGGTAATTTTTGAATTTGTTGATAATCAAAGCTTTCATGTTATAAATCCACAGAAAAACAATTGTCCTCACAAATATAGTTTTAATCATAGTTATATGTCAACTAAATGGAATATTCGTATAAAAGAGCCTGTGAGGTTGAAATATTCCTTAAATTAGAAATGTTTCATAATTCAACGGACAAAACATGATGTTGAATTACTATAGATATTGTTGAAAAACATTTTATGAATTACTATAGATATCAAAATGTCAAACTTATTCTTAAAAAAAACAAATCAGTTTTCTCTGTATTTTCACATATTGATTTTCAATATTAGAGGAATATTTCTGGCTTAGCATTCGTTTCGGAAGTTTCAGTCTTCTTCAACATGAGGAAATCTCTGAAAAACTCATAGAAAGCCAGTTAAAACATTATTCCTCTGTTACTAAAAATCAATATGAGAAAATACAAAAAAAACAAATTCGATTTTTTTTCAAATAACTTTGACATTTTGATATCTATAGTAATTCATAAAATTCAATTATTCATTAGTTTTGACAAAGTTGTGATATACAACGAAACGTCAACAAAAATGAAGTTTTCAACATTCTGGCTTACCACAAGTTTTTCAAAGGTTCCTCATGGTGAAGAAGACTAAACTTCCGAATTGAATGCTAAGCCAGAAATATTCCTCTGATATTAAAAATCAATATGTGAAAATACTAAAACACTAATTTTATTTCTTCAGTAATTCATAAAATTCAGTTATTCATTAGTTTTGACAACGTTGTGATATACAACCTAACGTCAACAAAAATGAACTTTTCAACATTCTGGCTTACCACAAGTTTTTCAAAGGTTTAGTCTTCTTCACCATGAGGTGAAGAAGACTAAAACTTCCGAATTGAATGCTAAGCCAGAAATATTTCTCTGATATTAAAAATCAATATGTGAAAATACTAAAACACTAATTTTATTTCTTCAGTAATTCATAAAATTCAGTTATTCATTAGTTTTGACAACGTTGTGATATACAACGGAACGTCAACAGAAATGAACTTTCCAACATTCTGGCTTACCACAAGTTTTTCAAAGGTTTAGTCTTCTTCACCATGAGGTGAAGAAGAATAAAACTTCCGAATTGAATGCTAAGCCAGAAATATTCCTCTGATATTAAAAATCAATATGTGAAAATACTAAAACACTAATTTTATTTCTTCAGTAATTCATAAAATTCAGTTATTCATTAGTTTTGACAACGTTGTGATATACAACGGAACGTCAACAAAAATGAACTTTTCAACATTCTGGCTTACCACAAGTTTTTCAAAGGTTTAGTCTTCTTCACCATGAGGTGAAGAAGACTAAAACTTCCGAATTGAATGCTAAGCCAGAAATATTCCTCTGATATTGAAAATCAATATGTGAAAATACAAAAAAACCTAATTTGATTTTTTTTAGAAATGAGTTTGACATTTTGATATCTATAGTTATTCATAAAATTCAATTATTCATTAGTTTTGACAAAGTTGTGATATACAACGAAACGTCAACAAAAATAAAGTTTTTATGTCTTACCATGAGTTTTTCAAAGGATTCCTCATGGTAAAGAAGACTAAAACTTCTGAAGAGAATACTAAGCCAGAAATATTTCTCTGATACTAAAAATCTATATGTGAAAATACAAAAAAAAATAATTTGATTTCCCAAAAAATAAGTTTGACATTTTGATATCTATAGTAATTCATAAAATTCAATTATTCATTAGTTTTGACAAAGTGATATACAACGAAACGTCAACAAAAATAAAGTTTTTAACATTCTGGCTTACCATGAGTTTTTCAGAAGTTTCCTCATGGTGAAGAAGACTAAAACTTCCGATGCGAATGCTAAGCCAGAAATATTTCTCTGATTCTAAAAATCAAAATGTGATAATACAAAAAACCAATTTCTTTTTTTTTCAAATAAGTTTGACATTTTGATATCTATAACAATTCATAAAATTTAATAATTCATTAGTTTTGACAAAGTTTATAAAGAAATAAAGTTTTTCACGTTAAAATAAACCTGTTATTGCTAAAAACATTGAAAATAAACAGGCAATCTTGAACAGGCAATAAATCAATTTTTAATATATATATATATATATATATATATATATATATATATATATATATATATATACGAAAAAAGCAAAGGAATTTTTGTAGAATTATATTATATTTGAAAATCAATTTGCAACTTACCTGTGACAAAAATAGCAAAATGGTTGCACAAGAAAATAAAATACAATTGCCAACGATCATCATTTAGAATGCACAAAAACTTAGATGCCTATTGAAATTATAGAAATTATTTCAAATTCTAAAAAACAATGGAACTGGTTCCTCAACCAGACCCCCTTTTGAATTTAAACGAGTTTGAAACTTATCCAAGACATGGTAAACTCGCTTTTATCGCCGTATCAACATGCAGAAGCGGTTTTTAATTTATTCCATATACAGGACAGGACAAAAATTCCAAAAATATATCAAACTAAAGCTTCGAATAAAAAAAAGAATTTTCGATAAAATGTGATATTTGCATCTAATTGTTTACAACTGACAGTCGCCTTCACGGCACACTCGTTTCTATTAGGACTGTGAAGGCGGATTGATTAAACGAGAATAGCAAAAACAAGGCCTTGCTCCAAGTGACCAAGTGATCTAGAAGTGAAGAAGAGGAGGCGGTCCACTTTCGGGTCATTCGTATTAACTGTTCGATAGAATATACAGGATATCCCGAATTTGAAAACCGGTTTGACAGAAATGTACATATATGATAGTCACAATTCAAAATAATTCACTTTGAGAAGAATTTTAATTCATAACAATTTACTTCAAAATTACAAATTGTGGAGTTGTAAGAAAATATCCATGAAAATTAATTTAGAAACACTTTATACCATCTAATGCAATAGATAAAATATACATATATTTTTTAATATCAATTTTTCAATGTCAATTGAAACGTGTCAAGTTTCCGAGAATCCATAAAAAGCACTACTAAACATTTGGCAAAATTTTTATATTGATAAGAAGTAAGCTAGATAATAAACAGAAAAAAAATTAGATTTCAAAAATATTCACACGGACTGACGTAAGACACGAGCTGTTTTGTCTTGACATATAGAGACATATTGAATACTTATAAATGATTGAATAAATGTAAACACGAAGACTAGTAGATTTCAAAAATTTTCACAATCGGACTGACGTAAGACACGAGCTGTTTTGTCTTGACATATAGAGACATATTGAATACTTATAAATGATTGAATAAATGTAAACACGAAGACTAGTCTTCATTCCTAATATAAAGATTCATATTTGCATATAATTATATTAGGTATAATAATACTTTCCAATCCCCTGGTTTTCTGTCTACATAAAATTGTCAGAATAATAATTACGAAAGTGTTATGAAAGACTAAATATTCTGAAGACTAAAAAATATGATTTACACATTGGTAATTTATATTAAATCTTAAGTTCGATTTAATTTAGAATTTAACTATCTGCAATGAAAAATTTCTTTCAATGTGAAATTTCGATGCTTGGTGTGTCTATAATCTGAGAGGTGTTTTCCACTGATTCCTATAGATGGAATTGTGGAGTACTCATTACTCTACGGTCTTCCACTTGGAGTCACAAGAACATGCTTGGTGGTTGAAATCGTTGCCTCACTTCGATGGACGTGGTGCGACTGACGAATTCCTTGCAAAACGGAACATATGTCTCGCACTTCCATCAGGTGTGGCATCGATTTCAATATTTCTGTAACATTTATCCCTTGAAGGATAATGGAGACATCACATCGTTCACGTTCACATATCTAGCTCTCCCATAACATTTTTTTGATTAATTTGAATTTTTCGAATGAATGTTCTAGTGTTAATTTTCTTAAATATTTCATTCAGTGTCATAAGCACAAAAAATTCATTTCCTTAAAAATATCCGGCCGAGTAGGCCTCTGAAATACGGGAACAATCGCGAGCTTACTACTAACGCAACCTATCGACATTTGAAAACATCATATGATGATATTTGTCAAATAGATATTGTAATTTAGTAGATACCTACGGGTATAGAAGATATGTGAAAGTTCGATTCTTGGTGTGTCTGTAATCTGAGAGATGTTGTCTACTGATTCCTATAGATGGAATTATGGAGTATTCATTACTCTACTTTATTCCACTTGGAGTCATAAGAAGATGCTTGCGGATTGAAGTCGTTGCCTCACCTCGATGGACGTTGTGCGACTGATGAGTTCCTTGCAGAACGAAACGTATGTTTCGCACTTCCATCAGGTGTGGCATCGATTTCAATATTTCTCTAACATATATCCCTTGAAGGATAATGGAGACATCACATCGTACACGTTCACATATCTAGCTCTCCTATAACATTCTTTTCATTAATTTAAATTTTTCGAATGAATGTTCAAGTGTAAATTTCTTTTGAATATTTCATTCAGTGCCATAAGCACAAAAACTTCATTTCCTTATATATATATATATATATATATATATATATATATATATATATATATATATATATATATATATATATATATATATATATATATATATATATATATATATATATATATATGTGTGTGTGTGTATAAATACATATATTTAATATGCAGAAATAATCCATATAGGTGATTTGAGTGCATCAGTTGAAAGCGCCTGAGTTTTCAAATCACAGTCTAATCAGCTGATTAGACTGTGAAATCACTTCCTCATTTGAATTTATAATTTTCCCAGTGATTACAACCTAGGTACTTAAATTACCTATATTATTATCTCTATTCCATTCTATTTTATATATTCCTATTCCTATTATGTTGAAACAATATACATAACATGGTTTTCTGTACCAATAAATAACAACAATCAATAATGAATAATTATATATATATATATATATATATATATATATATATATATATATATATATATATATATATATATAAATATGTAGTCAATTTGTTCAACAGCTGCTATATTGTATCCTTAATAAATATTATGGGGTAATACAGCCTTCACTTAATAGAAAGAATACTCTTCAGATAATTTCCGAGCTTTCGTCAACTTTTATTGACTTCTTCTTGGATGCAATTACAAAATCCACATTAAAACAACCATCACAACGAATCTTCATCTAACTTACATTATCTATGAGATTAAAAATAATAATTCAACATGAACATATAATCTTAGACGAATTTTCTCTGGTGCAAACTGAATAATTTTTACGATCTATATGACAGTACAGGGAATGAAACGCGGACAAATACATACTGCGCCGGCGGAGTATAATTATTCATCTTGTATATAAATTTTATGTTTATGTACATTAATTCATTTATGATAAGTTGATGTACATAGGGTGGTCCTAAATTCTCTCCGCCTTCAGAGATCAATATTACCTAACACCTATTCTTTATCTAATAAACAGTCATGATATTGTTCAACCTACATACACAAATGTCTGTTTTTGCAGAACGCCCACGTGGACCACCAAAAGACGTTGCGGAAAGATGCGGCAGATTAACATAAGATTAGCTTGACAGTATCAGTGAACAAGAAAAATGCACATCACTCCAAATCTCAACAAAACTCAAACGATTCTGTTCAGATATCACAACTGTACATTGAGTCCGAAATACCAGGAAGACGTAGTTCGCCTGAGCATGTGTGGCACGAACTTGGAAACCCAGGAGAACGTTGTTTATCCAGAAATGACATTCAACCAATTATTGAACTGAAAAACAGACGTCAAACGTACCCTCAAAATCTCAAAAAAGTAAGAAATCCAGCAAAGCTCCTCTACACGTCCTGAGGAGCAGAATTCGAATTGCAAACCTCACTTTATTCCTCCATATTACAAGTTCTCCACAGGACAGAAGTTCTCTCACAAGACTCCAGCTACAGAAGTCGTTGACTATATCTAGCATAGAATGACGTCTAATTATCGCATTGTTGAAATGACGAAGTGTTTTGTATGTACTGATTTAATCGAATCGAAATTGAATTTGTGTTGTGTTTTGAGTACGGATTATTTACAAATAATATTTTTGTGTAATGTAGTGTAGAGGATAGATATTCCGTAGATGATTCCGTAAGTTTCAAACTTGGAGTAGGTAAGTTTATTCTCTTAAAATGACGAAAACTTGTTGCATTCATGGTTGTAAATTAAATTATGACACCACCCTGCGGGCGGATGGGCAACTAGTATCGACCTTCACTTTCCTAAAAATGAATTTTTAAAGAGTAAATAGATGAAACGTATACCACGAGATAATTGGGCTCCAAAAAAAAAAGAGAAATTTAGAGAACAGTACTTCGGTATTTTTAGATATAATAGAGTATACTTTTAAAACGCTCGGGATATCTTATATCTCAGCTGAAAAATTTACTAATGAAAACTTACACAAAAGATTTAGCAAATATAGGCTGTTAGGCGGTTCTAATTATAATGTTAGTTTCGACGAAGTTGTAAATGCTGAAAAGAAAATTCGACGAAAACTCGATCAAGGAATGAATTTACTTTCAGATATACAAAAAAGAACAGCAAATTGAACAGCTGATCTTGACTTTGACTGTCCCCAAAATGCGGAATGTGACGAGTTTACTTTTATTTTAACTACGAATAATTTGAAATAGATGAATCGGCTCATTTCAACCCTTTTTGAGAAATATACACCAGAGAGCAATTTTGTGTAATCTCCCTATTTTAAGGTGTTATTGGAAGAGTCCTTGAAAGATTTAATTCTCTAACATTTATCCCTTGAAGGATAATGGAGACATCACATCGTACACGTTCACATGTTCTAGCTCTACTATAACATTCTATTGGTTAATTTGAATTTTTCAAATAAATGTTCTACTGTTCATTTTCTAAAATATTTCATTCAGTGCCATGAGCACAAAAAAATTCCATTTCCTTAAAAATATCGCCGAATAGGCCCCTGAAATACGGAAATAAACGCGAGCGTACTACTAACGCAACCTATTGACATTTGAATGATATTTGTCAAATAGACGTTGCAATTTAGTAGATACCTACGGGTATAGAAGATATGTGAAATTTCGATGCTTGGTGTGTCTATAATCTGAGAGGAGTTTTCTACTGATTCCTATAGATAGAATTGTGAAGTATTCATTACTCTACGGTCTTCCACTTGGAGTCACAAGAACATGCTTGGTGGTTGAAATCGTTGCCTCACTTCGATGGACGTGGTGCGACTGACGAGTTCCTTGCAGAACGAGACATATATGTCTCGCACTTCCATCAGGTGTGGCATCGATTTCAATATTTCTCTAACATTTATCCCTTGAAATATAATGGAGACATCACAGCGTACACGTTCACATATCTAGCTCTACTATCACATTCTCTGGGTTAATTTGAATTTTTCAAATGAATGTTCTAGTGTTAATTTTTTTGAATATTTCATTCAGTGCATTATGCACAAAAAAAAAATAATACTTCATTATATATATATATATATATATATATATATATATATATATATATATATATATAAATATGTATATATATATATATATATATATATATATATATATATATATATATATATTCAGGTATAGAACTTTAAATTGCAATAAAACAACGATGGATCATTCCGATTGACAAGAATTTTATTCGAAAGATAATCTTGTGGCATTACATTTTAAATATGATTTCTGGCATATAACCGCCACAGCTGACTCGGATGTAGTCCAATGTGTACGTCCAATTTTCGATGAATTTTTCCAACATTTGTGGCCATATATCGGCAATAACACGGCGAATATTGTCTTCCAAATGGTCAAGCGTTTTTGGCTTATCCGCATAGACCAATGAAAGTAGTCTAGCGGTGTTAAATCACAAGATCTTGGAGGCCAATTCACAGGTCCAAAACGTGAAATTAGGCGGTCACCAAACGTGTCTTTCAATAAATCGATTGTGGCACGAGCTGTGTGACATGTTGCGCCGTCTTGTTGAAACCACAGCTCCTGGACATCACGGTTGTTCAATTCAGGTATGAAAAAGTAAGTAATCATATCTCTATAGCGATCACCATTGATTGTAACGTTCTGGCCATCATTGTTTTTGAAGAAGTACGGACCAATGATTCCACCAGTCCATAAAGCGCACCAAACAGTTAGTTTTTCTGGATGTAACGGTCTTTTGACTTACACTTGAGGATTATCTTCACTCCAAATGCGGCAGTTTTGTTTGTTGACGTAGTCATTCAACCAGAAGTGCGTTTCATCGCTAAACAAAATTCGCTCGATACGTATTCCGCACAGAACCATTATTTTCGAAATGAAATTGCACTATTTCCAAGCGTTATTCTGGCATGAGTCTATTCATGATGAATTGCCAAACCAAACTGATAATAAATCACTTTTCAGCTATTAAATCGGTCGCCATCTTCAACAGTAATGCCAACTTAAAGTTCTATACCTCTAAAAAAAAACACCCGTTATTTAACAACTCTTGCCCTTTCAATGTTCGATTTTATTAGTTGTATTTTCGTTATTATTCACCTTCAGAATTTTATTGGTATCTAAAACCATAAATTATAGATAAAAAGTCTATTTTTACAGTTAGCAACAATTTTATCGCTTAGCCATTCATTTATGGCTGCTAAGTCTCTATTAATCCATTATTCTGTCACAGTCTGGATATTTTTACAAAATGTTACCATCATCTTACTATCTGTGAATAATCGTAAAGAGCATTTTTTCGCATGGAAAACCTTACAATTTAAGGTTTATAACAGTTACCTCAGACTGTACCCCGAGGTATGCCAAAATCAACTCCATGCTGTCTGAAAGAACGCCATTGTAAATGTAAATAAGAATTTAACCATTTGTTTACTAAACCTTCAAAACCTTTTTCAAAATTATTCGCTTTTTGAACTTCAAAAAGCTTTTTTAAAGTTCAACAATACTACAATCACTACCTCTCCTTCATCCATAGCTCTATACCATTCGTCAGGTTTGTTTAACACTGCAGTCTCACAGGAGGAATTTCCCTTGAAACCCGATTGTAAGTCAGAAATAACTGAACATTTTACACTTGATTCTAGAACCTGATATTTAACAACTATTCAAAATTTTTTTCACATGGTGAAAGTAGATTTAAAGGTTCAAATTACTCCATATTGACAGTGTTACAAATTTTATGCACAAGTATTATCAATGAATATTTCCATTCATTTGGAAAGACTCCATGAGTCAGTGATGTGATATTCAAATCTAAAAATCTATTTCCAGAAATGTCCAAAACATCTTACACATCTACTTGTGTTTTTCAGATTTCTCACAATAGTTTTCAAACCTGCCATATCTATTTTATTGGAAGTATCCATTTCCAATGATTTTAATATAAATTTTACCACATAGTCACAGTTATGTTTTGGAAGTATAGAATCAACTATTTGTTTTATACTATCGACAAAGTGTAGATTGAAATAGCAAGCAATATAGTGATCATCCCAGATTATTTCATTATTAACTACTACAGATACTATATTGTTTATTTTACTTGATAATAATTGTTTTGAACTTTCCATAGTTGTTGAGAATTGTTCCTATTGTTGTCTAAAATATCAATTAAAGTTTTTTCTACTCTCTTATCATTTCTACAACTTCATTTCTTAATGTTCTATATTCTTGCCATGCTTGGGATGATCACAGCCACGACCCCCTTTACTACAGGCCATGAAATGAGTATTTGACATATGTCATAGCGTGGGCATATATTCCCGCAATTTCTTGTAGAACAAACAGGACGCTTCCCAAAACTTTCGCAATTTGAAGGAAAATAATTTGAGCTTTCGGTATAAATACTATATTTTTCAATAGTGTACAGTGTATTACAAGTGGTGATGTTGATAATTTGTTGAAATCTCAACATCAAACACTAAAAAACGAAGTGTTTAGTTTGTTTACAAATTTCAGTGAAACGAAATCAATTTCGTGTTGTTCAAGACTTTCGTAGTTTTAAGTAGAATATTTTACGATTTCAGTTCTAATTCTCTATTCATCAATTCTCTATAGTGTTATTTACGTGCTAGTGTTGATATTTTGTGGATAACATAACATCAGATTATAAAAACGAAGTGTTTTGTGTGTACCGGTTTAATCGAATCGAATTTGTGTTGTGTTTTGAGTACGGATTACTTACAAATAATTTGTTTGTGAAATGTAATGTAGAGGATAGGTATTTCGTAGATGATTCAGTAAGTTTCAAGCTTGGGATAGGTGAGTTTATTTATAGTAATAAGTATATTTTCTAACCTATTTATTACCGATAACCATCGAATAAACAGATCGCTATTCACAAATCTAACTAACAATAACATATTCTTTCAAAATCCAAACTTTCCTCAAAACAGAATTTTTGGAAGCTATGATTTTATTTATTATTGATAATATTTTAATTATTTGCAACGGGGAGGACTGAATATACTTACAGAAAATGTCTTATTTCACATGTGTTCCATATTTGAAAAAATTATTAAAGGTATTTCTCTTGAACGTGCCTTTTTGTATAATATACACCAGAAAGCAATTTTGTGTAATCTCACTATTTTTAGAGTGTCATTGGATGAGTCCTTAAAGATTTTTGTTGTTGCTGTTTATGTGATGAAGACAATAAAAATATTCTGATCATGCTGTGTTCCATTTTTTCGAATATCTTATTGAATGATTAGACAAAAAAAATAATGAAGCCGGACACGAGAAACCTGAATCAAAAAATAAACGAAGAAAGTTCAATACTTTCATAAAGTAGTTTGTTGGTTGCTCTAATCAGAAATATAATATTTATTTTTACTAAGGTAAATAATTCAATTTGAGTCATTCCTACAGCGTTTCTTTCAAGGTTCCTATTCTCTCAAATAATTTAATAAATTTGGTTCGGCAACTTTTCATGTAAATAAATCCCACTGACTAATAGAGGTATTTTTCACGCAGTGGGGCTTTATCGAAAACATCGTTGTTTTCTTGCAATAATAAATGTTTTACAGTTTTCTGTTACAGAAATATGTGCTCACAATACCCAATATAATATTCTATATATTATACATACTAATAACATTCATTGTTTGTTCACAATATACAAAAATAGTTGAGATAATGCTTGAAAGCTTGGAACATACGACTAGGATAGTATACAACTAAGCACAATTTGGCAACACCGAGAGACTACGCTCTTCATGGCCTGTAGCACAGAACATACCAAGGGTATTCTGTATTGAGGGTATGTTCTGTGGCCTGTAGTAAAGGGGGTCGTGTCACAGCCTAACTCTACTTACAAGCCATGAACATAGACTTGGCAACGCTGCATCTGCTGAATCCGATAGACCGATCGATCTTCTAACATCGGTCTAGGGATGATCGATGTTAGAAAAACATCGATGTTGACATCGATGTCATAATCGAAAGCCCAACATCGATGTTCGATATTTATCGAATACCGAACATCGATGTAAAAACATCGATGTTCTTGCTTTGAACATCGATTTTCAATGACCATCGAGCATCCCTATTGGTCGTACGTGAGGCCGTGAGTTAACATCGATATCGATTCCGTTAACATCGATGTTCGATATTTATCGAAAAGCGAACATCGATGTTAAAACATCGATGTTTTTGCTTTCGACATCGATGATCATCGACCATCCCTACATCGGTCTACTGCATGTTGATAATTGCCTTTTCAGAAAAATTTTCAGCGAAACGGTACTTTGTATAAAAAAATAGTTTTAACAAAAATTGTAGATCATACAATTATCTATAGAAATTAAAAATACACTTTTTTCTAAGAAGAACTATGAGTTATAGCGATTCAAATGTTTTTTTAGTATGTACACTGACAAGTTCACTTTATCAATTATAATTGACAATATGCTATAAATTTCATTATTTTTCATTCTCAGGTGAGAGTAAGTTTAATGCGTCAATTCCTTTAAACCTTTATTGAGATGTGTACAGTAATTTGGACGGTAGAACGATTCTGATATCATATTTGTAACGAGCAAGCAAATTTTCCAGTTGAGACTATCTAGTTAATTTCAGTTGTAAAATCCATTTTAAATCATTAGGAGACAGTTTATTTTTATTGATAAAAACATTTACATGCATATCTTAATCTACTAAAATCTGATTAATAATTTGTATGCTGTTTATTTGTGAACATCCAGTTACGTTGGATGGAAAAACTAGAGTGTAAAAAAATGCTGTTAGTTTCAAAAGTTTTTATATTCCACGATTTACATATTAAAATCTTTCTTTATAATTGGATGTTAAATATACAAAATTACAAATTGAATCTGAGTTTTCAAAGGCTTCATTCAATTTCTCACAAACGCTCCTTCAATGCTGGTTCTTTAGAGAGTGGACTCTTTTTGATAAGTAGGGGATAATAAAGAAAAATACTTGGCACTGTTTTTAAATTGAGTTTAACTTTATCAATCTAGCCTTCTTGCCTTCTGTTGATCAATCTAGCAAACGATGAATATCCTCTCTCGTAAGTGCTCCATGTGGAAAATGTTTAGCACAAACTACAGAATATTTTGTGGGGGTCCATGATGCCCTAGGAATATTTTTTAGCCATTGATTCGTTAGATTACCATCCTATGGAAAACAAAATACAGAAACTGGTGGTTCGCCAGCCTCGAGGTAAGTTTTGTAGTTTGACTTGCATCCAGGCACACAGCAATGACTTGGCATGTTAATTTTTGTGCTAATATCAAGAACAAGACCTATAAGAGATTAGTTCTAAATTACTACTAAATCTAACAAAGGGTAAGTAACTCTACTAATCACAAAAAAGGAACAATTCTAGCAAATAATGCTTTTGTTAATATCTGAACTACTCAGTCAAAACATCAGTAATTGGTAGCTATTTACATACAAATTTCAAAGGTATTTCTTAGTCTGTTGCTGAAAAAAACACAGTAGCACTTTCTACACACTATACATCACATAACAGCACAACAACTTAAACGAGGATGTTTGTTGTTACACAATTATGAGAATGTAAAAGTTAGGTATTATTTCTACCTTTCCAGGTTTCCAATTTCTTTTGATTGTTCTTTACAACTTCAAACAGCACTTTTCACAACTTATTTTTGGATTTGAATGTTATTTCTCTCGTTGAATAGCATAGTTTGTGAGTCTTGCTTGGCTGTTGCCAAATTTCCTAGTTCATGGCTTGTAAGTAGAGTTAGGCTGTGGATGAATAATCAAAAACATTTTTATATTTACAATCTCTATTGTTCATTGTCGTTATGATTGTAATTGTTCTCCACCTATTAATTTGATAATTGTGAAAATGCTCAACTGTTTTCACTTTCAACATTTCAGTTTAAGAAACAGTCAATATGCCATCATGAATACTCAAGACTTGTATTAAATTTTTTCTGTGCCTGAAGCAATAAAATAAAAGCAAGTAACTACTATAAATAACTGTTCTTCATTGTTCCCTTGGATTTATCAAAGGATGCAGGCTTCACTAAACAATGTAAGTGACATTATATACAAGTTTTGATTATTTTAAAAATGGTATAACTCATTGAAAGAGAATATCAGTATAGAGGAAGATTTGCAGGCATACACGGAATTGAATATAAAAATTCAATTTTTTGTATGCCTGCAAATCTTCCTACATCCTTCTATCTTCCTATCCTACATTGATATTCGCTTAGGATAAGTTATACCATTTTTAATAGATAAAACTTTTAGGTCCTAACTAACATTGTTTAGTGAGGACCTACATCACTTGATAAATCCAAAGTAAAAATAAAGACCAGTTATTTATGGTAGCTACTTGCTTTTATTGCCTTTAATATTCCAACATGAATCCTCAAGACTTGTATTAAATTTAGTCTGTGCCTGAAAAAATTGAAAATAAGCATCTACTATAAATGACAGATCTTCGTTTTTCGTTTGGATGTAGGTTCTCATGAAATATTATTGACATCATAAAAGAGATTTATCCATTGAAAATGGTACAACTCATCATAAACGAATACATTACATAGGAATAATTGCAGGCATACAAGAAATTGAATGTAAGAAGCAGTCAATATTCCAACATTAAACCTCGAGAACAGTATCAAACTTTGTTGTTTATGTCTGAAACAATAAAAGCAAGTTACCACCTGTTATAGAAAACTGGAATTTATTTTTCTCTTGTATTTATCACAACTGGAGGTATTTTTGATTTTCTAAAAAAACATAAAAGAAGTTTTGTAAAAAATAACCACACTTTATAGTTTTTCTTCTTATCCTCAAGACGAACTCAGGTCTAAAGGATAGCCAGTTTAAATATCTCTGAACATATATGTACGTATTCGCTGTGTGCGAAGGCATGGTAGGTAGAGCCATAACGACACTAGCGTTCGCAACGGTTAATGTAGACAATAAAGGACGCTGTTTTTAAAATTTTGTGTGATAAATACACGTGAATAGTTAAAATTTATTGTATTTAATAATATCTGAATAAAATGAGTAACCGTAGTTGCTTTGTTGTTTCGATTGCAAAAATACCAGTCGAAAAAATGATGCAAGTTTTATAAATTCCCAACTGCGAAATGGATGAAAATCAAAGACAAAAGTGGATAGTTGCAGTAAGAATGTGCAAGTGAGTAGTGCCATAACCTCAATTTCAGTAATAATAATGACAAATTCAATGGACGATCAATCTACTCTGTGATAGTTCATATTTAAATGAGAGGTAATAATAAAAACTTGTCTAAAAATCACTGACTGAACAATTCTTTATTCGTCTAGTTTCGCCTTTTACAGCATTATCAAGAATGGTTTACAGCATTCTTGATAGTGCTGTCGAATAAAGAATTGTTCAGTCAGTGATTTTTAGACAAGTTTTTATTATTACCTCTCATTTAATAATAATAACGTAGAATAATATTTTTGGCAAATCGATGAAATTTGGTAATTTTGTGTACACACTAATATTTAAATTACATCAATAATAGAAAAATTGAATTATTTAATTTTCAATATTTATAAAAGTTGATGAACAAAAAAAATTCCAATGCTTTTAACATTTGTAATTTTTCATGTGTGTTTGATTCTAAAATATTTATTTAGTATTTAATTTAATCTGTAGTGTTGATGGATCATCGTGCGTTCCTAAGCCGTATGATTATATTTGTAGCGAGCATTTCATAGGAGATAAAAAATCAGATGTAGACTCAAGTCCGAGTTACAGTCCGACATTGTTTTAGCGGATAAAGGTTTCCCGGAAATTAAAACGGTAATGGATACTAGTGGTAAGAAAATGAAAATGATTATGCCACCGTTTTTAGAGAAAAAATTTAGTAAAGAAGAAACACAACAAACATATAGTGTAGCTAAGTTAGAATCCATGTAGAAAGAAGTATTCAGAATATTGAAGACTTAAGATATCTTAGAAACATAAATGTTGCAATAGTATTCATTACTTGTTATTTCGAAAAGATATTTCATTGATAAGTTTTTCTCTATTAAAGCTTAGTGTGCTTCGATAACTCAAATCATTAGCATTACAGAATAGTTTATTTACATTTGACATATTAATTTATAGAAACAAAAAGTATTATATAACACATTCAGAATGACTTGAAAACAGGTAATGCTTTTTTGAAATAACTATATTAGTGTTTGGTATTATATAAGTAAATCATGTTATGTATATATATATATATATATATATATATATATATATATATATATATATATATATATATATATATATACTTTTGCTTCAGTTTTTTGCGTCCTAAAGACTAAAAATCATTTTCTCAGAAAGCTCAGTATTTGTTTTTCCTCTTGTTAATTGAGCAGGAATTTAAGTACTATTCCCTCTTAAGTCTAGTGATGGGGAACTCGACTATTGATACTAAGATTGATAAAGAAGGCGATTAGTTTCGTACAAATATTCGAACAGTGGCAGTGATGTACGTTATTCGGTTTCTTAATACATATCATCTTCTAATATTCCAATTCAGCGATGAGGGAGATTTTTTCTAGGGTTCTCAGGCGACAATGTACATTTTATGACAACATAAATATTAGGCTTTATGTAGTGTTCTTATTTTGATTATTCACTGGAAAGGAAGATTTAGCTAAGGTAAAATAAATATGAATTCATAGATTTTGTTAAATGAAGTGATATTAAGTATGGGACCATTTTCAAAATATCTTCAATGAATATAAAATCTAAGAAATTACTCAGGTACTCAAGGTAAAAAATAATATTAAATATTTTATTGAAAAAAAATTATTTTTAAAGAAATAAACATTCACATTTATGTTAAATTCACAATCAGGTACTTTATGGGTGAAGATGTGAATCGATTTAATTAAGAATAATTTGCATTTATCGTATCAATCTGATTTGAAATGCTGATTCAAAATTGAAACATCACTTCAATGTTAATTTTGTTTTAGATTTAGATTAATATTCGGATAAAATTCTATTCTAATTCAAACGTATATTCAGTAAATGGTCTTTCAAATTAATGATTATAATATTTTTGTTTGTTGTTGCGCACTGAACATCAACCTCCAGTATTGTCTTTATCTTCTTCAAAATATTAGAAATCATATTTTAAGACATAATATGATGATTATTTGAAATTATAATTGACTTTATGCATACAGGTGACATTTTTTAATTTTTAAATAGCATAATCTGAAGAATACTAAAACTAAGAGATTTCCTATAGCTATGATACCATTATCCGTATATGACATTGTTTAGTCACGTTAATTTGAGATTGAATCGGTAAATCACAGCGAACTAAATGCTATACGAGATTCGGTATTTCAGAGATTGATCTGAATCCCTCTTTTCGAGAACTCAGTCACAGCCTGGCTCTACTCACAAGCCATAAACTAAGAAATCTGTCAACATCGACATCGGCCTACAAATAGAGCTGTAATGGCGTTGTAATGGTTTCTGTTCATTGCTGCTGAATAAATTGCTATTTAATGAGAGAAATAACTTTGAAATTCATACATAAGTTATGAAAAGTGTTATTGTTTAAAGTTCTAAAAAAGAAGCGAAAGAAATTTCTCGCAACTTTCATATATAGAATACAAAGTCGCTTTCTCTGCAAATCTGTAATATCTTCGAAAATATTCATTTAAATCATATGCTGTAAAGGGCCATATAGATCTATAGTAAATCAACAATATATTGAAGATATTCAATTGGATAAAGATTAATTCTGTATCGATTAAAATTGCTTCGAAAATTAGCCAGTATTTGTCGTAAAAAGTAAATGACAAAAAATGTTCTTGTGGGATATCCATAAGAGATAGACATATACAATAGCGGTGTTTTCTGTAGACCTTTCAATGTGTACAATATTTAGTACAGTATTTTGATAAATCTCGTAGGATTCAGCCTGCGTTCGCAATGTTTGCAATGTAAGCGGAAAAAATGTAATTATTTACGACATCACATTAGAAATCTCAAAAATAACAGTATTTTTCCGCTGTTTAATGGATGTTATTATGCATATAAACCTTTCTCTTCAATCACTTTATCTATTAAAAAAAACCGCATCAAAATCCGTTGCGTAGTTTTAAAGATTTAAGCGTATATAGGGATATAGGGACAGAGAAAGCGACTTTGTTCTTAATATTAATTATTAATATTCTATTTATTGCTCAGCAGGTAATCAAGATTCAATACCTGAATTTTCTTGACTTTTGAAATGACAACTTAAAATATGTTGCTGGCTCTCCGTCTATATACTATGTAGTGATGAAGAGGTAGAAATAATACCTAACTTTTTCCATGTCATGTAAAAACCAAAATCAGCGTTTTAGTTATTGTGCTATTCTGTGATGTATAGTGTGTAGAATGTGTTACTATGTATTTTTCAGCAACAAACTAAGGACTACCTTTGAAAATTCTATGTAAATACAATTACTGAAGTTCTGAGTGAGTAGTTCAGGCATTAACAAACGTATTATTTGCTAGATATTTTTCTTTCTTGGGATTTGAGTTCTTTGTTAGATGTGGTATTTATTTAGAAGTAATCTCTTATGGGTCTTGTTCTTGATATTAGGTAGCACAAAAATTAACATGGCAAGTCATTGCTGTGTGCCTGGATGCAAGTCAAACTACAAAACTTACCTCGAGTCCCGTGAACCACCAGTTTTCCAAAGGATGAAAATCTAATGAATCAATGGCAAATAAATATTCTTCGGGTATCATTTCATGAAGTCTTTGAAAATTCAGATTTAATTGTATCATCCAATTATAAAAATAAGATTTTACTATGTAAATCTTGGAATATAAAAATTGTTGAGAATAACAGCATGCTTCTTTACACTCTATATTTTCCATCAAATGTAACCGAATGTTTACAAATAAATAAATAATTATTCAGATTTTAGTAGATTCAGACTTAAATGTTTTTATTAATAACAATAAACTGTATCCTAATTATTTGAAATGGTATTCAACCAATACAAAATAAATTCACTAGATGGTCTCAAATGAAAAATTTGCTTTCTCATTATAAATATCAAATGCCAGAAAAAAATCGATTTTCAACCAAATTAAGAGCACCTTTAAATCATTATTAGATACTACGAAGTCATAGCCTACCAACACATGCAATCTTGAATTGGAATATCTGTTAACATCTTTTGCAATTTTTGTAACCACTTAACGATAGGTAAGTGTTGCAAGTGTTATATTTTATTATTCAAATTATTCAAATCTTAGAGTGCTGGTTGGAGTATAGCTTACATATATTTCAATAAAATATGAGTTGTTCAAACTTCGTATTCAAAATATAAAAAAGTATAAAAAAATATATAGAGAAAATTTCATATTAGATCATAAAAATAAAAAACCTACTCAAAATTCTGTATTCTTTAAGGCTGTAAATGTTTATAATAAATTACTTAACGATATAAAAAGTGCAAAAAAATGGCAGAATTCAACAGCAAAATAAAGCATCATTATCAAACGAAAGATTGATGTATGTTAAATATCTGGTATTTAATGAGTAGTATAATAAATGTTTAGAATGTTGTATAATTTGTATGTTAAATTTTATGACTTGTAACAAAAATATATTCAAGTGTATGTATGGCAATAGCAAAATGCTAAATAAATATCATCACTATTATTATATTATATTTTTAAGCTAATAAGATTTTTAGGTGTAATATAAATGTTAGGTGTTCCTTTTAACAAAAAAGTATATAAAATAATTATTATAGAAAATTGTATGATCTATAATTTTTGTTAACACTATTTTTTTTATATAATATACCATTAAGTAAGCTGAAAAGTTTTCTGAAAAGACAATCATTACTTGAAGCTATCCTGTTCGAAGATCGATCGGTCTACTGGAATGAGCCGATGCGACATTGTCAAATCTATGTTCATGGCTTGTAAGTTAGTCTTTTACTCAGTTCTCGAATAAGTATTTGATTTCAATAAGCATTCCAATCACGAAGTATAGATATATATCCACAGCCTAACTCTACTTACAAGCCATGAACTAGGAAATCTGGCAACATCCAAGCAAGACCCACAAATAATGATGCTGTAATGGCGTTGTAATGGTTTCTGGTCATTGCTGCTGAATAAATCGCTATTTAACGAGAGAAATATCATTCAAATCCAAAAATAAGTTGTGAAAAGTGCTATTGTTTGAAGTTGTGAAGAACAAGCAAAAGAAATTTCCCGCAAATGTCTTATATAAACAGGAATATCTGTTGTGTTTTAAGTTGTGCTTTTTTTTGGTTATACCTGGAGAGGTAGGAATAATACCTAACTTTTACCATCTCATAATTGTGTAAAAACAAATATCCGCGTTTTAGTTGTTGTGCTATTATGTGATGTATAGTGTGTAGAAAGTGCTACTGTGTTTTTTCAGCAACAGACTAAGGAATACCTTTGAAATTTGTATGTAAATAGCTACCGATTACTGTTGTTATGACTGAGTAGTTCAGACATTAACAAAAGCATTATTTGATAGAATTGTTCCTTTTTTATGATTAGTAGAGTTACTTACCTTTTGTTAGATTTAGTAGTTATTTAGAACTAATCTCTTATAGGTCTTGTTCTTGATATTAGTACAAAAATTAACATGACAAGTCATTGCTGTGTGCCTGGATACAAGTCGAACTACAAAACTTACCTCTAGGCCGGCGAACCACCAGTTTCTGTATTTCGTTTTCCATAGGATGGTAATCTAACGAATCAATGACTAAAAAATATTCCTAGGGCATCATGGACCCCCTTCAAAATATTCTGTAGTTTGTGCCAAACATTTTCCAGAGGAAGCACTTACTAGAGAAGGTATTCACCGTTTGCTCATCATTGTTTGATCAACAGAAAGCAAGAAGGCCAGACTGATCAAGTTAAACTCAATTTAAATGCAGTGCCAAGTATATTTCTTTATTCAGCCCTACTTATCAAAAACAGTCCACTCTCAAAGAGAATATCCAGCTGAAAGAACCAGCATTGAAGGAACGTTGTGAGAAATTAAATGAAGCCTTTGAAAACTTAGATTCAATTTGTAATTTTGTTGATTTAACATCCAATTATAAAGAAAGATTTTAATATGTAAATTGTGGTATATAAAAACTTTTGAAACTAACAGCATTTTTTTACACTCTAGTTTTTTCATCCAACGTAACTGAATGTTCACAAATAAACAGTTTACAAATTATTATTCAGATTTTAGTAGATTCAGATATGCATGTAAATGTTTTCATCAATAAAAATAAACTGTCTCCTAATGATTTAAAATGGTTTTTACGACTGAAATTAACTAGATAGTCTCAACTGGAAAATTTGCTTGCTCGTTACAAATATGATATCAGAATTATTCTACCATCCAAATTACTGTACACATCTCAGTAAAGGTTTAAAGGAATTGACGTATTAAACTTACTCTCACCTGAGAATGAAAAATAATGAAATTTATAGCATATTGTCAATTCTAATTGATAAAGTGAACTTGTTAGTGTACATACTAAAAAAACAACATTTGAATCGCTATAACTCAGACATAGTTCTTCTTAGAAAAAAAGTGTATTATTAATTTCTATAGATAATTGTATAATCTACAATTTTTGTTAAAACTATTTTTTTATACAAAGTACCGTTTCGCTGAAAATTTTCCTGAAAAGGCAATTATTAACATGCAGTAGACGGTTGTTCGAAGATCGATCGGTCTACCGGATTGAGCAGATGCGGCGTTGCCAAGTCTATGTTCATGGCTTGTAAGTAGAGTTAGGCTGTGTATATATCTATACTTCGTGATTCCAATGCTCCGTATCCGATTGTTGAAATAGTTCGCTGATGTTCGATGATCACTAATGCACAGAACATACAAGAACATTTTGAAGTTTATATTTTCTAGGTTTGAGGTTAATACTTGGTTGAAGTATCATACGAATATTATAGTTTATTCCAGATCATATCGCATATTGTTTGTTGTGATTGAAGTGAATTCTTTGTGTAAAGTGTTTTTTAATCATAAAGTACAATAATGGCATGCGATGGATGTGAGCATACGCTGATGAAATTTTTACATTTCATTCAGGATGAAAGCAATTTGAAAATTTTTTTAAATGCGCATGGCGTAATTGATATCGAAAAAACATGTCCGAAGTGCAATAAGATATGTACATTCTATCCTTCTAAAAATCTATTCCAGTGTACAACAACTACTGTTCAAGTAAACAAACATAAAAAGCGCGAACGTATAAGTTGCGGCTACTCGATATCTGGCAACAAATATACTCGTTTCGAAAATTCAAAATTTTCAGTTTTGGAAATTTGCTCATTTGTTGCATTTTGGCTATGTGCGAGGTATAGGCAAGTGGATTTGGAAGATGAGATGGGATGGTCTTCTAGTACAGTTGTCGCCTGGTCAAATTTTTGTAGACAAGTTTGTTTTTCTGTGGTTAGCAAAAGTTCGGAAAAATTAGGCGGCATTGGAAAAACTGTAGACGTTGACGAAGCAGTGTTCGGAAAGTATAAATATAATGGAGTTAGCGCTATTGAGGATCAATGGGTTTTTAGCGGTATCGAGCGGCAATCAAAAAAATTTTTTCTCATTCCTGTGTCGAGTCGAAGCAAAGAAACGTTATTGAAAATTATAGACGAATGGGTGCTGCCAGGAACAATCATAATGTCTAATTGTTGGAAGGCATATGGATGTTTGGATGACGAAGGATTTCGTAAACAAAGAGTCGATCATGGCAAAAATTTCATTGACCCAGACACGAAACACATTGAAAGAATGTGGGGGCATGTAAAAAATTTTATCCCCAAAAATGGACGAAAGGAGTCTCACCTCGTTTTACATTTGGCGGAATATCATTTTCATCGTAAATTTCCACGAATGAATGAACGTTTTCACAATTTTTTTAAATATATTTCAGAAGTAGATCCCCCTACAGGCGATGAATGTGAGGATGATAAGTGAAGGACTTATTTCAATTTTAATTAAACCTAAAATTGTAAGGTTATGATTATATAATGCTGAATAAACGGTTGATGACAAATTGTATTTTTCACATTTAGAATAAATATATTTAAAATTAATTTTCTAAAATGTCTGTGTTATCAAATATTTTATTTCTG
This sequence comes from Henosepilachna vigintioctopunctata, assembly GCA_030704895.1. Taxonomy (NCBI): domain Eukaryota; kingdom Metazoa; phylum Arthropoda; class Insecta; order Coleoptera; family Coccinellidae; genus Henosepilachna; species Henosepilachna vigintioctopunctata. The sequence goes on from JARQZJ010000035.1 coordinate 3,773,383, forward strand.
AACGTTGTAATACTGAATACTGCAACGTAGCAGTATGCGCCGAGCTTGTTGATTTGAAATTTTAATAGTCTCGTTTACATTTTCTATTCAATGATTGTTTCCACAGCCTAACTCTGCTTACGTAAGTAGAGTTAGGCTGTGATTGTTTCCTCTGTAACTTCATGAATGACCGTTTGATAATTATATTTTAAACACGAAGTATAAATATATCTATACTATAATATCTATATAGTATAAATTTTTTATCTATAAATTAGGTACTGAAAAACGAAATATGATACTAAAAATGTCTCCCTTGAACCAATTTGAAAAAAAATTAAAATTTTCACTACAAAACGCCACAGTAATTGAAATCCCTCAGTACTAAATGTCAAGTACACATGCGCGTACTGATACGGTATAACTTTATAAATGGCCTTGGGTATCACACTAATTGGTAAATTCAATTGAATGAAATATATTTTCAATAAATAAGTAAAATAGGGAAGGTGGCATTAGTGCAGTTAAGGTAACTCAAATTAAAATAACATTTTATTATTATATGATAATTATCGTATACGTGCTTTAGGACTTATTACGGAGAGTTTAGGTTTACAGACCCCAAATAATGTAAATTCATATTTATTGTAGGTGTTAGAATCTTAATTGGGATTATATTGTACCAAAAATTTACCGAAGTATTTCATTTCATTTATAGTTGAAGGTGTAACATTAACATGAACTATTCTGTTATCTCATTTTAATCATATTCTCATATAGCTGATATTCTTCCCATAGTTTTTCATTAAATATTAAACTTTAAAGTGTTCTTACTTGGAATAATTTTCTTTAATTGTGACTTGCCAGTTTCTTTGTATCACATAATTCTTTCTACCATTTTTTCTATGTATTTTCTGTGCAAGTGCATTAACTAATTCAATGTCAAACCTGATTTTCTCGAACAATTTTTAAATATTTACTTCAAAAATATTAAAACATCGTCCCAAATAAACAGTGCATCCTTGTGTGTTTATTATAATATATTTGGGTATACCTAATATTTGTTACGTATACTTTGAACATATGATTGTGAAAAGAATTATAAATATGATGAATTAATCTGTTAACAGTTTTCATTGAAGATGACCGATTAAAAAAATTTGAAAATTTATATCCTGAATGATATGCAATGTGTGTTTTGGGCTCAAAAATCTTATTTAATAGATAAATTTTATGAATTTGAATAATTGTGGGAAGTTTTTTTGATAGTTCAAAAAACTACATTATTAATATATGCTGTATTTGATGTCGTATCAGTATGTATTTTCATACATGTGAATAGGAAACTATACAGAGAAATTTTGTGAGTACGCTCTCTGATGTTCTCACCATAAGCTTCATGTTAGTACAAAGAACAGCAAGAAAAAATGCATTAATGTAAGTATTGCAAAAATACTTCAAACAAAGTACATTCAAAACATATTAAATAGCATCACATGTTTTCAGATTATTATAATTCATAATTGCTCCCTAAGACTTGATGCTACAGAAATTTACAGAACAATTACTTCCTCTAATAAAAAAAGTTTATAATGGATGTTGTATAAGAAATATTTTATGTAGTGTTTTCTCATTTTTGCCCATAAAAAAAATACTTCTTATACCTTTGTTTTGGTACAGTGTTTTGAAGGAAAGGTTTTAAAGCTGAATTATTTAATTAAATTAACTCACTTGGGTAAATCATTATTTTCGTAAAAGGCAGTCTCTTTAAACAAATTACACAAATGGAAGTTCTCATTCTAACACCAAATACATGAAATTAAAATATTCTTATGGGATTTTATAGTAATAAATTTGTTTGTAGTAAATGAGTAAAGCACACTAATTGCAGTTGCTTCAGACTTAGGCAGTCCATTCTCATTGAATTTGATGAACTAATTCAGTATTGGAAAGTTACGTTTAGTAATATATTCATAGTAATAATCCTCAAGTAATATACTTTCCAGATTTGTTAAATTTGCCAGAAAAATTAATCCTCAATTGGAACATGGAGTGCTAGTAAACTACTAAACGTAACTTTCCAAGAGACCTTAAATTATGATGCCTTCATGTCAATAAAAACTCAAAAAGTAATCATGAATCTACCTGATAATATCTCTTATGATTTCAGAATACTCTACTTTATAGACCAAATTGTCAGTAAAATGTTTTCATGGCATCTAAAAATATCTATTTTGTGAACAAAGAGATACCAAAACCATAGGGCAGGGGCACCACTTATGGCCATTGCCCAGCCTAAGGCCACTACACTCTGATGAAATAATGAGTATTAGATCTTTATTTCAATAAATATTAATATCACGTATCAATATTTCATTAGTCAATGATTATTTGATTATCAAAACTAGGGAAAATGCATGGCTAAATGTAGAATAAAATTTTTGAAGTTCTTTATTAATTTTATTTTATATGAAATCTATATTAACATTAGATTTTCAAAAAGAGCAGATCTTAAAGCTTAACTGACATTTAGAACAAATGTCTTCTCCAATTCCTGCAGTTTTTGTATTGGAAGAGTAGTTGAAAGTCTTAAAAGTGGCCAATAGTAGTGCTTTTGCTCTAACTCTTCAATAATCATAATAAGTACACATTCACACTATAAATGTGAAATATTCGAAATTCATAAATATACAAAAAGTTTGTACTATAATTATCTGGGTCATATTTTTTATGTCTAATTTTAATAAAACATTGTTAATTATTCTGTTAGTGGTGTAATTATCAAATGAAGATACATTTCAGATCGATGACAATCGATAAATTGAGTTTTTTCAGGTTTATTGAATTTATTAATTGTTATTCTTAAAAATTAATGTTTTATCATTTTTCTAATATGTACCTTATTTAGAATGTCAGCCTATAGAAATATAGTAGATATACCACACCTTTGAAATCAAACATACCAGAACAAAGAAGTCAATGCCAATATTGTCACTATGGGTGAGACAAGGAGCATGTGAATATGTCTCAAAATTTTTTTTTGTAAGTTGCAATATTTTATCAATTTCATTTGACAAAATATTGTGAGTATTCAAAAATAGGTCTTCGCAAACACACATGAAGAATTAAAAGCACACAATTTCTATATTTTCCCTATTAGCATAAGCACAGGAGCATGTAAACACATTACACAGTTTTTTGGGGAGTTTATCAGTTTTATTTGACAACTAGAAAATTAAAAAATGTGTCAAAATATTCGTCTTTTTTAAAATACGAATCAAAGAAGTATTGAATATTTTAATTATTATTTAATGTCCTTTCATGGCATACTGTAGTTGTACTAAATTTTTGTGGTATGCATGCTTTCTGCATAATGCTAGTTACTTGCCGAATTTTTATGAAAAATACAAATTTTATGCGATATATGAAATTATTAACTTATCAATTAAAACTACTGATGCTCATAGTTACATAGATTGCAAAAGTATTCTGAATCTTTGGATTATAGAGAAATAATTCAGATTTTAACAATTAGTCACCCTTAGAAACGATTATATATTCTATACTCTATAAAGTATAAATTAATGTCATAAGTTCATGAAAATTTTAGGTGCCAATTATGTATCTCACAGAATAAATGGTTAAATAGCAATTTGGTTATTAATCTTTTGTTTTGAAAATGTTCCTTATCAAATGGTTAGCAATTTGGTTCTGAATCTTTTTTTTTAATGTTCCTTATCAGCATATGGATAATTATTAAAATACCTTTGAGATCCTAATTCCTGTTTTGCAAAACAAAACGTGTAATGGAACCTTCATAAAGAGACTAGAGGAATATTATGTTTCCTCAATATTTGAGTATTAAGTTCAAAAATGTTATTTTGACTGTTGAAAGTTGTATTTTTTCCAAAATTTCACAACTTTCATATTTTTGCATATTTCTATAGAACTTGAAATTATTATTGTAAAAATATATCATACTTAATGTTTTATGGATATGTTTAAACCTTCTTTGCTTAATTCATGGTAAAGTAAGAGCATTATGAAAAATGGGATGAGATTTTTTGTTTCATACAATGGATGGAAAGTGAAGAGGCAACAAACCTGTATCACAAGAGGTACAAATGGTCATTGTAGGTAGGAGCTTTTACAAATAAATTCCAAAACAATGTTGAATTTACAAATCCCAACAAGCCTAGTTACAATTATCATTAGCCCTATTTTAAAACAGCATAAATTCAAGCCATACAGGACCAGAGGAGTTAAAACTCGTAGGGTTTGCTTCTGTTTTCTGCAAAATGGATATTAAGTATTTGATTTTTTGTTGAATTGAATTTGAATGTACATGGGCAGGTTTTTCGAGGGGTAGAATTAGCTGCCTAACATTTTTAAAGTTAATATCTTAACTTTGAAATATTTAAAAATTCAAAACTGACAAAATGATCAGTTGCTTCTAATTTTTGGCTTCAAAATTTCACGATTATTGCTTTTACTTCTTATTTCACGAACTTTAACTTCTGGGAAAGGATAAAAGGTAATGCTTGTCTAAAAATCACTGACTGAATAATTCTTTTTTCGACTAGTTTCTCTTTTTACGACATTTTCAAGATTTCTTGATAATAAGATAAATTTATTGAGAAACATTACTTACATTGTAAAATTACATTCATTTCAATTGGTACAATAATTACAACTAAGAAAAATGCTCTTTCAAAAGGACCGAATTCAGTATGGAGTTTGATCTAATGAGTGGTATAATGACTGTATAAAATATTTAATTTGTATGTTAATTTTATTATTTGTAACAACAATATATTAGGTTAATATTAAAATAAGATACAATGTGATGATAATATAGTTTTGTAAATCGCAAAATGCTAAATAAAATTTCATTATTATTATTATCTTCCATTCAGCCCTAGGCCGTAAAAGGCGAAACTGGTCGAATAAAGAATTATTCGGTCAGTGATTTTTAGACAAATATTTCTCATTACCTCTCATTTAAATATAAACACAGAGTTGATTCATCGTTCATTGAATTTAAAGATATTGTCAACCAACTATACACATTAATTGTCCAAAGTGTGTGTTTCAATGTTCACATGAAAAGACATAAAAGCTTTACTTTTCAAAGGTGGCTCTATCCTAACATCAACTGTTATAACTTGAAAAAAGCATTTTTAAAATGATTATTTTAAGTTCTATTGACACAGGTAGTGCTATACGATTTGAAAAAATAAATAATTCAAACCATTCAACTCTAAACAAAAAAAGCTTTCAGAATTTTTCGTAGAAAAAAATGTTAAGCTATAGCAACTTTTCTCGTGTCTACAATTTCAAAAAAATTACTGATACTCAGGGTCAGTGATATATGGTGACATGAAATTTTCATCATGAAATTTTCTGTCAATATTGCCCAGACCGGAACGTCAAGCTGTCGGGCAGTCTTCCAACTAATTTCTCAATATGCACATCTGAAGTAGCAGCAATAAATGTCATTAAAGAGGAACACATCCATCATATTTACAGACTCCCTAAGTGCATTATAAAGAATAAGTAACTGGAAAATCAGCGTAAACAACGATGAAATCACTATGTTGACAAGGGATCGCATAAATTAAATTAAAAATTTAGGATGGGAAGCTACGTTCATCTGGATCCCAAGGCACACCAACATCCAACATGGCAAAGGAAGGGACAAAACACAACCTCCTAACAATTTTTAAGTGTCACTATAACTATAACGAGATCCTGCCCATTATTAAGAAGGAAATATGACAGGACTGGAGAAATAGCTGGACGGATATAGGTAAAAATAAAGGAAATACGTATGTTCATACGAGAGGTGAAAGCAATCTCAATAAAGTATGGTTCAAAGACGTAAAACTATTCAGAAAATATATCACTACTCTCTGCAGAATGAGGTCAGGTCATTGCTTAGCTCTTGTGCATCTAAACATAATTAAAATATATAATAATAATAGGTGCGAATGTGGGAAATATGGGGACCTCAACCATAACCTATTTTAATGTAAAAGTAACAACAATTGCCGTAAATTATATGATGATCTATTAAAACTTAAAATTCCATCACACATTAGTTACCTCAATGATTTATTCAATCATACAGATAGTGTAACCATAAAAACCATTTGCAATTTTCTCTTACTATCAAATCACGCTTTAGCATGCGCTGATAGAGAATCCAATGTCAGAACAGAGAGCCTAAGACAACGAAGAACCAGCAACGGAAAATTTATTAAAAGAATTGAAAAAAATATATATATGGCATCAAGAAATGTTTGAATCAACACAGGATGTGTATCGAGATCTCCTTTAAAGGAGGCACTTCTGTAGCCGACTGGAATTGGGCAAAAAGCCTAGTAGCTAGCCCAATGGATTTCTCGTGGAAATCCTTATTGGAAGAAGAAGAAGAAGGTTTGAGGTTAATACTTGATTGGAGTATCATACGAATATTATAGTTTATTCGAGCGAGATCACCATCGTATATTGTTTGTTGCGATTGAAGTAAATTCTTTGTGTGAAGTGTTTTTTAATCTTAAAGTACAATTATGGGATGCGATGGATGTGAGCATACGCTGACAACATTTTTAGATGTAATTCAGGATGAATGTAATTTGAAAACCTTTTTAAATTCGCATGGTGTAATTGATATCGAAAAAACATGTCCGAAGTGCGGTAAGATATGTAAATTCTATCCTTATAAAAATCTATTCCAGTGTACAACAACTACTGTTCAAGTAAACAAACATAAGAAGCGCGTACGTGTAAGTTGCGGCTATTCGATATCTGCCAACAAATATACTTTCTTCGAAAAATCAAAATTATCAGTTTCCGAAATTTGCCGGTTTGTTGCATTCTGGCTGTGTGCGGGGTATAGGCAAGTGGATTTGGAAGATGAATTGGGATGGTCTTCTCATACAGTTGTCGCCTGGTCTAATTTTTGTAGACAAGTTTGTTTTTCTGTGGTTAGCAAAAGTTCGGAAAAATTAGGCGGCACTGGAAAAACTGTAGACGTTGACGAAGCAGTATTCGGAAAGTATAAAAATAATGGAGATAGCGCTATTGAGGATCAATGGGTTTTTAGCGGTATCGAGCGGGAATCAAAAAATTTCTTTCTCATTCCTGTGTCGAGCCGAAGCAAAGAAACGTTATTGAAAATTATTGACGAATGGGTGCTGCCAGGCACAATCATAATGTCTAATTGTTGGAAAGCATATGGATGTTTGGATGACGAAGGATTTCGTAAACAAAGAGTCGATCATGGCAAAAATTTCATTGACCCAGACACGAAACACATTGAAAGAATGTGGGGGCATGTAAAAAATTTTATCCCCAAAAATGGACGAAAGGAGTCTCACCTCGTTTCTCATTTGGCGGAATATCATTTTCATCGTAAATTTCCACGAATCAAGAAACGTTTGCACAATTTTTTTAAATATATTTCAGAAGTATATCCCCCTACAGGCGATGAATGTGAGGACGATAAGTGAAGGACTTATTTTAATTTTAAATAAACCTAAAATTGTAGGGTTATGATTATATAATGCTGAATAAACGGTTGATGATGAATTGCATTTTTCATATTTATAATAAATATATTTGAAATGAATTTTCTAGTGTCAGTGTTCTCAAATATTTTATATCTTAACATTGTAGTTCTGAAAACACTGAATACTGCAACGTAGTAGTATGCGCCGAAGTGTACATTTTCTATTCAATGATTGTTTCCACTATAACTTCATGCATGTCAGTTTGGTAATTATTTTTGAAAGGTTAGAAACCGTAGAAATCGAAGAAAACTTTTTTTATCTACAAATTAGGTATTGAAAATCTCAAATATGATACTAGTCAAATCTCTTCCATAATCTAACAAAAATACATAATACGTAGTGGTAATTAAAAAAAATATTTTGCATTAATTTGCAGGTGTTATTTTTATTATTGGTAGTTGTAGAACATTTTCTTGAAATGAAAGATATCAAATTAATACTAACTTCCAAATACTGCCAACATCTTCTGTCATTGCCGGAATTACTGTTATGATACTTTATAGACTTGTATTTTTTTAAAGCTTTGTAGCTTAGAAGAGCATTGGGACCCAGTGACATTATATTTTTCTTTACCGAGCTCCTGGGCAATTCTTTCCTAATTTTTTTTTGAGAGAATTTCCTATTACTAAAATCTTTTTCCATACCTCTGTACGTCTCTAATAATAACAATACACAAGGTAGACTCCACCTGTATAAAGAAGCTGAAAAATACACATATGTAAATGACATTGTCACACATTTAACATAAACGTGAAGATAATTGTATAATTTATTATTTTTCCAGTGTACCTTCACTTTCGTGGGTTGATGGCGATGGTCCTGATTGTTGGTTTAATTGTTCTCTTATTAACTTATTAGGAAAAACTGAATCTGAAATCAAAATAACTTTCGGTTTGACAAATATATGTTGTGAATAATATATAAATGAAGTTGTTGATTCATCAACAAATGATGCAAATATATAAATTGCGATAAATTATAAAGTGTAATTATGCTTGCAAGTTTCAGTTAACAATAATATTTACCTGTTAACGCACGTTCAGCATATGCAGGAGAAAGTTTGAGATTCTTTTTCTGTACAATAGAAGGAGATTGTTGTTGTCGCCATGTTTGATGCTTTCAGTTTTAAAAATTGCGCTCAGTTTCTCAAAACGCTCACATCGACCCACCTCTTGAGAAGGGTCGTTGTGAGCTTCGTGTAAGCATAAGTAATGACGTTTTCGCCGCGACCACAACGATCGTGGTCACCATGTGGAACGCTTGACTGAGTATTTTAGGCCTTGTGAACGCTTAGTGGAATGCACCCTAAAAACGCCAGAATCATTGAAATTCTTCAGTACTAAATGACAAGCACACATGCGCGTACTGATATGGTGCAGTATTCACTTTTATAAAATGACCTGGGATATCATATCACTCAATTTGGTAAATTCAATTGAAATATATTTTCAATTAATAAGTAAAATAGGGAAGGTGGCATTAGTGCTGTTAAGGTAACTCGAATTAAAATATCATTTTATTATAACATGATAATTATCGTATATGTGCTTTAGGACTTATTACGAAGAGTATTTCATTTACAGTTGAAGATGTAATATTAACATGAACTATTCTTTTATCCCAGTTTAATCATATTCTCATATAGCTGATATTCTGATAGTTTTTCATTAAATATTGAACTTTAAAATGTTCTTACCTAGAATAATTTTCTCTAATTGTGAATAGAAAGTGCAAGTGACAGTTTCTTCTGTGCAAGTGCATTAACTAATTCAATATGTCAAACCTGATTTTCTCGAACACTTTTTAATTATTTAATGCTAAAATATTAAAACATTGTTCCCAAATAAACACTGCATCCTTGTGTGTTTATTATAATATATTTGTTACATATGCTTTGAAAATATGATTGTGGAAAGAATTATAAACATGATAAATTTGTTAACAGTTGTTATTGAAGATGAGAGAGTAAAAAATTTGAAAATGTATATTCTGAATTATATGCAATGTTATGTAGAATTTGCAATGCGTGTTTTGGGCTCAAAAATCTCATTTAATAGATAAATTTTATGAATTTGAATAATTGGGGGAAGGTTTTTTGATAGTTCAAAAAAGTACATTATTAATATATGCTGTATTTGATGTATCATTATATATTTTACATGTACATGTGAATAGGAAACTATACAAAGAAATTTTGTGAGTACGCTCTCTGATGTTCTCACTGTAAGCTTCATGTTAGTAAAAAGAACAGCAGGAAAAAATGCATTACGTAAGTATTGCAAATATACTTCAAATAAAGCAATGCATTAAAAACATATTAATAGCATCACATGCTTTCAGATTATTATAATTCATAATGGACTCCCTAAGACTTTATGCTACAGAAATGGACAGAACCATTACTGGCTCTAATCAAAAAAATTTATAACTGAAGTTCTATAAGAAATAGTGGTAGCAAATTACACAAATGGAAGTTCTAATTCCAACACCAAATACGTGAAATCAAAATATTTTTATGGAATTTTACACTAATAAATTTGTTTGGAGTCAATGAGCAAAGCGCACTAATTGCAGTTACTTCAGACTAAGGGAGACCATTTTCATTGAATTTGATGAACTAATGGAATATTCATTTACTTGAGGATTAATTTTTCTGGCAATTTTAACCTTAATTGGAACATGGAGTGCTAGTAAACTACTAAACGTAACTTTCCAAGAAACCTTATATTATGATGCCCTCATGCCAATAAAAACTCAAAAAGTAATCATGAATCTACCTGATAATATCTCCTATGATTTCAGAATACTCTACTTTATAGACCAAATTATCAGTAAAATCTTTTCATGGTATCTAAAAATATCTATTTTGTGAACAAAGAGATACCAAAACCATAGGGCAGGGGCACCACTTATGGCCATTACCCAGCCTACGGCCACTACACTCTGATGAAATAATGAGTATTAGATCTTTATTTCAATAAATATTAATATCACGTATCAATATTTCATTAGTCAATGATCATTTATCAAAACTAGGGAAAATGCATATCTAAATGTAGAATGAAATTTTTGAAGTTCTGTGATATTATATGAAATCTATATTAACATTACGATTTTCAAAAAGAGCAGATCTTAAAGCATAAGTGACATTTAGAACAAATGTCTTCTCCAAATCCTGCAGTTTTTGTATTAGAAGAATAATTGAAAGTCTTAAAAGTGGCCAATAGTAGTGCCTCTGCTCTCACTCTTCAATAACCATAATAAGTACACATTCACACTATAAATGTGAAATAGTCTGAATTTGTAAATATACAAAAAGTGTAACTAAAATTATCTGTGTCATCATTTTCATGTCTAATTTTAATAAAACATCTGTTAATTATTCTGTTATTGGTGAAGTATCAAATGAAGATACATGTTCAGATCGATGACAATCAATAAATTGAGTTTATTTAGGTTTATTGAATTTATCAATTGTATTTAAATATTATTGTTTTATCACTTTTCCAAGTACCTTAATTAGATTGTCAGTCAATGGAAATATAGTAGATATACCACACCTTTGAAATAAAACATACAAGAACAAAGTAAATCAATGCCAATATTGTCACTATGAGTCTGAGACAAGGAGCATGTGAATATGTTTCCAAATTTTTTTTTGTAAGTTAACAATTTCATTTGACAAAATATTGTGAGTATTCAAAAATAGGTCTTCGCAAACACACATGAAGAATTAAAAGCATACAAATTCTATATTTTCCCTACGAGCATAAACAAAGGAGCATGCAAACATATTCTCAGTTTTCTGGGGAAGTTATCAATTTTATTTGACAACTAGAAAATTGAAAAATGTGTCAAAATATACTTCTTTTTAAAAATGTAAATAAAAGAAGTATTGAATATTTTAATTATTATATTTAATTTTCGGTATTTACCTGAGATTTACGTTGCTTGTTTATTTGTAACAGCCGTTTACATATGTTTCAAGCTAATTGGCTCTCATCAGAACGGCGTAGTTCAAGTTATTAGATGTTCACACTTGAAAATTGATTGAAAAGAAAAAACACAGAACAAAACAACACAAAATTCCATGTGGGGATCTCTACATCATTTTTGGTTTAAAATTGAGTATCTTGACCGAACCTTTTTCAACCTGACAAACCTTTCTCTTAATTTATGATATTGTCGGTACAAAATTTCTAGAAGGTATAAATATCTCATCGCAGGTAGACATTGATTCAGTCTAAAAATAGAACTGTAATAGTTCGGTTAAGATACTCAATTTTAAACCAAAAATGATGTAGATTCCTCACGTGGAATTTTGTATTGTTTTGTTCTGTGTTTTTTCGTATTTTTGCTTTCGATTTTGCTTTTTATTGCGTATCTGAAAATCAGCTGATGAAGTTAATTTTAACTTCCAGTCTAATTTAATTATTATCATTTCAGTTTAAGACCTCAAGTTATAAACACATCATTGAAGGGATGTCGAATTATGTTCACACCATAGTACCTAATTTAAAAGCCTCGGGCAACTTGGACCAATAACCTGAAGGGACTTTTGCCAGCCTTTGTTATGAATACCATAGCATTTTATTTAATGTTTATACCCAAACAACAATTGTCGGCAAGGTCACATGTTGCATGTGTAAATTAAAAATAGAGGTCCATATTTTCAGAGTGCAGTAATAAGGATATGTAGGTAAGGGAATTTTGTGCGTTTATGACCCGCGGGCGCAGATCTCACAGATCATTGTACACTTTTTCTGCAATATCAACCTTGAACATTAACCATAAACATTGATTATATTAAAAAATTGCTTTGCAATTATCTTACGAGAGATATGAAAATTTTTTTGACATTGTTAAAATCAAAGCATTCATAGGGTTGATATATCTCACAGGTGTACTGCATGCGAAAGTTTATAACAATTGTAGAAATGTTTCGTGTCACAATGCATTTAAAACGATTCAAGTTTATTCTCCATTCCATAAGTTTTAATGTCCTGGTAACTCTAAAATAGATGAAAAACTGACAAGCTAGCTATTAGAGAAATATTTATCTTCTCTAATAATTTTAATGATTTCTAAATTTTTATTTGTTATTCCGTCCGCATTTATACTTAATTTCAAGTATAATATATGCATTATTTCGATTTTTAATACCGATGATACCGCGATAAGATACCAGCTAATTAGTAGATGTACTAGGACAGTTATAACATCAAGATATGTTTTTAGGTAATGTTCGATGAATTCCAATGGGAATAAAGCTAACAAACCTGTTGTGAAAATAATGGTAGAACATCAAGGTATGTAGCCATCGTCAATCTCACCGAAACCTACGTATGAAATAGTATCGCTCGGACCTGTAGAAATGATAATTCTTGATGTTCAAAGCGACAATATAACCAATATGAAATTATTCAGTGTATACGCATCTCCTTCGGCATATAAATCTCAACCTGACGATCTAGAAAGATTAGGTGACGAGATAAAATGTAGGCTTCGCAAAGAAGATATACGTATTCTGACCAGTGATATAAATATTGATATACTCGATTCTAAGAATAAAGAGTACAAAAGTTAAGGCAATGCTCAAGAGTATGGATTTTGAGCCCTTTATGAAACAAACACGTGTATGCAAAATTTGAATTTTTTTGCGCGATCATTTTCAATTTATTTGTTTTGAATGACTTTCTACTTCAATATTCTTAACCAATAAAGTTTCATTATAATTTACTTTTTTGAAATAGCTGTTGCTAATTGATCTAATTATAATAAGAATTATGTAAGAATAAATTGCTTACCATTTCATAATATTTTTGAAAAGAAATTCTTAGTGTATAAAATAGACTCAAAAAAATTTGGATAAAGGTTTAATTGATAATCTCGATTCTGAGAATGAAATTTCTACCTTTTTCAATAAAAACCATTTTCTGTTATTTTGCTTTTTTTATAATACTCATAAAATTATGGGATTATGCTTAAAATTATTGGCAAGATTATGCTAAAAATTAAAAACGAATGCCAGTACTGTTTTCAATCTCCTTTTATTCAAAAATATAATCATAAACTCGTATGAAGGTTAAGCAGAATTGGACACACTGTTAAAAGGGCAAGTATTTTTAAAATTAATTCCTACTCGAATTGCAGCCTTAATTTTGGATCAAGTGTCTCGATTTTGATATAACCAATAAAAGTCATACAGGAAATTATCAATTAATAAGACGCATTTCAACTGTCACAAGTTGAATATGAATATTTTCAAGAGCTGCTTTTGCAAGTAGGATATTGAAATGTACAAAAAGATTTTTCAAAGCTGCAATTAAATGAAAAAATCACAGAAAAAATTATAACCCAAAAACTTGTCAATACTAAATTTAAATATCTTGTTTTGACAATTTTTTAGTTTACAAATTAAAATTCCTTTAGACATTCATAAATAGTTAAAAAGAAAACATCTATAAACATATATACAGATAATATACAAAAAGTTCAACGTATCATATCCACAAATATATATTTTTCAAAAAGAGTTATCAGTAAAATGTTAAAATGGCACACCAAAGTGCATAATATCGATTTTTCTCAATATTCAATATCTTACAAATGTATCACAAACAAAAATATTTCAAATCTGCACTGTAAAAAAATTCATCAAATTCACTAAAAACAGTTTCTAATCAAATATCCTTCCAATAATCAACATTCTTTAAAATCTAATTTTCTGCTCTATGTACATAATTTTCATTGGTAAAATATATTTTTTCTTACTTGTATACCTTTTTTTCCTTATACATTCCTGTGTTTCCTTACAAAAATTCATTAAAACCTCTAATTTTGTTAAAAAAAAAACTAAATTTGTGGAATATAATGAAATCGAAATTCAATTCCATTTTTATGATAAGACATAGGTGGAAATTCAACAGTCTTTCTTTGTTAATGGTTTTTCCTAGCTAAATTACGTCTTAAGTACATTAAACTCAGGTTGAAAATTATACACAGATACCTATTGGAAAAAGTTAAGGTATGTTTTGTGTAACTGTTTTGGGTTGACATCCTAAACAGAAATATCTGCTAGTCTGATTATTTTTAGAATAGTTTCTACAGTATTATTTTCAATGAGGAGGCAACATCTAGTACGAATTTACATAGATTGAAAAAAACATGATTTCTTGTATTACACAAATAACACATGTTTAATTTTACTGAAAAATAATACAACTGCAGTGTATATTTTTAAATTAGCCGCCCGTTTTTTCCGTTCTAATCACAGATTTATAAGCCCATTTTTAAATTATTCTATAACTTTCAAACTGTTTAATGAATTATAAAAAATGTAAATTTTCAAATGAAAATAGAACAATGAAATTATGATTTGGATAGTTTTCAAAACTAGAACAAGTAAACCTCGTACGTGTAGAGCTATCAAAAATAAAATTATGTCAAATTTGAAAGAAAAATTTCGTTGTATAATTCTAAGCTCTATTTCGTTTCAATCATAAGAAACTTATTTCTCATTCTTTACTATTGTATGAACAAATCACATCATTTGCAATAATTCCAATTTCATATTCAAATCGCTTTTGGCCAATTTAAAGTTTACACTCTTGGAACACAAAAATATAATCTTAAAAAAATATATGAATGCTCTAAGAGAGAATTCAAATCGATGAGAAAGACACTGTAGCTTTGTGAAATCAAAACGATAAAGTGAAACAAATGTTACAGAGTCTTAAACGTCGTTGGAAAATGGAACCATCAAGAATGGATTAGCTAAAACTTATTGTGAAAACATTGAAAATCCAATTGGTGAAATAAACATTCATGTCGATTTATATCATCATCTTGTATAAAAGGTGAGCCAGACCATTACTATCATGAAAAGAGTCTTTGGTAGAACCTTTTTACTTGAATTGATTTGATCACTGGCCTCACAAGCACCTGAAATGAAAAAAACATTTCAAGATAAAGTAACCATGTAATAAATAACTATAAATATGTAATGTACTATATAATAAATAACTATAAAATAATAAATTCAGTATATCCAGTATTTCCAAAGATTTTTATCTCATAAACTACAGTTTGCCTTTATATATTACAGTAAGTATGTTTTAAAAAATAATTTTCACCTGTATTTGTAAAATTGTAGGCCCATCCACCAGTTCCTGGTACCACATGTCTGTGACAGCTGTCTGTAACCCTTGATAACCTCAGGATCGGTCTACCCATAACTTGTTTATCTGTAACGGAATTTTCTCCAGATGCTGGATATTCAACTTCTTGGCCAAGGGTGTAAATAAAGCAATATCTCAAAGGATCACCGCCATTTGTGGACTTTTTGTTTGTTACAGGGGTTGCAATTATGTAATTTAGGCCTTTCTCATTCCAGTTTCCATGACAGGAATATGCTAAAAATTTATTGAATACTCTTCAATATAATATGATGAAAAAAATTCAGTTTTTTTGCTGAAATGAATAGGTTGATTTAAAAAAAAAATTTCTTTAAAATCAACCTATTTGACACGATATTCTTGGCTGAATTTTTTTACATTAATAATCATAGAAAACTTACCATTTGGTGCTTGTTGACTGCATCCCGATTTGAATTCCATTTCATGTTGATTTGTACATCCTACGGTTAATGTTTCATAGTCTTGAGACAAACATTCTGGAGTAACGTCCACACTCATGATATCTGAAAAAATGTTCAATGGAAATTTTGTCAAAAAACTTTCTAATTACCTAGACTGTATTACCTGATTGGTCCCTCTTTTTCCGTTTAAACTCCGACAGTTCGTCTTTTGCCGGAATTTTGTAACGTCCTAAATGAGGGCACTTGTTAGTATGAAGTGTAGTAGCTGAAAAAATAGCATAAATTCTATTTTATACAAATTATAAAGAGAACTATTCAATGAACAGGACAATTCAATAAATGAGTCAAGTGTAAATTGAAATTCTAATGATTTGATGAATACTGTTGATTACTAATATTTTCAAGAAGGCAAGTGAAAGAATATTTTTGCTTCTAAAAAACTTATTTGTTATTTTATATTCGTTGTACTTACTGACTAAGGTTGTGAACGGAGTAGTAAAATGATTGAATTTTCCACATGCTTCATCTGGATTCTCTTCAAAAGTGGTTGTTTGTTGTATTTCAATAACATTCGTGTCCCTCTTGTAGAAAACCATACAAACATATCCACTGTCACTGTAAAGACAATACAATATTAATTGAAGGCATTTCAAGGTTATAAATCAGCAGATATATTGATCCAAAATCAAACTAAATTTGAAGTTTATTAAATTTCACCTCTTACATTTTAAATGATAATAATAATAAGTTTATTGTAATTGCCTTACATACAGGATTACAAATGGCAGGAGTGTAGCCAGGCTAATCTTCCACTCCTCCAGTGTAACAAGAAAACACAAAAACTCAACACTAGAAATTAATCCAAAAATTAATATGTTATATATATATATATATATATATATATATATATATATATATATATATATATATATATATATATATATATATATATATATATATATATATATATATATATATATATATATATATATATATATATATATATATATATATATATATATATATATATATATATATATATATATATATATATATATATATATATATATATATATATATATATATGTATATATGTAAATTTATATGTTACTATTTACTTCTTCGTTAATAAACCATAGTACACCAGACAGCAGTAATCAAATAAAGGGCAGACCAAAGATTTGACAAGTCTGAACTTAATTACTTCATTCAACTCATATTTAAATCGTTGTAGTCGAGCACCAAGTTGACAACTGTGATAGTTCTAAATTCATAATCTGTAATGTTGTTGCCAAATTGGTGACTTTACAAGATTGGTAGACTTGGAAATCATCGGCATACATCTGAATAATGCTGCCCGTGAAGATGTTTGAAATATCCAACGAGTACAAGGAAAAAAGCAGTTGATCCAAAATACTATCTTGAAGAACCCCATGAGGAGCTGTAGTACACTTTGAGTAGCTGCCATTGACCAGAACTACTTGTTTCCTTTCTTTCAAATAACTATGGAATCATTCAAGAGCAGATGCATCAAAACCTAGCATCCTTAACTTATATAATATAATGGTATGGACAACCAAGTCAAAGGCTTAACTTTGGTCCAACAGAACCAAAATAGTAACAAGACCATCCAGATACAGAATAGTAACAGATCCATGGAGCAATTGATATCATTTCCAACTTTTAGCAGGGCTGTTTTTGTCTAGTAACCAGGTCTGAAACCAGACTGTATGTTTGGCAAAATTATTTCTTTATATAATGGTTCACTTGGAGCGCAACAAACTTTTCAAACCCCTTAGAGAGAATAGGTCATATCTCAGATCATAGAAAGAGGATGTGCAACTACACTTAGACCTAGGCACAGGTCTAATGATGCCCGTTTTCCAGGCACTAGGGAAACAACCATTAAGGAACGAGTAATTAAGTATATAGCACGCTTCATCTAAACAAAAAGTTCAACATTCTTAGATGTATGTTATCAATACCACTTTCATCAGATTTTATGGTATTCATTTCCCGTAGTATTTCCCACTCTTCAATTAAATTGAAACTTAAAACGCTATTTCTGGGAATACCACAAAAACCAGGGTTACCACTAGCATTGAAGGATGAAAATATATACAATTAAAATGCATATATAGAAAATACAAAAAAGTTTTAAATTGTTTATTATTGCTCAGTCGAGAATTCGTTGAGAAATTATCCTAGTCTTTACACTTTTATGATTTAATGAGAAATTTCATTTTGCATGAATAGCGAAATGAAAGAGGAAAGGATGGCAATATCGCAATTAATTTGTTATTATCATTTTTTTTTAAATTTCATTGTTATTAAACTTGTAACTTGTACGAAATATTATACATACCAGCCAGAAGTAATATGGGCTACGATCTGGACCCTCTTTTGATCTTGTGATTCTAAGATGGCATGGCAGATGACCCTCATTTCTCCATCTGATCTTCTCTGATCCTGACTTTCAAAACCGAACTGCTGATAAGCAAAGGCCTGAGTTTGAGCGCCAAGGTTAAGATTTGGCCGATTAGGCCGTTTAGGTTTCGGTAGTTCCTCATCGACTATTTTCAGGGTAGCGTTGCGTTGTGTAAACTTATAGATCTTTTTGTGATCGAGACTGAGCCAAGTATGGTGATCTGTTATCCATTTGGGAAACTTGCAACGGTTGTGGTGATTGTCCACTGAAAAAATGTCATTGAATAGCTAAACAACTCTTCTGTGCTAAAATAATCTATCTGTTTAGTTAATCTAAGTGATTTAGTGTATGTGAGGTAATTCTAAAATTGTTTAAATTCAGTCAATTTTTTCTTTCTGTTTTTATTCACTCAATGTACATACTTATATTTAAAAAATTAAAAGTTTTATTAACTATGGAATTCAAATTAATCGTATAAACTGATTTATTAAAATTTTTAATGAATATTCAAAAAAGTGCTAAATAATTACACCTGACTAAATGGTAAAAGTGAAAACTTTGATATTCTGAAAACTGTGAGTATTAATTATTTCATAAGATATTTTTATGATAGTTATTTATTGTGGGCATCGTCTAATAAATAAACAATAATGCAATCGGAAGATAACTGCTATAATCGATTTGAATTCGAATTTATTGCAATATCTTAAGAATGGAAGTTTTATATTCAAAATATCAACTGATATTGAACTTACCAGTGGTCAGTTTCATAGTACGACTTCCTTCATATGAATTGATGATGCCAGTACAGGTTGCATCTGCAGATTGAGCTATACTATAAGTTGTCTTATCATTACTTTTATCTCTTTGATAAATAAAGCATCGGTATTGGTCTTCATCAGTTATGAGGTTTCTTCTGTTACCCTGTGATATTTTACCTATAAGATATCTGGTTGATCCTTCCTTCCAAGTGGCCAAACATACTAGCTCTTCAACTGAAAATTATTTTGAAACTCGTTATTATAGCAAATATAACATGTCTGCATTTGTTATGTCTGAATTTGTTATTTTCAATAAACAGATTCTGATAATAGAAATACTACCAAAATGATATATAATTATAAAAATGAAGTCACATTTTAGTAGTCATGAAGACCTTTTAGTATTATTATATATCTACAAGGTATTATAAAATAATTACATTGAACTATTTTATGTAAGTAACTGAGAACATTTAGAAGTTTCAAATGATGATTTTTTTTGTTGTGAATGAGTGAAGTAGGAGTCGTTAAAGTATCTTGCCATGATGTACTATGTTTTTGTAACTATCACATAATAACAAATTTGAACGATATAATTATATATTTCACTTAATAGTGAGTCGTTAATGTTTCTTGCCATAGTGTACTATTTTTTTGTGACTTTTCACATAACAACAAATTTGAACGATATACTTATATACTTACCATTACTTTCTGTTGACGGCACATCAGGACAAGCCTGATATTTGAAAACTATCCTGGAGTCGTCAGTACAGCTTTCTGCCTTACTGGGAGGATTTGCACACTCCCCTGTTCCCCTACTGTAGCTGAAGACGAAGGGAGCGCTCTTGAATGGACATGGAATAGCCTTTGTCTCCGGGTGTTTCCGGAACATGGTGTGGAGTGGGTCATCCCCCAACATCGAACTGCATATTTCGGAGAGGGATCCTTTTTTATCCTCGCATATAGCTGAAATTTGATGAAAATGAGATGGCGTCGAAACTGAACCTTCGGGTACTCCAACGCTTGTTGGAGAATAATCAGGAGTTCAAAAAAGTTGAAATTTAACAGATAAGAGTTCAGAGTTTATTTCAGTCAAATTGGAATGTAGTGTTTCTTGTATTTAATAAACATATCGAAATTATGCTATAAGTCAATTAGACAACTAGACAATTGTTCAGTGAAGGAATTATATTAACTTATTATTGATAAATTTCTTGAGATATATTTCTAATGAAGTTGATGGAATTCCCGCTGATATACTTGGCGGAACAATTTAATCTATTGAATGAAAAACACATGGCATGGTTCCATAAAAATTATTTTACTTGATAATTTTTTCGAGGTGTTACCCCATTTTCAACACCACAAAACAATTGTCAAGCAACCAATAAAATTTTTGTGACCACCAAGCTAAAAGTTTTTTTTTCAATATATATTTCTGAACTCTGAATTAGTCGAATGTAGGTATTATCATGAATTTTATTGATGAGCAATTTTTTTCGAATGGTTAAATACGAATTTTAGAATTAAGATTAAAATAAAAACTAAAATAACTAAAAAAAAATCGATAAAATTGATTTCAAATATAGAAAATAGTTATGGTCAGCTAAAATACTACTTTAGGGATTTGAATATCTACATGAAGTACTAGCAAATATTGAGGTTAAAACCTTGTTTTTTTTGATGTATGATTTCAATACGAATCAATCACTAAAATGAGCCGTTCACTTGAACGATTAAACTCTTATAGTTCGGAATATTTTATTCGGAGGTCAGATATTGAAATCAAATGTTTAGTGCGAATGTTGGGAGCTGAATATCGAACACTAAAATAGTGTTTCAAATAACATATTACATCATAAAAAATCAAGTGAAACCTAATTATATCAATGAGCGGTATTAATCGTCAAATATAGGTAAGCCCAGAGCTCAAATTATATATCAATAGAAACTATAAATTTGCATTGAAAAACTAAAATTCAGATTTTGTCCATTCTCTAACTTAAGTCATATCAAAGATATAGGTTCACCGAATATAATATGACCGAAACGTTCAAGAAAGACATCTCTACTAAATCTGCTTTTAAAGGTAATTATGTAATCTTATTGGAATTTAATAACTAGGTAATAATTTAATAAATTTGAACTTACATTCTTTATACTGAAGAACTCCGTTGAACTTTTCGTTAATTGCTAGGCATCGATAACAGTTGTATTCCCTGGAAACAATTTTTTATTTACATATCTCGATTTGTAAATATTGTTTAGAACTTTTATATAATATGAGCCATTTAATAATACCGAAAAATTACACAAAGTGAAAAGTTATATGATTTTTGAATACATTCTTCATTGTTTATAACTCGAGAACGGCTGGACTGATTTTCAGGTTGTTAAATTTGTCTTCGTTCGGAATAAAATAACAAATATTGAAATATTCGTAATATTCACATGAAAAATATCATAAATTACAGAATACATGAAAAATACTCGAATTGAAATGCAGACAAATATATCGATTCGACAATTTGTTGTCATTTGTTCTCTATACTGAATATAATAAAAACGGTCCCGCCGTATAATATATATATATATATATATATATATATATATATATATATATATATATATATATATATATATATATATATTTCTTGAAATTGATTTATTGCCGCCTTTTTTAATATGAAAAATATAAACTTTTTCATATTAAAAAAGCCTGTTAATATATATTATATATATATATATATATATATATATATATATATATATATATATATATATATATATATATATATATATATATATATTATACATCCCGACACTCTATTGCATCCACAGGAAGGAATGAAGATGTAAGCAGTGAATATTAAATCCCCTTGATTCTAAGAACCATTCTATCTATATAATATTCATCAATAAATTCGGAATTCTGAATATTCGAATTTTTTCACTCTGCGACTATTTTAATTATAATATAAATTCTTACGTAGTATATAGTAAATACTGAGACTCTTAATCGAAATGATTTTTATGATTTTCAGGTTGTTAAATTTGTCTTCGTTCGGAATAAAATAACAAATATTGAAATATTCGTAATATTCACATGAAAAATATCATAAATTACAGAATACATGAAAAATACTCGAATTGAAATGCAGACAAATATAACGATTCGACAATTTGTTGTCATTTGTTCTCTATACTAAATATAATAAAAACGGTCCAGCCGTATAATATATATATATATATATATATATATATATATATATATATATATATATATATATATATATATATATATATATATATATATATATATATATATATATATATATATATATATTATACATCCCGACACTCTATTGCATCCACAGGAAGGAATGAAGATGTAAGCAGTGAATATTAAATCCCCTTGATTCTAAGAGCCATTCTATTTATATAATATTCATCAATAAATTCGGAATTCTGAATATTCGAATTTTTTCACTCTGCGACTATTTTAATTATAATATAAATTCTTATGTAGTATATAGTAAATACTGAGACTCTTAATCGAAATATCGAAATATTTCAAATAAAACTCTCAGGGAGCTGTCTACACAAATGCAACGAGAACGAACCCATCACTTTCGATAGTGAGTATTAAGAGCGTTTCGAAAAATTCAATTTTTTAGTGGGATAATTAATGTAAATTAAAAAGGCAAGTATTTTAATGATTCTTTATTGGTCATGTATTTTAGTGTATGGGTTCCATTCTTTAGTGAAGCGCTTTGTGAAAGACGACATATTCGTTTTATTATCAGGTGCAAGAATAAATAACGCAGATGGTCTTCCGACACGTGAACATGCCAAACATGTGACCATGGAAAAACATGGATTTTCTAGATTCAGACCACAAACTTTTAAGGATTGGCTTTGTGATTTGTTTATGGTCATGGCGAATGCAAGTCGGATCGGAAATTGAAGTCGTTTAAACTCAAACGGCATGTCAGTTGGGACCATCGGGATCCTTGGAATGAGAGCTTCATCACCTTCGAATTTTCCTTTGAGTATCGTCGCGTATATCACATTGTTCATCAATTTCCTTACCACTAAACGGGTTCCGTTGCACAGTTTTAGTTGGTTTATGTTTCGAAGCATTACTACGGAGACAACCTTTAGTCGTAAATTGTGCGATGGTAGTAAGCCCGGCACATCCAAGGGGTTTAAAAATTCAGTTGGATAGTTGGTGGCTTACATCTTCATTTCTTACACAGTCAATTGATTTGCAAGAATGCAGTATACCAATGATCTCATTCTGAATTATGAAGTTTAAGTCATCTACATCTTTATTCTTAGCCGCCAAAATTTCTCACTCAACCATTCATTATTTTTGTGATTAGTAATGATGTTTGGGAATACTTTGTTGATGAGTTCGTCTTTTGTTGAGACAAAGTTACAGAAACTCTGAGGAAATGAAATCAATCCGCTCGATACGTCGACAGGTACTCGACCATTACTAATAGTCAGTAATTTCTCAGAGA
The DNA here is from genome assembly GCA_030704895.1 of Henosepilachna vigintioctopunctata. NCBI lineage: Eukaryota > Metazoa > Arthropoda > Insecta > Coleoptera > Coccinellidae > Henosepilachna > Henosepilachna vigintioctopunctata. Next base: position 3,797,253 of record JARQZJ010000035.1, read on the forward strand.
AATCTTCAGCAGATGTATAGTTCAGCAATGCAACTCTCATGTTTGTAGTCAGCTGAAGTTTCTTCACATGGCGCTATGGAGTCGATGATTTGAGGCAATCGTTTATTTCGTCTGCAGCAGTTGATCTTGGAATTACTGGCAGTGTTTGGCGGAAATCTCCAGAAAGTAAAATAACTCCGCCTCCAAAACATCTCGAGTCATTGCGTAGATCTTTCAATGTTCGGTGAAGTGCTTCCAATGCAAATTTATGTGTCATTGTGCATTCGTCCCAGATGATGATTTTCGATGCTGATAAAACTTTGGCCATTGCGGAGTGTTTTGCAATATTACATGTTGGTTCTTCAAGAGTTTGAACATTTAACGGCAATTTTAATGCTGAATTAGCCGTACGGCATCCTTCTAACAATGTGGCTGCTATTCTAGAAGAAGCAACTGCAACCACAATGTTGGATCTCGCACGAACAGAGGCTAAAACTGCTGGTATGAAGAATGTCTTACCAGTTCCACCAGGGGCATCGAGGAAATATAAACCACCATCAATGTATCATAAACTTCCTTTTGTTGGTGATTCAACAGGGGTACATTCGTTTGGACCATTAAATCTAATTCCTGGTGATTATATTCACTTTCCCGTTCAAATTCTGGATTAAATGCGTGAATAATTTCACGATTTGGCGCTTTCATACCGCACATGAGGTAACACATGTCTTCGATCAAGATCAAAGCCCGATTGTGTATCTCCTAATTCATCTGAAGGTCGGGATTTCTTGAACTGACACGAATTTGATGTACAATATCTTCCGACATATCCTTGTATTTGTGCCACAGGTTAGATGGAAAGTATGTCGAAAAGGCGATAGCAAATAATGTGCGTATCTGACTAGGAGATGCAGAGATAATTGCTTGAACGATTGTCGTTCCCCAATGGGTATAGTTTTCTAGTGAAGTTAGTTCTTCACATCCAGCAAGATATGTTGGGAATACTGTAGCATTAACAGTCCGTAGTGGCTCAAATGATGTTGGCCCACGCACATTTACCAGCAACAACCGCAAATAGGAGCATTATCATTCTTTGGATGAACTGTATACATACGAGCAAGATCATCAGTAGAACGCACATCTGGATAACCAGGAACCGCATCGCCTTGCATTCTACTACAATTAGCCATAGACTACATTACGTTTAGCTGTCAGTTGCATTTTGTTTTGTTACACTATTTTTAACAAATGAACGGCTAAACTGACTTTTTTACTGATAAATTTGTTTCAGTTGCGTTTTGTTATTCCATATCAGTTGCTATTTGTTATACCACGTTTTATGTCACGTCCCTCGGGCACGTCATAAAATCCCACGGGAACGCGATAAAAAGTATCCTATGTCGTTCTCCTGGTTCTAAGCTACCACCCCACCAATTTTCAGCCAAATCAGTTCAGCCGTTCTTGAGTTATAAATAGTGTAACTAACACGACTTTATATATATATATATATATATATATATATATATATATATATATATATATATATATATATATATATATATATATATATATATATATATATATATATAGATTCCTTTGTATAAAAAATGAATTGGAAAGTTCTTGTTCGCTTTCTTGGTGCATTTTCAAAATAACTTGATAAAAATGTATGAAAAAATTAAGAATTACCTATTGTATAGAAGATATTTATCTGCTTGGTTTTCGTAGCATTCTCCTTTTGTTTCTATATGCGTACTATTGATAAATAACAAACTTTGCAGTCCACTCTGAAACCATCTGCCGTTCCACGTTTTGTTGAATGTGCATCCACCTGTAAATAAAATCAGAAAATAAATTATTTAGAAAAGGCACTATCGTCGAATCGAGCATGTATCAGTCGTTTACATGAAGTATAATTAATTTGCAGAAAATATTAGGGCAGTGCACTTGCAATTACTCTTCCATATTTCGGAAGCGTGGATTTATTTTGAGAAAAAAAAATTGATATTCAAAATTTTCAACTCTTTTTCCGATTTTTTTCTAACCAAAAAAATTTTTCATTCAGAACGTTTAATAGAGAGATTGTTAAAATCAGTATTTAAAATTCTGTTATACTACATATAATAATGCACTTGCAATATATTAAACAAAAAAATGAAACAACGCATATGTCTACATCAAAATGGAGGGTGCATTATTACTCTATTGTTTTGCGACAAAATTAATTGAAAATTGTATCGAAAATTCCAATTTACTTAAAAGCGAAAAAACAAACGACGGTGGCCGCGGTCGAATTTCAGTTGTTTGGGTTCGGTTCATTTGTCATCCATTTTAAACAACGTGTATGAAATCGTTTTGTTTGCCGTTCGTGAAAATATTTCATTTACCGTTCCCTGATTGGAAAATTTAATTCATAATTCATTTTATTCTATTCACGTGATTTCCACCGATATTTTGGAATGCCGAATTATTCATGATTCAATTACGCTGAAAATTGAGGCGTACGATTTTTCCAGGGATAATACAATAATCAGTTGGGAATGCAATTAAAATAACTGCGAGAAAATGTAAAATTGTCGAACTCATTTAGGCGTATTTTTTATTTATCGGAAATATGTGGATTCATTTAAAGTTGTAAAATGATATAATTCACTCCTCTAACTATATGTAGGATAAAAACAAATTATTCGAAATATTTTGTTTTACTAAGGTATTCAAATAAGAATTTAAAAAAATTGCGACAGTGAATCTATATTTTTAGTGATATTCTCGAAAATGTTCTTATAATTCTTATACGGTTTCTATTCAAATTTCAATATGAATAAGAAAGTAAGACTGAAGTAAATTAAGAAATAAAAACCTGCAAGGCTTCAACTGAGGTGAGAGATAGTGATATACAGCAATGATAAACGAAACAACCAAACGAAAAAGAACACCAAAAACAACTAGGGGGAGAAAAAATCTTGAAACGTAAAATGAAGTAGGTACCTTTTACTATATAGTAATAAATTAACCTACTGGCGCTTAGAGATATCATCTGTAAGAGATAAACACAAATGAGCTTGGAACAAATCTAATTGACCCAAGATAAAAGACCAAGACAAACTACATATTGAATTCGAAAAGTCCATTAGGACAAAGAGAACACTGTCAAAAAATATGAAGGTAACTCTAATTAATATGAAGATGAAAGCACTTCTGAAAAAGAACTTGCAAAGTAAACGAATCTGCAGAATTAAAAATGAAAGTGTAATACAGAAAAGCGTTTCCTTCTTAGAAATAGTAAGTACAAATTGGTGTAGCCAAATAAACAAACAAATTTTGAAACGAAAAATGTTTCATGCTATTGTATTTTTTGAATGGTTCATTGAAGGAATTTAAAACATTTTCAATTGGGAAGTTGCAGCATCCTTCAGTGAAAAGAACTGGTCGTTTCCACTCAGATTTTATTGATTCAATGACTTAGTTGAATAACTATTGCAAGTAATAAATTACCTCTTTGAACTTCTACAGTGCTCATTTTATTGACCAAAAGACGAAAGTTATCAATTAACAATTCTACTGAAGTACAATCTCCAATTTAAAATATTTTCAATTGGGAAGTTGCAGCATCCTTCAGTGAAAAGAACTGGTCGTTTCCACTCAGATTTTATTGATTCAATGACTTAGTTGAATAACTATTGCAAGTAATAAATTACCTCTTTGAACTTCTACAGTGCTCATTTTATTGACCAAAACACGAAAATTATCAATTAACAATTCTACTGAAGTACAATCTCCAATTTAAAATATTTTCAATTGGGAAGTTGCAGCATCCTTCAGTGAAAGGAATTGGTCCTCCACTCAGATTTTATTGATTCAATGACTTAGTTGAGTTACTATTGCAAGTAATAAATTACCCCTTTGAAATTCTACAGTGCTCATTTTATTGACCAAAACACAAAAATTATCAATTAACAATTCTACTGAAGTACAATCTCTAATTTAAAATATTTTCAATTGGGAAGTTGCAGCATCCTTCAGTGAAAGGAATTGGTCCTCCACTCAGATTTTATTGATTCAATGACTTAGTTGAGTTACTATTGCAAGTAATAAATTACCCCTTTGAAATTCTACAGTGCTCATTTTATTGACCAAAACACAAAAATTATCAATTAACAATTCTACTGAAGTACAATCTCCAATTTAAAATATTTTCAATTGTGAAGTTGCAGCATCCTTCAGTGAAAGGAATTGGTCCTCCACTCAGATTTTATTGATTCAATGACTTAGTTGAGTTACTATTGCAGGTAATAAATTACCCCTTTGAACTTCTACAGTGCTCAGAGTTTCATAGCAAATTCACGTTTTTTATCCAAGCAATCCTTTCCATAAATATCCTCTCCCATCAATTTAACGGAACCTTGGATATCGTTTTTTCATTACAGCAACAACAAACCCTTTTGCAAAAATATTGACGCATTGTTTAGTTTTAGTGGTTTTAGTTATCTCATAAATGTTATTTGTTTCTTCAAAAATTTCTCTTTAGGTCAGTACTTGAGCGAATTGAGTACTTGTTCAAATATGTAAGAGCTACATTTTCATCTTCATCAGCTTGAAGATACTATTGATACTTTTGTACTATTGATCGAATAAGGAATTAAAACACACTTATTTTGAAAATTTTCAAATAATTCCGTATTATTATAGTACCAACTGCACTGTTTACGGACACAGTTGTTTTAGCACTTGGATTCATAGATTAAAACAAGTTCGAAGTATTGGTGATGGAATTCATGATTAATAATAATCAATTGATTACTTCAAAGATATCTGTGGCATTTTTTTAAACGAACTGTTATGCGGAAGATGATAATTGGTAGAAATTTTGAATTAACGAAAAATCCTTATGTCCATTCTACACTCTCAGACTCTAGGTATGTCTTGTTATTTTTGTATCATGAGTAATTTTCACAATTTAAAATTCATTCTTTTATACTAAGAATTCATGAAATTCATTAATTTCCTGAAGTACTGAGTGAAACTCTTTATTTGCTGCCTTACTTGATGTTATTTGCATTGAAATGATATATAAAAGAATTAGAATACAAGATTATATTTCGAATTACATTCTGAGGAAACTGAAAAAACCCGGAAAAATCATGAACTTGTGTTAATCATCTTGGGGATATCCACAGGATTCAAATACCATTGATTCAAATGAATTGAATTATCGATCGCATAATTTTGTATCCTTAGCGTAAATCGGACGTAGTACCAACTGCTAACTAAAATCAACTACGAGTCGGCGTAATAAGCTTTTGTAACGGTTTGGAATTCGCACCAAACATCGATTTTCGGATTAGGCCCTTCTCTCTCACTCCGGTAATTCCCCCAGTTAGGTAAGAGGCTTACGGATGTGATTCCGCCGCTGCGATCGGCTCGCAGTTGTTTTGATGGTGGATCTACATCTCTAATCTGTCGTCGAACATGCAGGTTAATCGGACCGACAATTTACGCTAGACAAATCGCTGATGAAACTGACGAAGATCCCGGGAGGCGATAGAGGTTTCAAACAAGGTATGGATGCATCCATGATAATAGTATTGAACAACGAAGAGTATTTATCGATTTTCTGCTATTCTTTGTCATTACATGGAATATCTATTAGAACCTATATTCTATTTCGAAACAATAGGTACGTTCGAGGTCTTTAGTTAAATGATATTCCATTCTTCTCATTTACACTCAAAGCAAGTATTTAGGGAAATTTGTTCATTGTGAAGAAGAGAACAATTTTCGTGGAAATGGATTTCTCTCAATTAATGCCATGATAATATTTTGGACAGTCGTAACAAGCGAAGTTTTCATTCGTATAAGGAACATTCTAAATGAACAAGGTTCGTATATTTCAAATAATACATCGTGAAATAAACATCATCAAATAGATGATAGCTGTCAAATGCTGTCAGAATATGCCTGAAAAATTTCTATTATTCAAGGCTTAATCACTTAATCACTGTATAAATTATTTCTTTGACAATAATCAAACGTGATTCAACAAAAAACAAACGTGGAAAATATAATTTTGCGTTGAAAACTATATTTTCCAGGAGTATTCGTTGTTTTATAGTCTATAAGAAGTAGCTTGTTATGGAGTTTCTTTCTAATCATCCTGGGTAATAACCACCACTCTCGATGGAAATATTACACAGGATCTGCATCGCCTCTTCAGGCACTAGTGTCTGTCCTTCGACCAAGTATGGTGATCAATAAGGTTGCTGCTGTCTAATCTAATCCATCCGAACACATTTATATTACATATAGATACATTTATGTATCTACAATTTTAAGACCATCATGAACATAGTCTATCGTATGGTAGAGAAATCACAACCCCAGAAAATATACGTTCAGAATGAACTCGTGGGCTCTAATGGGCCCCTTTCTGAGATCTCATCCTACAGTAAGTTCGATAAAAACAGATTCAAACCTATAGTCTACTATATAAAAATAAGTCGGGTTTTCCTTCCTGACGCTATAACTCCAGAACGCACGAACCGATTTCCACGGTTTTGTATTCGTTGGAAAGGTCTCGGGCTCCGTGAGATTTAAAGCAAAGAAAATTCAGGAAAAATTTCAACAGAAAAGCGGGAAAATCATTTTTCACATACAGCGCCATCTCTGATACATAGCATGTACTACAAACCAATATTTTAAGTAGATGGCGCCGGTGCGTGATAGATTGTTTGACAGCTACTCATTGCTCTCTGCTCAGTTAATTTCATGTAACAAACCGGTATTGTGTTCACAGTGAAATTTGAAAAAAAAGTAAAAAAAACAAGTTATTCTTGTATTGTGCAAATTTTTATTCAATTTCAACAGTAGGCATTTGTCTTTAAGGTGGTAAGTTGAACTGTGTAAATTATGTGGATCGTGCATTTGAGGTTAAATTCACCACTCTGTCCATAGTCCAAAATGCCTAGAGGACGACGTGTGAACATCGGCCGCCGCACAAGACATGCAAGCCAGCAACAAATGTATTCACAGAACTTAAGCGAGGCAAGACAAAATATAATAAGAGAAAATGCCCGAAGACAACGCACGCAACAAATGTGATGAAAATTTAGATATTCGACAATGAGAACGATATTGCAATGCGTTAAAGTTCAAGAGAGAAAAGCTGATTGGATCCATTACTTACACCAAAGACTGAAACCATTGTTCGAAAATCCCGATATTTTCTTCAACACATCCTTGAATACAATAAGAGCTAAATGCTTCATGCCGAAGGTAGAAGATACAACACACATAACCAATCACTCACATCAACGTAATGAATTGCAACACATAACAACTACATATACACCACACACTACACCATCAAACGATCAGAAGTTACACCGTATTCTTCAACAAATGATTGTTTCCAATTACAGATACAAGGACAAATGTATCATTTGCATGGTTCAATGGTGCCAACACCAGATGAACCGCATCAATTTCTGCAAATATATTTCATTTCGTCGATGGTGGATCAGCTGAATGTGCGGTGCAAATCACAACAGTTAAAGAGACGAATTATTGAACAGTTGCAAGCATTTTTTCACGCTAATAATGCTTTGGTTAATATGTTCAAAACATAAAATTTTTCCTTTTCAAACATAAAACAAAAAAAAAATTTTTTCTTCATCTTTAATCACCAAACGAAATGTTACATAAAACGAAGCCATCTGGTGGCGAAACGGAGTTCGCCGGGTTTGCTAGTTCTGTTATAAAGTATTCAGAGCATCCATCAAAATCTTCATCACCTGTCAGACCTGTAAGATAGTTATCATCCTCAGTTATTGGCAAACTAGTACCAAAAATAATCAATTTGCTAAACTGAGATTCAAGATAAAATATTGTGAGAACTAGGTATATAATATAACTTCATGAGCATTTCATTATTTTATATTACTTTTTCCATGAAAGTTTCAGAAATGAAAAAAGAAAAAATATTACGAATATGTTCTTCAATTATAGACAAATCGTTTTCAAAACATCTCAAAATTTTGCTTTCCACTTATCATTTTCATATGTATAGAGGCGCTTTGTTAAAAAAATTATTATACATTGAAATATACAATTATTAAATACTTCCATTATTATCTATCAGACAACAATTAATTCTGAATGAATTAAATTTCGGAAAAAACTCGTACATAAAGAATAGAGAAATTCATAGATGTCATAGAGCAGTCTCGATATAATTCGATGATAATATTGAAAATATAATCAATGTTGTGGTATTATAAAATTCCATATTGAATTTGAAAGATTGAATGAACCCTTGAACGGTTGTATAGGTCCAGACAATATTATAGCAATATGATTAGCCGCCTGAAACATATGGGGAGTGAATAAAATGATTTTTACCAAGTTCTCTCAAGTATTTTGCAGATACCTCAATTGAGGTTAGATTACAATTGTAAGCGTTCGGTCTCCATCGAAAAATGAAGAATATTAAATAGATGACAAGAACAGACTATTTTGGTAATAATTAGTAAACTATTGGTGTTAACTAACTAAACATTAAAACATCGATTTTGAGATTTACTGTTTGAATTTTATATTCATATTCGCATATAATCAGTGACATATATTTTCCATCAATTTATTTTCATGATGTCATAAATTGGTCATCCATTCAAACAGTAAACCGACAGTTCGTTGAATATTATAATTCTATTAATTCCTGGAATAATGTCCAATTAAATCATATAGCTGTCAAACATGTTGATTGAGATTTTAATTAGATATTTTCACCACTGAATTAGAGCACTGAAAAGTTTTCAACACACTGTTATTTCTGATGTAGGTATATTTTGATTTGTATATCGATCTGATATTTGTATATTAAGATTTTATATTATATTTTATCTTCGTTTCAGATTAATATTAGTGAAATTAGTTCACTTTCAATTCACGATCGATGAAGCGATATTATTAGAAATTCAATATTCATAACAAAACAATATTGACAACAATCAAAATATTTCACAATTACCAAGACATATATTCTGAACTTCTACTTCATCAGTAATATCATGATTATTATTATTATTCATCAGTATAATAAAAAATAGTGAACACAAAAATTAAAGTATGAACACTGTAATGATATATCAGTTCTCTAATTTGAAATGTCGAAGTTGGTATAATTTTTCATAAGCATAATTTCAGTCATAAGTGGCGCCTCTACGCTAAAAATATTTCATATCGATAAATTTGGGCCAGCCATGCAAGTACAAATTTTCAGAAAAATCGTAAGTATGTCACGCTGTCCAATTTCTCTCTATTTTTTCATTGATTCGATTATACTGATGTCATTTTACAATTTTTGTGAATATTCAGGTTATACAAAAAATATGATGAACATAAATAAGAATTATGAATCTAACTAGATAAACTATATAAACAATAAGCTCTCCTTCATGAATAACGAAATTCAAATATTTCCAGTTACTTCTCAGTTAAACTGAGTATAATGTCTTAAAAATATAAATTAACTAGGTAATTATTACCAAAATGAATAACTATTATTGTGATGAATTCCTTTTCAATTTTCAATTTATCCACTGTGATACCAAATATATTTTGAGGGGAAAAAATAGATATCGAGAAAAAAGTCTACAACATTTACTAGTCGTTATGTACTTTGGGTAATTAAAAATATAATTAGTTGTATCAAAATATAAAATAATTTTAATAGACTAGCACTGTGTCAAAGTTCTTTCTAACATCGTTTATATATGTGATAATGTATATAAATCAGGACACAATCTTTGATTCAGAAAAACAGATTATATTAGTGAAAATTGTTCAGTTATATACTGATATAAATGGCAATCAAGTAATAAAATTTGAATTGATGTGCAAACAAGATCATCGATCTAAGCTGCAGAAAACAACAATTGTTTTCAACTCACGAATTCTTGTTTGTGCATTCCATATTCCCAAACGAGTTCTGGAATAATGAAGGAATCATAATAATAATGGAATAGTTGAGGGAACAACTTCAAGAATGGGTAATTTAAAAACATAGAATCAAAAATGTAGAATGAAAATTCAATCTGAATTAACTTAGAGATGAAAGGAAGTAATGGCGAACTATTTAAAATTCGAGAAATTTGAAGTGTTGGCAGAAATTCAAATAAGTAATAAAAATTTCGAAGAAAGAAGATTAGACATTTGAGGTATCTCATTTAAATTTCATTACCATTTACATTCGTTTGTATGTATTTTGGATTGATTATGTTCCTTATAAATAACACATTAACACATTATAAGACATTAAATCGTTTCTAATACTTTTACGTGCCAAGTTCTAATGTTTCAATAGCGAATATAGCTCCTACAATGATCTATAAAATTGTTTCTTTTCAAATCCTCGAAGGAAAACGATTAACGTACAACTGTGTCCAGGAAATTTTTGTTGCATTATTAACTCATTGATATTCACATAAGCCAACTATTTTACAATGACGGGTAGAAAAACCGCACTTTTTTCAGGCATTGTAACAACTACACGGATCTAATGATCGCCTTGCGTGTTCTGCTTCGATGAAAATTGCATAAAAAATGCACAAGTTTTCCGACGAAGCCATTTTTCATTTATCATTCATTTCACTTCATTAAAAATGAATCCATCAGGTCGTATAATCCAGGTTCGTGCCATTAGGGAGATATCTGTTTGTAATTAGGCTTCTTCTAATCTATATTTTTGTCATTAGAAAGCGTTTTACGCCAAAATCGACGCATGAAAGATGGAAAATGTGATACCCCCAAAGGGGTAATCATTTCGTTTTTATGGAACAGAAAAAGGCAAGTTGTTTATGTTTGCATTCGAGAGGTTATAAATTATACAAATGCAGTGACAGGCTAAATGAACTACACTGTGAACACCTCCAATGCTAATTTTTTTATTACTTTCATGAATATATTCACACGATGAACAGGCCTTTAGGGTAGGCGACAAAAATAAAAAATTGGTAATTACCATTTGGAAAATATACTTAAATGTATCGTATCATTTGAAACCTTGGTCTGATTCTACGAAATTGTTTTCTATTATCCAGAATTATTTCAATCTATTATCAAGAGCATAGCAGTAGAAAAAATAGCGTATGCTAATACAGTGTGTCCAAAAAAAATATCAGGTATTTGTAAGTCCAATAAAACAAAAACTACTTGTAAATAAAAAAGAAGTTTACGATTGATAATACTAGTATTGAATGGAAAATTATTTGGAAAAGATCATGTTATCTAAATGGAGACCGTTACGTTGCTGGCACTCTTCTAATCGGACACGAAGATTACCGATGAAACGCTGACACATAGCTCTGGATATTGCTGCCATTTCGGACCTCATGGTTTGCTTCAGCTGTTTAAGGTGTGTTGGTTTGTTCTCGTAAACCTTACTTTTTAGGTATCCCCATACGAAATAGTCAAACGGGCTAAGATGTGTACTTCTGGAAGGTCAGTTGATGTTACCTCTACGTGAAATCACTTTATTTGGGAATAACTCATTGACGACTTCCATCGCTGCATTCGATGTATGGCAAGTGGCCCCATCTTGTTGAAACCATCAAACTGATTTTCTTTGATGATTTTTTTATGTTTAACGCTTGTCTTCGCTTACGGATTTTGAAGAACAGACGCCTACACTTCTTCGATGGTTTTCTCGTCGCAAACTGAACGTGGGCAACACGAATTTTGGATTTTTTTTCTAATGCTATCGTCACTTGGTGCGAGGTGTGTACGGTATTTTGCACGATATATACGGTGAGCAGTCACTACTGAGTTACCATTACGATGATACTCTTGTACGCAAAAACCCGGGTACCACTCCATCGTGACTAAAACTTCACAGAATGGCAGACGCTACGAACCCCTCCCCGCTCCTTACCATCCCTCCGTTTCAAATACAGCGCGACAACAAATACCCGATACTCTTTTTGGACACCCTGTAGTTCAGTTAGTGATATTACACCATATTGTCATGTAATTCTTGCTGTTACAATCAATAAATATTTCGGAGGTTTTCAGATGGTTATGAAATATTTACACAGAAGTGACGTTTTTAGGTCCATGTATCAGAAGAACTACAAAACGCCAATTATGATATGAGCTATTATTATTAAAATTGAAAGCGTTTAATAATAACACTGAACTTGATGAGTATAAAGACCAACTTGGATATTTTCTCTCCGTATTTCATAACTTTTGAGAGACATTTGAAAAAGAGATTATTTAAAGGTCGATAACAGCATAACAGTTTTTAAAGAGTTATCCTTTCATGATGTATTTAACTAATCTTTTTTAGTCGAATTAGGTATTTTGTTTGTAGATGAAAAGATTTAAGTCAATGCATCGAAAAGTTTATTCCGATGTGATGTATAAAGTATTTCTACAAGATATACATATTAGATACCTACAACTTAGTTTATAGGTAATTAACATTTGTGATATGTGCTTCTCTATTATAGGGCAATTTTAAACTGTCTGTTAAGTGAGCCCTTGTAGGCAAAAAAAAATAAATAAAAAAACACATACTCAAAACTGTAATTCAGAGAAAACAATTTCCACAATAGTTATTAATTCTTGAATATAAACTTAAGTTTATATTCAATTATAATGGATTTACATCAAGTAAACGCCAACACTATTAAATATGATATTAATTCTTGTTATTTTCCATCGTATTTTCATCAACAATAGGATACTGTTAAAACAATGAAGCCAATTCCCTATAGCTGGTACCATATCGGTATAAACGACTTTTTTATAGCTGCCATACCGTCATTGACATTACGAAAATTCGTATACAATGAAGACCTCAATAAACTGTGTTCCTCGGAATGAATAAAAATGCCATCATACAGGAGATTTCCCTATTTTCTCTTCATTTCCCCGAGCTACTCTCGTATGTGTTCGGAAAATATATGGACCGACTAAACTCGTAGCAGTAAAATTCGAAAGTAAAATACAAATAGTACAATAAACATAACAGTTGCACGGAATATTGTACTACGGAGGGAAATGTAGGAACGACGAAACCCGCGATAATGTTTTTCCTCCTATAGAATCAACTTTCACCGTTAAAAATGTTTGTTTTCGCTGTTCTATACGGTTTCCAAACAGAAAAAACTATAAATGCAAAATAACGACAGGTGCTGTACAAAACGTCGGTTATGGAAATTGCTGTTAATTTTCCGTATTGTTCGATTCGCATCGTATAATTCAGTCACGATTCTATTGATTCAGTTATATTGAAAACAATTTTGAAATCTATCATAGAACAATCAGAATTGGAATCCCAAAAAACTGATTGTTAATCAGTTAAACGAATACTAAGTACAGTGAGGAGATTTCTTATTCAAGCCTCGGTCATTGGGAGCGAATTTTCCGATGAATTGTGGTCGTTCCAATCACACTACCTGATACTGTTTGAAGGGAATGGATAATGTGGTTTGATCAGTAGGTAGTGTGTTAGATTTATTATTTATAAATATTTCTGAAATGGAAAGATGAGTCTGAAACAAAACTTAAAATTACCTGAAATAAATTGGAATTCATATTAAAACACTTCTTTTAATAATAATCAAGAATTTTAATAATACACAAAGTTTCTGTTAAAAATGTAGGTAGGTATATTGAACGTTGTCAGGTGAACTATTACACTACGTGAACCTATAACATGAGCGAAATTTGAGTATACGAGTTTTGAAATTGAGAAATTTAATTTCTATTCAAATGTAATGTACTATGTAATTATTTTTTTAAAGGTGATTTAGATTTTAAAGGTTTTCAATTATCACCTTAATTATGAATTTTTTTGTGTCGATTGTAATCATTTATTAGTATTATTTGAAGCAAAAATTTTATTCCGTTTTTATTCGATTTTCGGTTAAGTTGTAGAATTTTCAATTTAAATTCGCAAATATTTAACTAGCCACCATCACCATGAACAGTGATCGATTTAGATACCTAACATCTAAATCGAATATTGCCAATCTATATGAATGTAATGGTCGTATGATCGAAAGGCTGTGAAAAGGTTCGAGTCTGACTATTATTCCATATTTTTGTGATGATACGATAATGGAAATATTGAAGACATTTGAAATGAATTGAAGTAATATTTCCAGGAATTTTGGCCGTAACAACCACTCCAAAATATTTCTACTTATCGTATGGACAATTATTTTTTTAGTCGAATTGTTTCAAATCACAGGAATTCATTGCGGGGTTTGGGGGTTCCACATGGTTCTTTTTAGGGCACGATATTTTTTAATATTTTTGTGAGCAACATTTGCTGCAAATTGAAATGTAATATTTTCCTTTATGCGCGTGACTGTAAGATATTTCGCGAAATTTCAGCAACAAGTGATTCAATGAATCGGCGGTTTCGAAGTGCAATATAACGTTTTTAGCTCGTGAAAAGAATTTTGGTGTATTTTTGGTGAAGCTTCTATTTTTTCATATATTTTTTAAGATTGTGGTTCTGTTTCTAGTGCAATTGTAGCTGTGATTCTATTTAATCTATAATTGAATTGTGTTTAAATCTAGTTCAATTTGTATTTATGAATTGAAAAAAATTCTTGTTCTCATATCAATATAGAAATAAACATTATAAGTTTATTTTGATATACAGCTTCATATTAACAATTGTAAATAAGTACTCTAAAGACCACTCAAGAAGTTATATTGTTCAAGAAATCAACATAAATCAATTATAATAAAGATGGAACTTGAAAGAAGTAAAGAAGGAAGCTAAACAAACATGAAAATAAAGTAGATATTCTTGGGTTGACAGACAGTGTGTGTTAACCAAATAACAATTTACGAATGGGGGTTTTCCGAGTATGATTTCACCGCTAGAGGCGCTGGTATGCGTGAGGTCTAAGAAATTGATAATATAATAATTTATTGAGAAACATTCCTTACATAGTAAAATTACATTCGTTTCAATTGATAAATAATTACAACTAAGAGAAATGCTCTCAAAAGGACCGAATTCAGTTTGGAGTCTGATCTTCCATTCAGCCCTCGAGCAAAAATATTGGTTCAAACAAAAATATTGGTTAAATTCATATTTACAATAATATACAATTTTGATTGAAAAGAAAAGAAAATAAAAATTTCCTCAGATATATTAAACATTTGAGACAATTTCACATGGTGAAGAACATTAGTGTTAAAAAAATATACAAATATATGATACAAAAAATTGATTCAAACATTATTGCCTACATCCGAATCATTCTTAAACATATGAGCTTTCAGTACTTTCAATTTCGATGGTAAATGGTTGAAAATTTTAATGCTCTGACAATAGGGAGAGTGCTCAAATTTAGCTGTTTTATGCATAAGAATAAGTAGCACATCCCTGTTTCTTGTTGAATACTCATGATTACTATTCAATTTAATAAACCTATCTTCATTTTCTTTAACATATAACAAACACCTGTAAATATATAAACACGGTAAGGTGAGAATGTAATTATTAATGAAGATAGGTTTACAAGATGTTCGCTGATGAATATTGAATATTAATCGAAGTATTCGCTTCTGTGTAATAAACACCCTATTTATTTCTGTAGAGCAACCCCACAGCAGAATATTATAATTTAGATGACTATATACAAGACTGTAATACACATTCATAACACAGTTTCTAGGTACGATGTTCTTGATTCTAGAGATTGCAAAAAATGAGTTACTCAATTTTTTACATAAGACCTCAATGTGTGATGTCCATCTCAAATCAAAAAATAACCCCGCCACAAGCAATCAAATATTACTACTGTGAATGTTCACTTTGTTACCTTTAAACGCCAGTTTATTAGTTTTTCAGTTATGTCTTTTGAATTTTTCAATAATCGTTAAAAATGGAAGATAAAAGATAGGGATCAAAGATTGTCAATGGTTTAAATCGGAATACCCAGAAAATATTACTTGAAGTAGTAGCATAAACAAAGTATATACAACATTTCCTTGATTAGTAAATAAAGACACTATTGCTGATTTCAACATTTTGCAAATTGATTAGTAAATATATAAGACACTATTACTGATTTCAAATGTTTTTTTAAGTGTTTTTATTCAGCAAATATCATTTAATTTTTCAGCAAATATCTTTAATTAACTATATATAATGATTATTTACATAATAATATTGTTCCTGAAATTAGCTAGCATGAAGCACACAAATATTTTTCTTCCCCATAAGTGGTACTAAATTAGATCCTCATGTATTACTTAGAATATTAAATGTCTTCCCTTAACCTATAACACGCTCAACATTCATACCTTCAGATGGCATTTTTTTGGATTTTCAGAGCTGAAGTGGTTCAAACTGATTACATCCTTCTTTCAGGAACAGTGGCACGTTTAGGTAACGTATAATCGTCAGCATGTTTTTAACAAACACGTGAATATATTATAGGGGTATAATTGTCCCTACGAATCGCAACTAACCACTGTTTTGAGTTTTGTCTTTAGAAAAATTATGTCCCTCCTTGTTTTTCGAACAAAAAAGTACTGCACAACACTGAGGCATTAACGATATTTTATTTAATTGTACTTTCACTGTAAAAGAAGAGCACACATTCAAAGCGATTCCAAACTGAAAAGCAATCATAATTGGTGAGACAAAATACGGTAGTCCCCATTGAATGATTTGCTATAATCCCAAGATCCAATGTCTAGTTTAATTGTGATAGGACAATAGGCGTTTTTTAACAATTGTCCTCGGACAATTGTAAATAATTGCTTTTTTGTAGAATTAAAGTCAATAACAGCTACAAATCAAAAATTCTATGGAATGATTAATTGATTCCAATATATATTTTCATACGTTGTTTAATACATACAGTTCTTTGGCGAATCGTTAGCCAAATTTCGAAAAGTTAATTTTAAATATGGTTTTGTATGGTAAGTATCGACCTTATACTTTGCCGCAACAGACACCGTATATTGGCCCACAAAGTACCCGAAGTACTCGTCGCGCTCCATTCAAACTATTCACTTTGGCCGCATTAAAAGGGCACACGCGCCCGAGGTAAGTAAGTCTATTCAACCGCGAGCGTATTACCAATTCAAAGGACCGCAGGGGCAAAGGGACCGATTACCGACTGTAATTTATGTATTCGGAATTAGACCGTGTAAAGGGAGGTCGAAGCCCGTCTCATAAATTACTAAATTTCAACCAAAACACCTCCATTTGATAATTATAATATTCCCAGACGTTGGTGCCGGATTCTTCGTTAGAAAAGCTGCTGATGAGGGATTTTCCGCTAGTATTAGGCGCGTTGAATAATGTACCAACTTGTAAGAAACTTCAGCGGGATTATTAATGCAAGGTATATGTACGGACGCCATTCAGACCATAATATATTGATGGGTGTTTAGATGAGCCAATGACAAAGGTGGAATACTAAATTATCTTTTAGAACTTACTCTATTTTCTACTAACGCGGAAGGGTTGATTTCTAAAGTTGGCAAACGAGAGAGGAAACTTTGGTTTCAGGCTTTGTCGGTATTAAGTTCTTATTGTATACCTACGAATGTTGCGAATGGGGTTGAAATTAAAGTTGTAGTTTCTAAGCGCATACATTATCGCTGCTACGGCGTTGAAACCGGTAATTATGTGGGTTCATTAAGGGTTGAAACGAACGAACATTTTTTGGCGAATTGAAAAACATAGAAATATAAAAACATAAAATCTCAAGAAATAAGTATTGGGTATCTTCATCACAGCAGTATTTGGAAAATATCTAGAACATGTACATTTGTGCACGCATATGAATGTTGTGAACTGAAGAAGTCGATAACGTGCCAAAACGCGTCAAGTTATTTTTTTAATTTAAGCGTTAATCGAAAGTTCATTGCTTGAATTTATCCTCCAACTTAGTTCATTCATGCGATAACATGAAGTCTATCTTCAAGTTCGATTTCTGTCAAGAGGACAGCTGGAAAAACTCTTCAAGATGGAAAAAATATTATAGTGGAGGGCCAAAGAAAATAACCAAACACATTCTTTAAAGTGATAAAATTCTTCATTTTCGAATATAACTACCCAGAAAATGCACTTTGCCTTACGTGAAATAATTGTAAGGGTTCATTAGAACCATGTCGCAGGCTGCCCTTTGCTCAATACTGGATCTAGAATAAGCGAAAATTGCATTCAATTCCATGATGTTATTTTTGTGTGATACCTGTTCAATCATACATGTAAACAAAAATCTGAAAATTATCGTTTTGACTTTTGTTGGTGAAAAAAATTTGGTTGTTATAAATTTTTCACCTATATAGAGAAAAGGAATCACCTATCTATCACAGTAAACACCTGATACCGTAAGATTATAGAGCAGCAAGTCAAAATAAGATGAACTATAAAGTAAAGAAACGGAAAGTAAGTACGGAAAATATTACTAGCAATATACTGATAATGAACATAGAAGAAGAATTCTGAGTGATAATGCATTGTAACAGGTGTATAGTAAGTAAGATATTACTATGTAACATGAAAATTGGATATGGTTGCCATTTTTCACAATTTTAACTGAATACTTCAAATGTGTCATAGGGCACTAACTGTATAACAATAAAACTTATCGAGTAACTTTTCGAGATAATATTTTGAGATAATACAGCTGTTTATCGTAATTCAGATGTACTAAAAATTCTCTCTCTTTTGTCGTATAATTGTACCGTTTCCTAAAGTCATTGCTAAATATATACTTTTAATTATACGAGAATAGAGAACATAAAACTCATAGAGAACATAGAACCATTTCTTTAGCAACTTCTTAAAATTGATGAAGAAATTGTTTCATCTTAATGAAACAAAATTGTTTTATATCTTCTTTCAGAATGTCAATAATTAAAAACAATCCTGAATTGTTGACAAAAGTTAGCTATTATTGAAAATTCCTTTGAACATGGGCATAACAAAAAACATAGATATATCTCTGAACATGATTGGAAAATAATTATTTCAATCATAACTTTGTCGTTATGTACACAATTTGTTGAAGATGGGTTACTTTAAATTTCATAAAAACATGAAATTGTTGAGATTACTTTATTCAATTAGTTAATGGCGTTATATTCTCTAGAGGAAAAAATATTATAAATATGGAATTTTTCCTTAATTTTCAAAATTGAATATAGTAATCTCATCAATTTCATGTTTTTATAAAGTTTAAAATAACCAAAGCGTTAATTAAGTTGAAGTATACTTTATTTTTTGCGAAATGGAATACACAGTTCACCACAAAGTTCTAATTAATTTAGAAATTCCTTCACAGTACGCTTCAATTTGTTCATTTATAATTTTCAGCGTAGGATGTGATAGAAAAACGGCGTAAAAATACAGAACTGTTCTTTCCTTTCTGAATTCACGATGTTAAATTCAGACAACGAGATATAGTACTTAATTAATTCATTCCCAAAAAAAAGAACTGAAATGAATTTTTTACTGTACCTACTGATATTATTCGGAGAATAATCTTCATCATCTCATATCGATTGATCATCGTTGAGAGATCTTTCACATATTCAATTTACAAGTATTAGGTATAATCGGTGTAGATAATCAACCTACCAAGCATTCACTAAGTCTATATTTAGAGGCAAAAATTGGAAGCACCTTTTTGAAAATCAATAACATTTTCCTACAAAGTAGAACAACTGTACCTCAATTAGTAATTTGTTATTTACTTATCAATGGTAACATTTAATATTTTTAGTTTATATCTGAACTATTTATGGTCAATTCAGTTATATATTCGAATTTCAGTGACATAGGAATTTTTGGTTTATAGACTTGTTTTCGGGATAAATCAATTTTTTTGTGAAATTTATAATCAGGGTGTGAGTGGCAGAACAAGATTTCGTTTGTATATCATCTGAACTTCGCTTTGAGATTAGTTTTTACCTTATTTCAGGATGCTACACAGCCTCATGAATTTGTGTTTCTTTCTGTTAGGTTTTTGCTGCAATGAAAATGGTGAAGGCCCATTTCAATAAAGCCCTATTATTATTATATCATAAGTTAATATATCAGAGAAATTAGGAATATGAGTACGCTTTATATTAAAGTTTCCAACATCAGAAGTGGGATCATACAAAACCTGAAACGTATTAATCTCAAAATAGTATAATTACTGAATGTCTATAGGCCTTCAATTTTTTTACCCCATCTTTCTGATGAGGTTCTGAACGAAGAGCCAAGGCTTTAGGTATATCACAGATTCAATATTTCGAAGACTATTTCCTCCGTTAGAGCTATTTCGTATATAATTATTTTTCCTCGCATTCGTAATTCAGCCAAAGTAGCGATATCGCTGGCAAATCACTCTTAAAGCCTTTTCTTAATGAGAGTAAAATATTGGCCATCTGCGGCCTCCCAACAAACTTGTTATGCGACGGAAATTCGATGGAAAGCCACGGAAAACGGAGTTGTGGAGGAAGGGGAGGGAAAATGGGAACCGTTTCGACGATTACTTTCGAATAGTATGATGGGAAAACATTAATTATCTGTATCGGAGATATAAAGCGAGAATACAGGGCCGCATTAATGATAATTTAGGAGAAACAAAGTATACCCATATAAATCAACAATGAATATATACAGATCAATATTACTATTGAATTATAGTAATATTGAACGAAAAGGCATGATAGCACCAGTTTTTGACAATACATGATTCACCATAAAATTTTTGGGAATTTTTCAAGAATATTTGAGAAATATTCATAAATGATGATAACTACTTCTATCAGGTCAAAAACATTTCGATTCACCAACCTTCAGGAGATTTAAGAAAATAGTTGTTTCATTGTGATCCTTTGCGAAAAATGATTTGTTGAAAATTTATTTTTCAGAACATTTCAATATGCATATGATTTTAGATCGTAGATAATCGACGATTGACGATAGTACATAATCGAAGGAATTGAAGTGATTTGAATTAGATTTGAGGTGCAACGTATTGAAAAAATTGCACAGACAACATCGTTGTCTCAAAATTTCATTAGATGCTGTTAAAATTCCCTTAAACTTTGACACTTTTGAAAATTTTAAACATGAAACGTCACATTTATATGACATTTATATTATTTTCTGATGAGAATATCTCTCGAATATTCGATAAATCTGCATGTTCCATTCAACAACATGAAAACATATTCGGCAGGAAATATGTTTTTCTCTACTGCCTTCTATTTTCAGCATTAAGTTATCGTGTTTCTGTCGTTAGACTACAATAACAAGATTATATAACCCAATTTCAGAGGAAAAATACCTGGGAGACTGACTTTGGTCGTCGGGTTGTGATTGTTTTTTTTTGTGTAGCAGATTGTTGAATAACAGTTTTACGGTGTGAAAATTGATAACAAAAAAATATTCAGCGATTTATGATCACGGAAGACGTTACTAAGCTATCTCATCTGTCTGGATTTAAAGTACTGATAATCGAGTTACATCAAAGGTTTATCGTATCACTTGGAATTAATGGCGTATCAGGTGTATTTATGGAATTTGGAAACTTAATGAAATTAGTGATAGTTTCGAAATAGAATTTGTATGAGACTGTTGAAATATTTTACATGAAATAAAGAAATTAAACTTTATTTTCTACTAATGTATAAATGAGTATTCATAAATTGTGAGATACAACTTGCTCGAAAGCATAAATTAAATCATGAAAAAAAGATGATTCACATAAAACAGCATTTCCCAAAGTGGGCGATAACACCCCCTCGTGGGCAGTGCAGGCTTAAAGGGGGGCGTTAAGAGACCCAGAAAAAAATGTTGACGTTGTGTAGAGGCTTGTGGGGCGATTTGTAGTTTGATCTAACTAGGAAGACTCTTAGACACCGACTGAGCTCCCGACTACAACTTGTGAACATCAACTAATATTAATTAAGAGATTGCTTAAATTCGGTTCGATATTTCTCTCCGCGTAGTTCATGTATATGCCCTGTTTTATTCTATAAATAACAGAAAAATCATGTCAATCGGTTGCTCCGTTTCGAAATGAAAGTAGACACGAACGAACAAAGAAGAAGACAATAGATACAATAGATAAAATGAATTAATAGTTATTAGTATTCCTAGATAGCTAATTTTCGTAGACAATAGACTGTGGGCAATCATCTTTTAACAAGTTTTTGTTGAATAACCCGACTTGTGCGTTCCTGTATCAATCGGCTTGTTCATAAAATACTTGTTCTTACTTGTTGAGTACGTTTGAGGGTCGAATGAAATAAACGAGTTCATACATGTTTGTCATGTGGCGACTTGCGGCTGTTCCTTAGTAAATTGGAGCCTGATATCAACAAACTTATTAAACAGCATCAGAATCACCTTCACATTAGTTTTTATATGAGAATCAATTATGTTTGTTTTATTTTAAATAAAAGATCTGTCTGAATACTATAAAGTTGTATTTCAATAATCATTCTCATTGTCAGGTGAAGCCCGTAAGACCTGAGCGCCGTTGTGTACTATATCAGGTCTCAAGTTAATTCTTGCGGGTTATATAATATACATATATATATATATATATATATATATATATATATATATATATATATATATATATATATATATATATATATAATAGTCTCGTTTAAAATGAATGTTTCATCTTCGCTAATATAGCTCACGATAATTAATTAATTTAATTTGAAGTTATAGTAGTTATAAATTAGGTGAAAAAATGGGGGCGCTAAAAAATAATTTATTTCAAAAGTGGGCAGTAGACAAAATAAGTTTGGGAACCCCTGACATGAAACAATCCTCTCAAAGTTCAAACATAAAAATTGAATGAATAATGATCGAAATTCCAACACTAGTAGGTATAAATAAATTGACTCAAAAATCACCATATTTGATAATAATGTATTGAATCAATAGAGAAGTTTATATAGGTATTGAAGAATCTCTTTCTTGGAGATAATCAACTTACAATCATGAAAATATATTTTCTCGTCACATGTTTTTCGGATTTCTGAAGAAAATTCGTGAACGTTCCGATTCTGGCATATGAGCGGGCTATATTATACTCGGTTTTCGTCTATATTTTCTCTACCAGCGATACAATAATTCCATGATTTATTACGGAAAAGTTCATATTCGATTAATCATTTTCGCCTTTATAGAGTTTCCGCCGTTCGCGGAAAATAAACTTGCCGACGCCGAAAATTATTTTCAGCTTGTCAAAAACAATTAGGAAAACTTGGGCTGGATCGAGTACACTTCACAAAACTCTCGGGAGCGGTGTGAGAGGGAAACAAGTCGCGGAAAAATCGCCGGAAAATGAAAGTGAAGTGAAATAGATACCTGCCTCTATAAGATTCTCTCGAGACAACTGGCAACGTACTAATGAAGGGATTCTAGGAGAAAAAGTTTGAACGATGTGATGTGAACCAATTTTGCACTTTTCTCGAGATGGTCAATCATCGAATCGGTCAACAGATTAGTGCTTGCATCTCTCACAAGTACAAACTATGACTATGTGGTTTTATATAGATCATAGATTTCCATCCCTCACCCGAAAAATTGAAATATAATTTTTATGACGTGTTACAAATAACAAAAATAAATCTGATAAAAAGAAATATTTATAATTTTCGTGAGTTGATTATTCATGTACTGCTATTTGAAATACAAAAACCTAAGTCATGAAATTAGTAACTTTTGAAAATTTATTGAAGGTATCAATTGATTTTGAGAACAACATATAAAATCAATGATCAGCAGGAAAAAAAAAACAATATAAATTATTACAAATATTGAATGAAAATTGAGAAGCAAGAGTAGGGATTAGATGAGTGTTGTGGGGGAGTCACAGACCACTTTTTACAATCTGCATATACAATAATTACGACAAACATTCGAGACAAGATATTTTATTCAAAAGATGTCAGTATAAAGTTTTCTAGAAAGGAAAATTTCAAATGGAGTTCAGGGTATGGTAACTTTATGATCTTATTCTGCTTATTCAATTCATTTTTTAAATAAAAAATTGCGATCTTGCAAGTGTTCATATTTTATTCAGACCTATTCCATTCTAGAACTTATATTAACTAGCTCATTGTACAGCAGTTAAACTTTCACAATTAGGAATAATGATATTGTGATTAATGTGGAATTATCGAAATCATTTCGAAATTGCGTATTTCCGAAATTTTTGCGAAACAAAGCTGAAAGCAAATGTTAAATATCTAAATTTGATTATAATGTATGTGAAATTAGAAAAGTCTTCAAGCGCTTACCTACACGAATTGAATGTAAATATTCATATACATAATATAATCACACACACATATATATATATATATATATATATATATATATATATATATATATATATATATATATATATATATATAAGAATAATTTAACAAATAATTCTTCAAGGCATTTGGTGAAATTCAAATACTCTATGACAACAAAACTCTAAGATTCTTAATAATACTTAACTAGGAACAATACGAAATGATACAAAACAATATAATAAAACACAATACATACTTCTAAACAAAATTGATTGATCACAAAATTGATAGTACTTGCAATACAACAACATCTAAACCACAAAAGTTTTTGACTGTCTGTGGAGAGTAACGAGTATTACTGGTTCGTCTTTTCAGTGGAAGCTGAAAGTTTTCATTGAAAGTGATGAGAACATTGTTGGAACCTAGCCATTAGGGAAGATTTTCGGGACTCAAATCAGAACGGTAGACTTTTTTTTCCAATTGCGATGTCGGAAATTGTTACCTACTTCATGTCGAAAAACTTGACATATTTGACATATTGATATAACATCAACCGTTTCCTATTGTGGTGAATTTTATTGCTGAGAAAGCAAAATTATTGACAGATATAAATATCAACAAGTATGAATATATATGATGAGAACTCTGAATCAATATTTCGTGAATGGTGTGAGACATTTCGAGATTATAGGATTGGCTTCTCGAGAGAATCACCTGCACAAAATAATCTGGTAAATGTTTTCACTCCAAATGACCCCTATCCTGGCATCAGCGTTACCGATGTAGAATCATTCCTGGATATTGCATGTCAAATGCATCAACCAATTAAATCTTTCACACCGACGGAAGTGGTAAATGAGATGAAAAGACTCAAAAACAAGGCACCAGGTTATGACCTCATAAGAGCGGAAATTCTAAAAAAGTTACCGAAAAAGGCGCTCGTGCTACTCACCAACCTATACAACAAAATAATGTGTATATCCTATTTTCCCATCATATGGAAGTATGCCTAGGTTACAATGATAGCCAAACCAGGTAAACCTGAACATGAAGTAGCATCATACCGACCCATAAGTCTACTACCAATCCTAGGTAAGCTATTCGAAAAAATGTTTGAAAAACTGAAAGAAGACATAGATATGCACCAACTAGTGCCAAACCATCAATTAGGATTCCAAGAAAAACACTCGACAGTACATCAAATCCACCGTAAAGTAAATAACATCTAAGCATGTCTTGAAGAGAAAAAATTTCTGTATTTTTGGATTCGTCGCAAGCATTCGACAAGGTTTGGCACAATGGTCTATTGTATAAATTGAAGAAACTTCTCCCGCAACCTCATTACTTACTCTTAAAATCATATTTAACAGACGCACTTTTGCCGTAAAATACGGGAAAGCAATATCCAGATTCTCTAAACTAAATTCTGGAGTCCCACACGGAAATATATTGGGGCCACTTTTATTTATCCTTTACACCTCAGATATGCCGGAAAATAAGAACACCACAATGGCCTCCTTTGCAGATGACATAGCCCTACTTGCATCTAGTGGAAACGCTGAAACAGCATCTGAGAATCTGCAACAACATTTGAACGATCCCGGACAAACGCATTGGAAATGGCGACTTAGCATCAATGACACAAAATCAGTGCAAGTAACTTTTGCAACTAGAAAAGGAGTATGCCCTCCAGTCAAAATAATGGACAGAGATATACCAATTGATACAAAAGCGAAATACCTCGGAATGCATTCAGATCAGCACCTCAATTGGAGACAACACATCCAAGCAAAGAAAAAACAAAGAAACCTGGAAATCCGACGAATGTATTGGCTCATAGGCAAGAAATCAAAACTGACCCTCAGTAATAAGGTACTTATATACAAAGCAAGTATTAAACCAATATGGACGTACGGTATTCAATTATGGGAAGAATGTTGCGCCTCCAACATTCAAATCATCCGAAGACTACAATCGAAAATACTGCGTTTATTGGTTGATGCACCTTGGTACGTCTCCAACCTCACCATCCATAATGATCTGAGAGTTCCATATATCACCACTGAAATCATCATGCAAGAAAATATTACCATAATCTAGGAGTACACTCCAACCAACTGATAGATCGATTGACACTAAATCCTATCATGTTGAGAAGATTAAAACGGACATGGCCAAATGATCTAATGTTTTTTTTTCAAATGTCTATTCCTTCATCAAATTGAATTAATCCTTTCTTAAGTAGATTGTAAATTCCAACAAATAAATCATAAAAAAGTATGAATATGTTATGATGATAATTATAAATCAATATTTCGATGAATGGTGTGAGACATTTCGAGATTATAGGATTGGCTTGTATAAATTCATACTAGGAAATAATGCAGTGAAAATATCATGCTTTCTCGATATATAATCAACGTATTTTGGTCTTCTTGAAGGAATCACATACACAAAATAGCCTTAAAATTATCACCATTCAATGTATGACATAATATTATCACATTTCTCCATATGTTATCCAAATTTCGTCATACATATTGATACACAAGAAAAAGAGGCATGTAAAATCTCTTATATGCAATAATGAATATAAAATTCAAAATAAAAAAAAATGAAATGAATAAAAATAAAAAATTGAAATAACAAACATAATAAAGTGAAATACTGTTAATTTTCCCAATTAAATTTCCTCGAATAGCATCACTCAACAATATTTAGTTAACGTTGCAATTCTTGTAAAACATTTGTCTGCCATTGTGATATAAAAATAATTCAAAAGAATTACATATCCTCTGTAACGTTGATACGGAAATGTTCGTTTTCGCAACACAGAAAATATTAATTTATTCTAGCTTTGATTCGCTCGAAATGCATCATTTCTTTCTGTACAAATGTATCCAGACAAAATGCAGAGTTATAAAAATAGCTCTAATGCGATATCTCCGTCCTGGGCTCCCCGCTTTCCATTATATATTCTGAAACTAATCAGTCGGGCATTTGCGTACCCTCGCACGATATATTTATCGAAATTAATTCGAGATGGAGCCACTTGAAACACTCGAAAGTCCTAATAAATCCGTCGTCGGAAAAGAAATAGCGACTAAAGAGAATATCTGATGCCAAAGTAATGGATTAGAAACGTCTACACTACACTATACGGGCATTATGAGGAGCAGATTTCGAGTGATTTATGTAATAAACACAATATAATATTCCTTGTGAAGTGCAAGGGGATACAAAACGATCTCCATTACTTTGAAATACGTACACGTACTATTTCGTAACAATCAATTACTTTGATGTACAATCTGCAGACGGAAATGAATGTGCAACAGAATTGCGTCACTAATTTCGTATTTTTTCTAACTTAAGCTTGAAAAATATTCGGGTTCCTATCGTTATTGAATTAACTGAATAATTTTTTATTGCGTCACTAATTTCGTAATTTTTTCTAACTTGAGCTTGAAAAATACTAGGGTTCCTTTCGTTATTGAATTAACTGAATAATTTTATATTGCGTCACTAATTTCGTATTTTTTTCTAACTTAAGCTTGAAAAATACTCAGGTTCCTATCGTTATTGAATTAACTGAAAAATTTCTCATTCGCCAGATACGACTATAGAGCTTTTCAGAAAATCAGGGTTGCATGGGGTACTATCATGTCCAACTATAAGACAGTCCATAAAACTGACCACCTCGGCAACAGCGCTTGGTGGTCTTTTGGAATTTTACACCACCCGCCATTACTAATGTTTGTATACTGATGCGAATTAAATGGTTTGTATAGATTGTATGTTATATAATTATTATTAGCGCGCTTTTTTCAGTATTTTTGTGAACGCCATTTACTGCAATATTAAATGTAATATTCCCTTTTTATTTTACATATGTAAAATTGTAATATATAGTCTATGCGGATAACTGATAAAGATATTTCGAGAAATTTCACCAGTTAGTGATTGCTACATTCTTCAAGAAGACATCTCGAATTTGAACTGGTGATTCGAAAGAAATCTTCTGACATTGAATATTTCTAAGTGGAACATAAGGTCTCTTGCTCGTAAAAAGAATATGCTTTATTTTGATACAGTATTTGTTTCACTTTTTTCATTACAGGAATCTGTAAATTCGATACTTGATAAATTATTCAATATTCTATAGACACCAGTAATGTTTCCGACCCGTTAACAATATATAAAAATAAATGAAAAAATCATAAAAGCTTGAAACTTTGGGAACAACCGACTACGAAAGCCGACCAACATTTAACATTTGGTAATACCGCCGGGCGAATCTCTTCATGGTATGTTCGAAGTTGGCAGTGGTAGTACTTAAACATTGGAGTACTTCATAGAGAGGTTCACAGTCCGAAAGTTTGAGATAAGTGAACTCGATATTTTACTATCGAGTCACATTTTATGTCAGAAAGCAATTCTTTTTTCTAAAATTCACGGAACATAATTATCCATTTATATGTTGAATGTGATATGACTCTTTTCTCTCACAATAACTGTAGATTCAGCGCAAATTCATGTGTCTTAGCTACATTGTCATAACGGTCTCTGCAAAGCAATATTTGACATCGCACGGTAATGCACTGAATTTTATCTGATGTCTGACATCCTGTTGTCCAATTGTTTCCTATATTCCACTTGATATTTTATAGAGATGTAGCTTGTCGATAACTGGTCATGGATCGCCGTAGTGTTCTGATTTTCTGTGACAACTGACATCCTGTCGTCCAACTCTTTTCCATATTTTACCGAATGTTTTATACAGATGTAAATTGTCAAGAACTGGTCATATTTATGACCAGTGATGATCTGAATATTCTGTGAAATCTGTCGTCCAACTCTTTTCCATATTTTACTAAATATTTTATATAGCTTCTTAAAAACTGGTCATGAATAGCCAAAAGTGATCCTTCGCTTTTGAACTGATAACCACCTGATTTAAAGTTAACGCTAATTTTGTTTTTATTGTTTTTCATATGTTGAAAAAGGTTATTGTATCTTCTGAAAGTCATATTAAGATTGTGACTACGTAAAAAGGATTCGATGTTTTGACTGGGCGTTCCAAAGTAGGGTAAACTATTTTATTTCGATCATATTCTGATTGATTTGGTGAAAATGGTAGTTAGGCTTTTCGATGAAGTTTTTTATAGAGCATTCTAACAACAAAATTTATATGATTATTATGATTAATTGCAATATGTTAAATAACGTTCAATTCTTCATTGCACTCTTCTGATATAAGTTAATCTATGAATCATACTGTGACAACAAGACATTTTGTGCGAATATGGGTGAAAAGAAAAATTGAGTATTACCATGAAAAATCGAAATATCAAATTTTACTATGTAATCTTGTAATTGTGAGATCTAGAAAATTAAGCAATTGATTCTATTTAAAAATTACGCAATCAAATGTCGATATATTCTCAATTGACAATGTCAATTTTCTTCTGACCTAATAATAATAATAATAATACAACTTTATTAAATGGCAGCTCATTACAGTGTTTCCTTAAATATTAACAACAAACAAATAGAAGTACATAAGCAATGGAAACCATTTCAAAAGGCGGTTAATATTGTCTTTCGCCAGTCTTACTATTAACCCCATAGAAGCAATATATTATTCCTAAGATTGATTTGCTTTCCCTTTTTCTGTTCATCTAAGAGTGAATTTTTGATTTGTGTTCTGAAATGCAATAGTTTCATCGTTTTGTATTCATTATTCAGTTGGTTGAAATATTTAGAGACCAAGTACGCAAATGATGCCTGAAACTCCACGGTATTATGTTTTGGTATATTTATCCGCATTTTGTCACGAATAATTCGAGAATGTAATTTATTTCTAAAAACAATTTTTTCGGCCAGCTACTTGGGGCAAGATATTGATAAAATTTCATATATAAATACATAAAATTGTGATTGAAACCTGAAATAAATTTTTAAAATTTCATTGGAATTATATATATGACTTATACGATCAAACGTCTTATGTTGTCGCAAAAACGTATGCAGGCATTTTATAAAAGTTGTAATTCGTTTTTGAGTTGTACAGTTAAACAGGGAAAATATGGGGCATTAGCATAATCACACCGTGACAGAATTAAGGAGTTTCTCAGAGTTAATTTTAATTCATTGTCTAAAATATATTTGAGCGGTGAAAAAGTTCAAAGATATGCTGTCTTCAATTGCAGTTTTATATGTTTTTCGAATGTAAATTGTTGATCCATTAACAGACCGAGAATCTCAACTGTAGTTACAGGTTTAATTATTTGTCTGTTTAGAACAACATTGTTTATAAGGGACAATTTTTGTGAATTGAGGGGGAAACAATGAAGATGAGTGGTGTTTTGTCTACGTTAAATTTCAGACCATGATTTTTAACATAAACATTTATTCGTTCCAGATCTTTATTCAATACTTTACTTATGTTTGGATCATTGGGAAAGAATCTGTGAATTAACTGTGTATCATCTGCGTAACAGTGCATAATTTCTTAAGCAACGCAAGCATGGAAAATCTAAGGTGTATATAAAGTAAATTATCGGACCTAGAATGGTGCTCTGTGGGATACCACTTGTCTAGATTCTTTCTCTGTTGGAATATTGCTAGAAAAAATCGCAAAGTTGAAAACACTCAACTGAATCACAAAAATAGTTTTTTTCAGGCTACTAATCCATTGTCATGGGCATTCCTATTAAGGTGCTCAGTACTCTTGGTAGCCTTAAACATATTCGACGAGTATATCAAACAATTTTTGTATAATTTAGTCTTTTGTATTTTGAATTATACTATACTTTTTCACTCTCAGTTGGTGACGTTTCGATATTCAATATGATAATCCAAATATAGTTTGTGAAATATTTGAACGAGAAAAATTGGGTTAATATTCTCTGAATCCTCTATTATTTCCAATGACAGTGTACAGCGTGTTCTTGCGTGGTTTTGCCTAATTATTTCTTGCATTGTCCCTTCGGACAGCATAAACCATTATTCCAATAGGGTTCACATCACTAATAATGGAATGGACATTTATCATAAAGCTGTGAGCCTAGGATTTACCCCATATCAAGGTTGCTCTCGCAGTTACGGTCACTTCGAACGATTCTAGTACCCTTTATACTTAATTAAATTTGTCCTCCTGGCACTGTTTTGTTCTTGAGTAATGTATATGAACGATTCGAATTGCGTTTCTGAAAGTAATTTCGAATTGAAATATATCAAATTCAATTCTTCGTATTTCAAAAACGCAACAAAAAATCATTAGTTTTGCATCAAATATTATACTAACGACCTAAATAACTCACAGTTCGTATTATCGAAAATTAGACTTTTGCATTCATCCTAGTTTGAATTTGTAACATCTAAAATTTCAAAAAACTTATGACAGATAATTTATGATGCTCTCATAAATGCAAACCTGAAATACCTATCTGCATTTACAGTTACAATACTGATCACCAGTTTCAATTCACATAAATGAGGATATAGAATTATTCTAGAAAAGTTGCCGTATCGTCTATTATTTAAATTTTCTTCTTTGGGTACTCGGCAGTAGGGGCGAAATTAAGAACACACAATCTTCAATCTATCATCTATATTTTGGACACTAATGCGGCCCTTCATCAGGATGATTTGACCTGCGGTAAAGATCAAAGAACACACGAAGAAAACTCATCTACAAGTCGAGGTGTCCCGGACGTCGAAAATACACAATAATAAAATATTCAGATTTTCAACAATTATCTTAATTTCAACAATTATCAAATACTTATTACCCTAGGTAATAAGTACATAATAAGTACTCAAGTACCTACTTATTACTTAGGTAATGAGTATTTGATAATTGTTATTTTTTTTGAAAATCTGAATATTTTACTATCGTGTATTTTCGACGTCCGGGACACCTGTCTCTTGTAGATGAGTTTTCTTCGTGTGTTCTTTGATCTTTACCACAGGTCAAATCATCCTGATGAAGGACC
Source organism: Henosepilachna vigintioctopunctata (assembly GCA_030704895.1). Lineage (NCBI taxonomy): Eukaryota > Metazoa > Arthropoda > Insecta > Coleoptera > Coccinellidae > Henosepilachna > Henosepilachna vigintioctopunctata. Next base: position 3,829,547 of record JARQZJ010000035.1, read on the forward strand.
GCATTAGAGTCCGAAATATAGATGACAGATTGAAGATTGTGTGTTCTTAATTTCGCCTCTACTGCCGAGTACCCAAAGAAGAAAATTTGAATTATAGACGATACGGCAACTTTTCTCGTAATAAGTATATATATATATGATTTTGAATATTTTTAGCAATAACAGACTACTTTTAACATGAAAAACTTTATTTTTGTTGAAGTTTCGTTGTATATAACGTTGTATATCTTAAACAGGCAATTAATCAATATATATATATATATATATATATATATATATATATATATATTTATATATATATATATATATATATATATATATATATATATATATATATATATTATATATATATATATATATATATATATATATATATATATATATATATATATATATATTCAAAATTTATATATTTTGCCAAGTTATTAATTCAGACAAGCCTTTCCATATACTGTACTATACTTCAATGTACTTATAACCCTTTGTTTCAAAAGTCTGAAATTTCAACTGCAAACCGCAGTTTCATAACTCAAAAACCAACCGAGACTGATCGCAATATGAAAGTGTCCCGTCCTTAGATAAATCAACCCCCAAGTTTTCAATTCGGCAACATCGTAATGAGTGATAAATGAGTCGCATCCCGTCGCGAATTGCGAGATTCTCATCTTTCTCTTTTCGTTTCATTTGCGTTCGCGACCTCGACTTCATTACTGTAATCATATAGGGGATAATAAAATTTACTCGGGGGACGTTGGCAACACCGCGTGGTGCCGTAATCAAGCACTCCATCTGTGGTCCCGCGACTCTGTGTGCGAACAATGCGATTCATTAAGTTCGCGCGGACGTGAACATCATCCGGTATACGTATATCGAATGAAGTGATATGTTTAAAACACCCGCCACAGGTTATTGAATTTGAATAATTTCCGACAAAGGGTTGGTACAGATGTACACGGGGAGAATTACGGGAATATCTGGTTAAAAGTCATCTCTTTTCGTGCAGTATTGCCTAATGTAAACAGATTATTCACTAGGTCGTTGTAGGCGCCCTTTGGTAGAGTATGTTCTAGAGAATTTCATATATCTTTGTAACATGGTTCTTGAGAATTTAGGGCTCTCAATTTGGCTCCATCTACAAGAGCTCTCTCAACATGGTTCTGGAGTCGAAAGAATTGCAATAAACTTTCACAGAATCCTTCTTGATAAGCAGTCATCTAGTATATTTTGCGTTGAATTCTACGGATTAATGGGATTTTGACTCAATATAACTTCAAATTTTGTGAACTAACTTAGTTTAAAAAATACAGCACTTTTTGGCCCCTTTCACACCTATAGGGCGCCCATGATGGCTGCGACATTGAAGTGACCATATACTATCGAAAGGAATTTAAATATGTAAACAAAATCATTTATAAAATTGTTGTGAACTAACTTAGTTTAAAAAATACAATACTTCTTTGCCCCTATCACCCCTATAGGACGCTAATGACGTCTGCGACATTGAAGTGACCATATACTATCGAAAGGGATTTAAATATGTAAACGAAATCATCTATAAAATTTTTGTGAACTAACTTATTTCAAAACAATACAGCACTTTTTTTTCTCTATCACCCCTATACGACGCCAATGGCGGCTGCGACATTAAAGTGACCATATACTATAGAAAGGGATTAAAATATGTGGGCAAAATAATTTATCACATTTTTGTGAACTAACTCAGTTCAAAAAATACAGGACTTTTTGGCTCCTATCCCCCTACCATTTCCTATCGAAAGAGATTATAATATTTAAAATAATAAGTACAAAACGCTATACAATCTACCAACACTATCGATGTTTTCGAAATATATAAAAAAAGGAAAATAATTCAGTTTCATCAACTGATATAATTGATGACCGAGTTGATTTCGAAGTTCTTATACATATCTTGAGGCGTGTGACACCTTTAGGTACGATTCGTTGCTGAGATTTCGTTGCTAACTTCACATCGGTGTTGGAGAAATACTATTGACTAAGCAACTTTCTTCTGATAGTGTTAATTAAGCCTTTTCGCATTGTAAATTGAGATTATAGTTATATTTTTATTATTCTCATTCATTATAGTCATATCATATGAATATTAATAAGAAGTTCTTCCTCAATTATTGATATAGGGGTATACAGTCTTCGACAATGATTTTCACTACTTTATTGATGTTAGAAGTTACAAATACCTTTATACATTCGTTTCTTAAAAGTTATACTATTTCCACTGTATTTCTACTTTTTCATGTATATAAGTGCCACTTTCTGAGATTGATAATGGTTTATTGATGCATCAGAATGTTATACGGAATTTTCTGCAGTCGAAGAACTGCGAACAGAAGATCGTTTAAGCGCAAACGTTACCCGGTTTTATTTTGGTTTGTTTTTCTTCAAGTACTGTCAAATATTTATTTCAACTTTCCAGGTTTTATTTTAAATCAATAAGGGTTATTGTAAGTGGAGAAATTCCAAGCAAAATTACAGAGCCAAAGAACAAGAAACCAAAACGATATCGAAGATGAGTGTCACATACATTGAATCCTTTTTTTTTTATTAATTCTGCTCAGTTCTACATTCAGTTCTACAAGTGTACTACATTTTTCTTTTCATACAAGTGGTAACAACCTCCTCCAAATATCTGATAATATCGATCAGTCTTTCGGCTGCATGTATAAGCTTTCCCAGACATCGTCAGACTTCAAAAAAATTTAATTATGGAACGTCTTTCCGCGCTCTGTGATTTTCTTTCGCAAGCCTTAATTTCAAATGTTTCCTATACAATTCACTCTCAATAGAATTTCCATATTTCTTTTCTCGGCCTGCTCACTGAATAGGGCAGATTGAAATTTTTCATGAAAAGTATCTCGAAAGGAAACAACTTAATACCGTAGTATTTGAAAAGGAATTCGGACCCTTCTTTTATGATGTCGCCGACAGGGGTGAATTTTTCATTTCTCGTTTCACCCGCGTGAACTCCTTTTATTGTCTGGTATTTCGTTAGAACTTGAACAACGTATTAGTATCTGGTATGTAAGAATGAACAACTTACATATACATATGGTAAACAAAAAAAAATCTCTGACATTTGCATGAGCTTTATATAACTTGGGCTTTTATGCTTCTTGATAATGAACTAATTTTATATCTTTAATTTTGTATTGACAATAATTCGAAAAATATTCAATTCAGATTCAATAACAATGAACAGTATGCAAAAATTTGACACAAATGTAAAGGATGAATAATTAATGATTGTTGAGGCCGATATTTAGACAGTTAATATCCATAATGAATCACTAATTTCAATTTCGTTTTTATTTCATGATGCGCGTTTCGAAGTAAAACTTCTTAAGATACTAAATTACCAATTATTTACTTAGTAATTACTAATTACTAAATACAATTTTACTACTACAGATGTTTATACCTATTTTAGAGTGCCAGAACATGTTACATGGAACAAAAAAGAAAAAAAATGAATCTAAGAATTTAAAGTAAAATTGAAGATAGAAACCAGTTAATGGACGTCAGGTATAACAATCATAAATTGCTCTAGAACATGAAAAACAAGATGAAAAAGGGTTTCTTTGTTAAATTTCAATTATAACTTTCAGATTCAATTTTTTTTCTTTTTCATTCTATATATTCCGGCACTCCAGAAAGTTAGAAATATTTGTATTTTAATTTAGTATCTGTGGAAAAAGTTGTACTTTGGAAGCGCGTCATGCTTTTTTTTTATATATAAGAAAATTTAGAGGTAAGATATTTTAGAGAAAAGCCACTGAGCTATGCTTTGACACCAAAAGTAACTCGTATCGAATTAGAGACAGTCCTTTGGAATATTCTGATAGCGAATTTTTCCAGGTTTTTCTTCAACTTCGTGGTTCTATTCTTTCATTCTCTAATTAATCGATACACAACTGTCAATGCCATGTGAGTCAAATTAGTGATCATCATAAAAATGTATTGATTTTGATCTATTATTATATTATAGTACTTTTCATAACAGATCCCTACGAATATGTTTTTTACATTGTTCTTTGCGTCCGTATCAGATGATTATTTGAAGAATTCAGAAGCAGAAAAATCTTTTTATATTCCCCAGAAAGGTTAGTTTTTCGAAAACATTAATTTCCATTCGAATAACTTGTTATTTTCGTATTTAAATTTCGAATATTTTTGTAAATGAATTGTGAACTACTTTTTTTACTTGTCATTTTTCTGTATTTTCTACAGCCTTGAGTTATAGTGAAATTAAACAAGGAGCAGAATACAGCAGTCTTGTAATATTACTTTTGTACTCTTAATATTGAATCATTATGTATAAATTGTGAATTACATTTTTCAATTTTTTTTCCTAACTTCTTACAGGCTCAAGTAATTGTGAAATTAAACTAGGGAAAGGGTATATCATGTATTATTACGACTATACTTTATATTATATACGACTTATACTTTTTTGAATAAATAAGTGTAACTGTTTTAAATTTTCAGTAATAGACATCTACCTACGTGTAAAGTTATGAGGAATATCGGCAAAGTTCTTATTTGTTTATTAATAGACTTAAACCCACTGAACATTAAACAGTCTGTGCATATATCCACACTAACCCTCTTCAGGCACTCCTTTGTGTTTCAGTCAAACAAAATTAGATTCAGGCAGTGACTGAGTTCCGAAATTCGCGCTCGCTACACCCACGGAATAAAATATTCGCGCATAGAGAGACGGAGAAACACAGAGGAAGATAACGTCGAAATAATGACCCAGCTGTTATGAATAGTGAAATCTCGTATTTGTAGAGGCCGCATTAGAGTTGTCTAAACCGAATTATAACTATAATTACAACTTCTAATTGTGTAAGAGGAATGGGGATGAGAATTCTTGTCGTATGTATCTATCTCCTAGGAACTCTCGTATGTAATTCGCGGGTCCAATTATTTCTGTGGTTCAGAAAGCGGAAGGGTAATATGTGGAAACTAGCAGAGTAATTGTGACTATTATTAAACGGTTCATCTTAGAATTATTAGGAACGAAATTAACTACGTAAATTCAAAAGTATTCAAAAGTTCATTATTATGTCCTGTTCAATAATTTGTATTATATATAATATATGTTTGAATGTCGTTTTATAGTATAATAATAATAATAATATATCTTTATTTAGCCTTCTGCTATTTACATAAAAAAAAGTTTTCTTCAATTACACAACAATACAACTATGCAAATACACATCAAGCAATCTCTTAAATATCTTTAAAGTAGGCGCATTTTCAATATCATCAGGCAGACCATTCAAAAAGCGAATCGAATCCCATCATGAAATAAAGTCTTCTGCAAGTTAGAAGTTTTCACTAAAGAAATATTAAAATTCTTATTTAACCTCAACCCATACCCATCAAAATTCGATCTTACCTCCAAATATGATTTCAAATAGTCAGGCTGACGATCATGTTCAATGTTATATACAATATCACATTCTTCTGCTCTTCTGATGAACTGCCTAACATCAAGCCAATTCAGCCTGTTCAGCATATTCTTAATAAGAGTATAGTTATCACAATTCAATATAACTCTCATAACCTTATTTTGCTGCAATTGCAACCTACTTAACTTTTCATTAGTATAAGATATCAATAATGAACAAACATATGAAAAATGAGGAAATATCATTGTATTATACACTAGTATTTTTGTCCATTGAGATAATAAACGCGATATACGCTTGAAAAACCCAATTTTTTTTACCAATCTTCTTGCATATATATTCAACATGACTGTTAAAACTCAACTCTGGGTCCAAGATAACTCCCGAATACTTAGTTTCAAAAATAGTCTCAATTTTTTTCCCTCTAGATAGAACAAATGTCCCGATTCATGAAATTTTTGACAATTAACCTTAGATCTGATAACCATACATTTAGTTTTTATACAATTCAACTTCAATTTGTTTCGACACAGCCATTCATACAAACAATGTAATTCTACATTAAGTACAAGAACAGGAAGTTTTCCCACAGACTGATATGAGCGTGTCATCAGCAAACAAGTTAACAAATGAATTTTTTGAGACCTTATATATTTTTAATATATATATATATATATATATATATATATATATATATATATATATATATATCGTTAATATAAACTATAAACAAAAGAGGACCCAGCACACTTCCTTGTGGCACACCCCATCTGCTTTCTCTCGTATTGGAAACATAATTACCAACCTTCGTCCTATGATATTTATTTGATAAGAAATGCTTGATCCAGTCTAGTGCGCCATTCCTGATACCATACAAAGCCGATTTTTTATAAGGATGTCCCTGTCACTAGTCTCAAATGCACGTTTCAAGTCAATAAAACACTTACAGTTATTTTCGATTCGTTCATAGCTTCTCTCCAAACTGCACACGTATACTGCAACGCAGATTCACAGGAGTGCCTGCTTCTGAACCCAGACTGACTACTGTACAGAACACAACTCCGCTCTAGGTATTCTTTTAACTGTCCACATACTATAGTTTCCAAAATTTTATCTATCACTGGTAACAAGTTGATCGGTCGAAAATCTCCAGGCGCGGTTGGTGTTGGCACCTTGGGTATTGGCAGTATAACACTAGTTTTTAGTTTCTCGGGAATTTTTCCAGCACTAAGAGATGCATTCACAACATACAACAGCGGGTACCCTATTACACAAAATAAATTTTTCACAAGCTTTATATTTAGAACAGAGTCGCTAGAGCTCTAAATTTTCATATTAGTAACAATTTTTGAAAGTTCTGATATACTAATTTCCTTAAAAGTAGAGAAGCTGTCGAGGATCTCATCGCCAACATATTTCCATGTCTTTTTTTCAATACTTTTCGCTATTTCATTCAAGCTATCGGCATAAAATTTTCATAGTTTCATAGTCTATTGCAGTGGTTCCTATCTAGTCCCCCTCTCAGGGGGTGCAGTATAGTCCAAATGTGGCGCGTTGAGCGGATTAAGTATTTATTAAAATCCATAATGTTTCGCGCCAAATCATTAATAGTATACAGTCATTAATCAGTAATAGTATATCGTACTTCAGTTATTTGATGAAACGCCCACTTATGATTAAAAAAATTCATCAAAGTCTTAATCGTTCGTTTTATTTCCATCGTATTTGAGTTTTGAGAAGGTGCGTAGTATTAGAGCAAAAAACTAGGGGGACGCACAGAATAATAGACAGGGAACCTTTGATCTATTGCATTACGTACAAGAGGATGTAGGTTACTCACAACGAAGTACTTGTGTGTGCATTCTTCAGTTTCCAAATATGGAAAGAACATATAATATCATTCCAATGCAGAAGGAGTTTGACTAGATAAAATATTCTTGGTGACTTTTCATTTCCTTTCAAGAAACAGATTGTATTTTCGACGTTTGGCGGTTCCACGCATTGAACCTGGATCCATAGGCATTCAAGTTCACGTGATCTTCAGCATACAGAAGAATTTGAACAAATAATTGTGAGCACCTTTTTTAACTAATATAAAATTAACAATTAACACTACGTCTTGAATTTTAACCATATCATGATTTTGCTAATTAACGAACCAATCTTTTATACGAATTTAAGCAAATGATTAAACGTCCGAACTGCCATCAGTAAAACAGATGAATATAAAAACCTCTCTTACACTGTGAAAGGAAACGTAACTCATCTCAATTTGTTGTTGTTCAACAGACTACTAATTAATGAACCTCTTAACGTCTTAACAATACGTATCGTGCAAAACAGTCGTAACTAAATATCCAATAAATTTACCCCGGAATCTCCTTAATTATAATAATTGCGCAAGGAGAAGCTTCTCGATTTCGAACCTGAGTATCGGATTCGTAATAACTAAAATCCCTTAACCACCCCTCCAGGTTTTCGCTCCCTACGCGGTGCGAAAAACAAGCAGTTTCGACGAACATCAGGAGTGGGATAAGGACTTTTTCAATGACCAGGCAAAATTTCAAATTTTAATTATCATTACCCAATTTCAGTGAAACATCGGAAAATTAACTTTTTAATAAAGGTCAACTTGTAGATAGTATCATCTCATCATCCTCTCTGGTTTTGGTCAGACGTTTTAGTGTAACAGATTCGGTTTGTTCTATTCCTGCTCTGCGTTGCCTAATTATTCGAGTGTCTTCTGTCAACCCCCTAAGGGCCCCTCACGTATCTGGTAATAAATCTGAGATATGCAAGGAGAGGCATTAAATTACCCGCTACTAAATTGATGCCAGGCAAGACGATACACCTGTGTCCCTGTGACGCTTTCCACCGACAATATACATTCAGAAGTGTCCCGTAAATCATCCTCTGAATACGTAATCGAGTGTCTAGCGCCTTCACCAATAAATACACGAAAAATATCCATCGGAGACTTTCTTCGAAGACTGGGGTGCCACGTTCAAACCGGAATTCTTCAACAATCACCTTGTTTCTTATATCTGAGGAGTTTCATTGGGAGCAAATTGAAGTGAACATTTCCATCTTTTCATATTTTTTGGAATAAATATCAATAATATTCTAAGAGGTATTTTTTGTGTATCCAATTTCAAGATCTTCGAATATGACGTTCAGTGACACAAAAGGGATAATGTTTCCTTTAATATTTATTATGAACTATCTTCAAAAATTAATAAAATCACTTGATTGCTACGATGAAAATCTGAAAAAAAAGTGTTAGTTGCTCTTCTGTAGGAGCAAGATAAAGGGATTAAGAAAAGAATGCCAGAATGTCAATCAGAATTTATCCGTACGGAAAAACAAATCGTCCACTGATTGCGTCATTTACCCTCATCCCTTACCTACCGTTGGGCGTCGCGAACCCCTTAAAAGCGAAGGCACAAAACGGGCTTTGCCGTGAAAATGAAAACAAAAGAGGTCGCAGCTGTCGGACCGTCCCCGACGGAATAATAAGTGCCAACCTAATTGAGAAAAAAACACCAGTATGTTTTCTTGACGGGGTCGCTTTAATTAAAATGGGGGTTTAGCCGGTAATTACCGCGGATTTGGGAAGAAAGGAATTTAAATCCTTCCACTTTTTCGTTGTCGCCCTATTCTAAAGGTAGGTTATGTCTTTGCGGGCTGAAATGTATTGGCGATAACGTGATTTCGATAGATCAAGTTCTTTATGAATCAATACATCATAAAGCTGAATTATTATTATTCTCAATACAAGATTTTAAGATGAATATGCTGATCGCCAATTAATGACTTCATAATTAGCACATAATGGCAGCAAATTAATGATAAAAATTCACAATAACAAATGATGACTGAATGATGGAAGTTTTGTTATCACAGCAGAAACATGTGTACCAATTAAATAAGTTCAATGGTGTCAGATAGCACGGAAGTTGATTTTGGCGTGCCTCAAGGAAGTGTCTTAGGTTCGTTGTTGTTCCCATTTTATAACAGAGATATTGCTTCGCATGTGAGAAAATGCTCTATACGTTGCATGATATAGGTACTGCAGTTATGATACCATGCTTATTATACATAGTCTCTGAGCAATTAATGAATGGTTTTGTGACAAAATCCTCTCCTAAATGTGTAAAAATCCAACTTCACATAATTTTGGGTAAAAGTAACACTTTGAAGATGCAAAAGAGAATATTATGATAAAGATGAATATGCAGAAAATGTTCAACTGTACGAGCAGTTTCTAGGCATTATGCTAGATGAAAAATTGAGCTAGATAATGATCATGTTGAGTTCGTCTCATCTGAAAGCTCTGAACAAAAATCAATTTTTTGGAACTAATCGGAAATAATCTGTGAACTTATGTGGAGTTATATATTTTATATTATATATATATATATATATATATATATATATATATATATATATATATATATATATATATTCACGTCAATGACAATATCAATCTCAGACTTGTATCTTCGTCCATAAAAAATAGCGATTTCTTCGTTGCTTGCGTTATCAATAAAGTTGATTGATTTTTCAGTGATCTCTTGGTGAGAAAGATCAGCCAATAATAAATCAGTCGAAAATTTGATCAGTCATTATGCTTTTATCAATATTCCGCATACTTCATGAATTTTTGAAATACCAAAATTATCATTGAAATTCTTTTATTTCATGAATTGAGTAGATTTGTGGTGAATTTTTTCGTGAAAAAGTAAGACAAAAGCAGTATCAAAACAAAAATCGCAAAAACACTTGTGTCCCCTTCAACAGCGGGTTTCGAAAAAAGCGTGAAAGGAATTCTCTGAAAAATTCCATCGCTCACACGCTCGAGGGCTCAGTTCATTTTCCACTATTTTCCTTTTTCAACTCGACAGAAGTGGGAATCATTAAACGCAAGTGCCTTTGAAGTTGACTTTTCCACCTCAATTTTCGACTAAATAAGTAAAGTGACGGAGACTTGGAAAGAATGGCAACTACTTGTTACATTGCCTCTTAGGAGGCCCTTCGTTTTCACCCCTTTTCTGAGTAATTATTTTTCAAGGGCTCGCAAATGAAAATACGCGCGAAACTTTGTACTTTGAACTCAGTCGAGTGGGTATTGTTGAGCAGTTTTTCTTTGTGGATAAGTGAGGTATTCTACATCCGAGAAACTGGGTCTCTGTGACAAGTAATGCCAGCTTCACCTCAAGAAAGCTTAAGATGTACAGGTTCACCAATTTCCATTCATATACACATACCTACAACACTATGCCTAAAAGACCACGTTCTCCATGTCTTTGTATTATAATAATATAATAATAAAATAAAATTTATTGAGAAACATTCCTTACATTGTAAAATTACATTCAATCAATAGATACAATAATTACAACTAAGAAGAATACTCTCAAAAGGACTGAATTCAGTTTTGAGTCTGATCTTCCTTTCAGCCCTCGAACAAAAATATTGGTTGAATTTATATTCACAATAATATAAAACTTTATTTGAAACGAAAAGAAAAAAATTACCTCAAGAATATTGAACATTTGAGACAATCTCACAAGGTGAAAGACATTTGTGGTAAAAAAATATACAAAAATTTGATACATAAAATTGATTCATACATTATTGCCTACATTCGAATTATCGAAGTACTCTGCCACACTATAGTATGTCTTTGTTAAGAGCAGAGATTTAACATTTATGGAATTCAAATGCGAAACTTTGTTGTATCATTTTGTTTCATCATGTAGAATTGTACAGACAATTCATTGACATATTTTCCAATACAATTGTACTACATTGTCAGTGGAAATAAAACTATTTTTATTTCGTATACGAAACAGTGTTTCGTGTTTTATATATTAAATTTTTTATATATCTCTTCAAGTATTATCATCTTTAACTTGAACTACGCCGTTCTGACGATAGGCAATAACCTTGAAACATATGTAAACGGCTGTTGTTTACCTGCATTAAATATAATTCTTAGAATAATTCTTTTATCGTTAAGATTGTCTGGGATTTCCAGAAGCTATAAAAGTCCCACAATAGACGGACGGTATTTCATTGTCGTCTGCAACGTTGTGTTGACTCTTCCCAATATGTTTTGGGTGTATAAAACGTATACGAAACAGTGTTTCGTGTTTCATATATTAATTTTTTATATATCTCTTCAAGTATTATCATCTTTAACTTGAACTACGCCGTTCTGACGATAGGCAATAACCTTGAAACATATGTAAACGGCTGTTATATAGAAAAATGTGTAGGTTTTCAACGTAAGTTTCTTTTACTTAATTTTAGTTTACCTGCATTAAATATAATTCTTAGAATAATTCTTTTATCGTTAAGATTGTCTGGGATTTCCAGAAGCTATAAAAGTCCCACAATAGACGGACGGTATTTCATTGTCGTCTGCAACGTTGTGTTGACTCTTCCCAATATGTTTTGGGTGTATAAAACGTATACGAAACAGTGTTTCGTGTTTTATATATTAATTTTTTATATATCTCTTCAAGTACTATCATCTTTAACTTGAACTACGCCGTTCTGACGATAGGCAATAACCTTGAAACATATGTAAACGGCTGTTATATAGAAAATGTGTAGGTTTTCAACGTAAGTTTCTTTTACTTAATTTTAGTTTACCTGCATTAAATATAATTCTTAGAATAATTCTTTTATCGTTAAGATTGTCTGGGATTTCCAGAAGCTATAAAAGTCCCACAATAGACGGACGGTATTTCATTGTCGTCTGCAACGTTGTGTTGACTCTTCCCAATATGTTTTGGGTGTATAAAACGTATACGAAACAGTGTTTCGTGTTTTATATATTAAATTTTTTTATATATCTCTTCAAGTATTATCATCTTTAACTTGAACTACGCCGTTCTGACGATAGGAAATAACCTTGAAACATATGTAAACGGCTGTTATATAGAAAAATGTGTAGGTTTTCAACGTAAGTTTCTTTTACTTAATTCTATTTTTATTTATTTTTTTCAAACTCTCCTCTTAAACAAATGAGCTTCCAGTGTTCAAATTTAGCTGTTTTATGCATAGGAATAAATAGCACATAACTGTTCCTTGTTGAATACTCATGATTAGGTACTATTCAATTTATCTACAATCCTCATTCAAATAAATTATTTATTATTTAAGACTATTCAGTACCTGAAGATTACTTTTTGAGTTATTAAAATCGGACAGTGCATTCAGAAGATATTAGGAGTTAAAATATGTCAATCTAAACAAAATTCTAATAATAACCGCGAAGGCTTGTATGGATATATGGATGTTGAAGTGTTTAAAAAAATATATGTATTTGCTGAAAAAGCTGCCCGGAGAAGTAGATGATGGACTGTTTTGAGTGGAGATGGAATTTGATAACTCATCATGGACAATCGTGACAGGATGAGAGCGATGATATTTTTTTCTTCGAATTATATATGAATATTGAACAAAAACGCGTGTTATTCATACCAATGTTATGATTATAAGGTGGTATTCATTACACTGTGAGAATTAAAATCATCAATTTAAGTGTAGGCAAAAGTTATCACTCCATTCATTGACTGTGAATTGTTGAGCGTTACGAAGTTCGCCGGGTCAGAAAATGTAGAATAGTTCTTCTAAAGTATCTATAAGAATTTCGTAAATTTATATCGAATTAAATTTAATTTTCGGAGCACATGGTCGAAATATAAATCGCAATTCCGAAAGATTGAGAGATGATGATCTCGCAATAAAAGATTTGGCGAAATCTATCCACTGAAGGATTTTCAAATCTGTTCAGAACGAGTGAGATTAAAATACATACCCGAACGCGATCAACTGAAGTATGAAAGATATTTCTGGCACTCGTATTGCTTTACATTCGAAGGGATCCTTTATGCCAATTTCCATCTTTCGAATATTTCAATTTTCCCTACGTTGTTGTCCATTTTACTAGTCGTTTTCCATTTCCTACCGTGCATACCTTCTCGAAGTAGCCAATAATTTCAGCTAGAAATGATACGTCGATATTTCTCTGAATTTCGTACGCTATTGCAAATTTTCCAATTTCCTCAGCTCTATTTGAATAATAATGAAGGGTTTGAAGGAAATGAGAACAAATATATGAGTCACTATATTGAAGAAAGACTTTATTTGAATATATTGAAACTAATTTCATTCATCAAAAATATTAAGAGGTTGTTGGTGAATAACTCGATATATATGTGTATATAATAGGTACACATTTTATTCATAATTATTTTCACATTTAAAATGGTGAGGAAAACACTGTAAAGCTTCATGACGACTTAGCCATCGTTATTGTTTCATATAAGTCACAATTGTTAATTGAAAGTGTAGATCTACAAATAACTGTTTTTTTACCATTTCAATTTTGAAATGGATTTATGGCAAGTACAAAATGACATACAGTTTTGTTTCAGAACTTCTTATTGATGAATCAGAACACATTCATCTTGTACACCGGTATTATCTGGTGTTATAGCACTTAATTCTCTTATATATAAAAAATTATAATATTATGAAAAAAACAAAAAAATGTTTCACTGAGATTAATTGAAATATATTTTATTCCACAGCATATGAACAGAATGACCCACACGATAAAATTAATGAAATTAAAGGTAAAACTAGTAAATAAATCGTTTGTTTGGGCATGTCGGCACAAGAATGTTTGGCCCAATAGAACAACGTGAACATCGCAACCAGTCTCATTCAGATCTTGACTGGGAAAAAAGTTTGATGCAATATTTTGCTTTGTTATCTGGAACGTTGCTTGGCCTATTTCTTTCGCTGTCATTTTCGATGAGAAGTTGTTAGCGAAGTTTCGACTTGATTGAGTGTAAGTTTGTATTAGAAGTCAATACTACACAGGATTGTCTTTCCCTTGGCCACATATATATTGTTTTGGTGAAGAAATGGCCTCAATAGGCATTGTACGAATATAGGATGAAGAAAAGTAAAAGTCTCATCTGGTCGTTGCCGTTGAAGTTATATTTTTCAGTAGAATCGGTTGTTAGAATTGTATGAAAATTTTTTAAAGCTAAATACATAACGGTACTTACACAATTAGTTCATTGGACTTCTACAGATAAAACGATTTACCTGTGTAACAATGTTAACAGAGGCACATAGAACTACCAGTTTCTTTGACTACCAAATTACGTCTATGAAACCATCTCAAGCGTTGGAGAGAAATGTTGGAGAACGGTGATGTCGGTAACTCGCTAACAGTTTTGCCACCCTATCCAAAAAGATATAATGGTGCCTTCTCATACTAAAATTCAAGAGAACCTAAACCCTTCAGACTCTTAGTAATATTGAGCAAAAACATTTTATTGATACTGTTGTAGTTTTGTTTTTTCAGGAATACTAATTCATGAAAGTAGTTCATTCTAGAGCCCATTTGCCGCTATGGACACGGTCCTGCTTGCCCAGACGTAGTGCCTAGTGTGATCTAATTATTTGAGTTCTCTAACTGCATTTTCTGAATGTAATATTTTGAAATTATCAACGAAATTATTGTTCTCTTGTATAAGATGATAAGCACAAGTAAAATAATATCATGTTTAAAATTATTTGAATTTTGAATTATTCTATGGGTTATTCAACCTAGAAAAGAGGTCCAAAATTTCCAATGACGCTTTGGAGTAAATTTATGAGCTGAAATGTGAAACAAGAACATAACAGCATTGCCAATAAATGAAAAAGATATAAATACTAACTGAAATAAATTATCCATTGATTGTATTGTAGAACTTGAAGTGAATTCTTGTGATTACTGTCATAAAAATTTCAACTATTTTGGAGTTTCCAATCAAGTTGAACGATTCCACTGAAAAAAATTTCCAATTCCGTTGATCATCAAATTTTATTCAAACACTCATCTGTGAATTGGATATTGAATTTAGAAAAGTAGGAGGGTACATCTGCAATTACTGCAACTCGATTCTGCTCGAGAATGTATTGTGCGATACAGGAAACCTGTGAATTTCCTCGCGAAATGTGCTCAACAATTTCAATTTCCTTCGCCACCGCATCGTATTATGTTTCGCAATGAATTTTCCGGTGTTGAGGTAATCGGAAAAGTTGGCTAGATGAAAATTCATAAGGTGAGATTATTCCATTTTTCCTAGCTCGGAAAAATCCCATGTATGTATATGTATATATATACGTGTGTGCGAAAAACTCAGAGAAAATATTAGTTTCCAGAGATGTGATGGTGTCTTCTGATCTAGCCGTACATCGAGCTTCTCATATATCTTGAGTAATGGTTTTCACGGATTCTCACCTTTGTTCGTTCTATTTATGGTTCATGGAAGGTGAAAAAAGATGAAAATTTAAGATAGCTGTCTCTCAATATATATATATATATATATATATATATATATATATATATATATATATATATATATATATATATATATATATATATATATATATATATATACCAACAAGACGAATTCCTCTGCATTAACTCAACACGTACAAGCCACTGAACACAATACGAATTACAATGCCACAAAAATTTTAGATCACAAGAATAAATAATTACAACAAAAAAAAGACAGGAAATTGTATTAATACAAAATCTGATACAGATAATTTATAGAGGAGCTTACATAATCAACATATATATATATATATATATATATATATATAATTAAGCAATATATATATATATATATATATATATATATATATATATATATATATATATATATATATATATATATATAAATCTCATTCTTCTGATTAATGGCTCATATTCTGATATCCTATTTACCGAAAAATCCACTCCAAACACAAAAAAATAAATTAATACTCTCTTCGTTAGTCATAAAACTTCGGCCAACATATTGCAGTTTAAGAAACGCTCTTGAAGGAAACATCAGGAAGCAGTCCACTTGAAAAGGGAAATTGAGAAATACAGTTAGTGTCGTTGCTTCCTTCAACTACTTAACACGTAGAATGCATTAATATTCGAACCTTGAACTTGTACTTATTTTCAAAATTCAAAAAAGAAATGTACTTTCGGACTAACTTCATAGTAACTGTAAGAAAAATTTTTGATAATGTCTTGTTATATAAACTGTTAATATTATACTATTTTAGCCCCGAAGAAGAAAATAAACATTTTCGAAAGCTTGGAAAATACTAAAGAGGCCACTGATTTTCCTGTCCTAGACTGCAATCCCAATTAACACACACACACATATATATATATATATATATATATATATATATATATATATATATATATATATATATATATAAACTACTATTTATCATTTTCTTCGATTTATTAGGTCAAATATTGTATAGTGCTTTCGTAAGATCCAATTTTGAATATGGGTCAACAGTTTTGGATCATGGTTATCAGTTACATATTGATAAACTGCACTCTAACATGGATAATGAATCTATGTTGTATCCATGATAATTCATGGAAACATCATGAAATGCTCACAAGTCGACATAATGTGGACACCCTCAATCCGCGAAGGAATTGCTATCTTATAATCTTCTGCATAAAATAATTAACAATATATAACTTTATAATTTTGTTTTTAAGTTTCCCTTTTATTAAGTTTAAGTTTATCTTTTCGTCAGAAGGGATGAGAGGAGTGGTGTTAGTTTTGATAGGTTAGGTTGGTACTATTTCGTCCTACTGTTAAGTAGGTCCGATTGCCATGTTGTGTTGTTTGTAAGATGATGGAAAGTTAACCTGATTGGAAAGAAAAGGTTGGCTGTTTTTTTTTAAATGATCAGATATTATTTATAATCAAGATAGGAGACGTGTTGAGACCTTCATCAAATTATATACTTTTTCTCTTATGGAATTTTGCTTTGTTGAAAAGAATAAATATCCAGTATTGGGATCTTTTGATGGTCGTTGAATTCTTCTGGCATTTGTTCGTTATTTGGAAATTGTGAACAGAAGAAGTACCCTTTAGGGGATCAAAGCACGTGTTCTTGATACACAGTAAACCGCACATTACATATTTACCTTCAAGTCGAGGTACGAGTATTTTCCATTTAATTTTTTTTATTGTTTATGGAGGTTTTTATAATCCAGGGTTTTCATTTTTTTACTTTTTATTTTCAATTTCACTTTTCCTTCCTTTGGATTTCTCCGTTTTTTTGTGTACCTACTGGAATTATTAAGAATCACCATTTTGAGAAGGTTTGGCAGAATATATCTTTGAGCCTAAAGCTGGAAGTTTGAGTACGATTGGTGTGGTGAGAGTATTCCAGCACATTGTTTGAAGAAACAATTGATATTTGATTTTATTTTTTTTTATAATGGTTGAGTTTACTTTAATTCAATAACTGTTCAATTTACATGCTGAAGATTCCTTTTTATTTAAACATTCATCATATATTTTTTTGTTATGTGGATTGAGTCCTCTTAGCTAGAAGATAATTAATTTATCTTTTATTTGTTTCAATTTCTTTTTTAGAATTTCAAATTATAAATTTTTTTTATATTCAATATATATATATATATATATTTTTATATATATATATATATATATATATATATATATATATATATATATATATATATATATATATATATATATATAATCATATTATCATTTATTGAACCAAGTGGATATTACTGTTAAGGAGAACTGAGATTAAGAACTGTTAAATCTGGCGGAGTTGTTGTTTGATCTACCAAAAAACCAATTGAATTGAACTTTCAAACCTCTGGCGCCTGGCATTAAATTTTTCTCACTTAATTAACCCACCTCATCTTCACTGTAGCTAACTGTGATGTGGTACAATTCATTAACTTTCAGTTCCGCTTATCAGTCACTCAGGTTTTGAACCAGAGGTTAATCGCAGGTCTACATCTTGTGTGTGTTGCACTCCATGTATTACATATCAGTCAACGTAAATCGGAATACATGAGTGCAATTTTGGAATAACAGCAGAATTAGGTACCGACATAAGCATAAACGGTACACCACTGTCTAAAGTAGGAAGCTTCAACTGCCATGTGTCCGTCAATACACCTTATGCCATTGTTGACAAAGATGTCAGTCATAGAATAAATGCTTCATGGCTTAATTGGCGTTCACTAATATGTGTTCTCTGCGATCCGAAAATGCCCATCAAGATTAAGGGAAAGGTGTACCAAACAGTTGTACGTACATGGAGCAGAATGCTGGACTACGAACAACAACTACACACAAAGATTTGAAGATCGGCGGGTGAAGTAACAAGCTTGGATAGAGTGGGCAATGAGTACACAAGAGGTTCCTTCAAATTAGCTTCGATCGAAAAAAAATGAGAGAAAGTTGTTTATGCTTGTGTGATCATATCCAAAAACGTGAAGATGACTATGCTGTTTATGAAGTACTCAACATACCAAACCCGATCAGTAGAAGAAGTAGGTCACTCGCCACCTGGTGGAACAACATCAAGAAGGAGATGAACCAAGACAACCTACTATTGATACCACCCAGAACAGAGTTCCCTGACGGAAATGTATAAAGAGACCCGATCCAACAGATAAAACGGGAAGAAGGGTTGGACAAAGAAGAACAAAAGAGTTTGTAATGGATAACAATAACGTCGTGAAACATTTGCTTCGTTGATGAAAAAGTGCGTTTATTTTTCACTCAATATATCAATAAAAAACAATAAATGTTGTAGGAAAATTAATCGCTCGGGCGTAATGAAAATCCGCGAAATGGAAATTCCTGACCTTCCAATAATAACTTTTCCTTCGATAAATTGCGATCTTTCCACACGGCAAACATCAAAATAAAGCGCGCGCACACACACATTAAGCCCTTATCAGTTTTCACTCGAATTTTCCGGGAAGGTCCCACAGGAATTTTTATCGACGCATTTTTCATTATACATTTTCGTCGAGTTTGTTTTTCGCTTCGTCCGCAAAGGGTATTTTTTCATAAAAGAACCGATAAATCGATTTTAAGAGAGACAGGGGATAATATTACAGCGCGGAAAAGCTTTCGGATTATGTTACACTTTTATAGGTGTTTCAGTATTTTTTTAAGTCAATTTTGTAACCTCAGTTCAGGGAAACTTTGGCATTTATGCGATATACAAATATACAGGAAATAGAAATAGAGGTATATAACTAAGAGGTATATAGCTCGGTAAATTTTCTCAAAGGATGACTTCTCTGATGATGTTCTTTGAGGATCAATCAATATCAGAGACAAATAAAATTTAATGAAGTTGATTGATTCGCTGATCTCTTTCATCATGAAACATTGTTCAATATATTGAATAAAAACACTGATTTCACAAAAATTATATTGAATTAATTGACCTATCTGTCGGGCAGCTGAAACATTATGAAGAGTTAAATACATACATAATGAGACAATATTTAGAATTTTCTCATAATTTAATAAAATAGTTTTACTTTTTTATCAAATGCTAAATAACAATAGGTGTAATTTTACAAACTTCATACTTATAGCTACTCTCACAGAATATACCAGGTATGTTCTATGATTAACCTAGAATGAGTCTTCACTATTTATTCATTTTTATAATTATTTCCACATCTATATTGATCTTCAGTTCTTTTGAATTAGTTTTCTATAATTTTTCGCCTATTAACTTTACAGTTTTGATGTTTTCATCAAAAAATGCTTTATTTTCTTTAATTTTCAGTTGTATGATGAAAGTCCTGATCTCTATCATGCTGTAGTATTCAGTTTTTAATATATTTTGTGTTTTTTCGAAAATGTATCTGCTGCGAATAACATATTGATCGATTTCTTCGAACATTTTCCTCTGCAGCTAGTGTTTAAGGAACTGTTAAATGAAATTCTCTGTTTTGTTTAACGTTCATTGACATCGATAAAATTGGATCTACCACAAAGTAAAGTATTATTGGTTGCAATAAAACAGAATGATGGTCAGTCTCTTAGTGAAGATTTGAACGAAATGGGGGAAAGTGTAGAATTACGTTTATCAGATTGTCGACCCTTTTAGAGATTGAAAACATGTGCGTATGCAAATTGCCGGTTGTTTTGCAAGGGGTTGATTATATGCGCTCATCCCTCAGATAACCCAAATTCTAAATGTTCAATAAAACCGATGAGAAAGGAAAATTTTTATCGGACAATGATTTTGTTTTTCTCCAAAGAGAACAAACGATTATGACTCATCTTTCTAATACGCTGAAAACTGTCTACTCGTTACTGTTAATTCATGTTACTGTTTATTTATTCATGACAATCCCAATTAGCTAGAGACATTTTTCGCTAACTTGCCAGGAAACTCGTAAAAACAAAAGTAGTATTTGAAAAGAACCCGAAAAGAGTATAAATAAGTATTATATAAAATAAACAGAACACCAAATGAAACATAGATTGAAAAGAACAATTGAAAACATAATAGAAAAATAGAAAAATTACGTAGACTACCTATTATCACTCGAACTCGCTGGAAATTATCAATATCGCACGGAGATTAAAACATGGAAAAACAACAATTTACAATTTCTGAAGAAAATATTCACAAAATACTCATATTTCAAAAAACGTATTCGGCATTATGATGAAAAGCTTAAGGTTCCTGAAACATATTTTTCCAACATCAACCCATGTCAAAAAGAAATAACTGCATAATACAATTGGAAGCAATTTTTGGGGTTCATATTCTTTGAATGCCGACAATTCACCCGTAATATATTTCCTCAAAAATAGGTACGACCTTGAATATCAGTTATGTAAGTAAAACTGTCGGTCGAAGTTACAGAAAATATTATTAACTTCCAAAATATACTCGAATATATCAACGGTCTTGTACAAAATGCAAAACTGCAATGGTATTAATTCAAAATAACCACTAGCGCAATAGTGCTTGTCAATATAATTTCAATGCTATTAAACAGTAGGTAAAAATTCAATGCTGTTGAACAATGCTTATGTTACAAGAAATAATAAATTTCAAATTGAATTTTCCATTTTCTCGATATGTCATATTTTCAGTAGAATTTTGGACTGAACAATTTTCAATCAGATTTGATCAGATATCACATGATGACGTTATAAACTGACGAAATCCCTTCCACGAAAATCCGTTCCACTGAATTCAGTCGATCGAAGTTTTTTCTCAGAGCTTTTCCGGAAAACATACGGATTTTCTCGAGTGGCGTCTTTCCTGGGATGCTTTTTCTACAGACATGAAAGGAATTCGAAGAAGCTCTCGAAGAGCAAGATATAATTCTCAATAACCTTTTTGTTTCATATATGTATATATATATAGAGGTATATGAGATTTTCTCAGGGTTTTCTACGTTTTCCGTTAATACTGTGTGCGAACCTGGAATCATTGATGGCTTCCATTGATAATACGTGCGACGAATTCGATGATTCATGAACTAATATTGACAGGGGCAATGAACTACATTTATATTTTTTTGTAAAAAATAAACTGTTATCAAACATGAATCTCATTTGAATTATTCAAAATTTTTGCATATCAGAAAAATTGACCAGCAAAAATATTATTTTTCAAACCATCTGATGAACTCTTTAAGTGGCGAAACAGGCATTTGGTGTGGCTGTCATTATGATTTTAGCTTAATTTAATCACTCTCTAAGGTATATTAGGAATATATTGTTGTTCTATACGAGAAAAGATAATGATGCAGCCAATAATGATGTACCAATGATACCTAAGGGATTATATATTATAGATATATATATATATATATATATATATATATATATATATATATATATATATATATATATATATAATTATTATCATTATCATTATTATTACGATTGTTCCCCATGAGGAGAGCGACTGAACTTGAATTCGCAATTATTAGGACTTCTGCTTCATCTTTTTTGCCTCCCAAATACGCTTCATCCTCTCTGAATGCTCTTTCTTCCGTTCATCTGTCCATTTTACTCCAGGTTGACGATTTGACTGTTGCTCAAACTTCACATGTGCGATTTTATAGCGACATTCAGTGCGATCTTCGAGATTTTTTATCTTGAACTGTTGTAGATCCTTTTGGACCTCTTTTAGCCACTCTGTTCCGCATTTACTATTCATAATTTTATCGAGTAGTTTCTTCGGTATTCTGGACTATTTCATTCTGTAGACATGTGCATAGAACTTTGCTCGTCGTTTCTTGATTTCTTCCGTTATCATATTTGTCTTTTGATACAGTTCACTCTGAGGTCTTTAATCCAAATGTCGTTTCTATTGATTGGCCCGTAAATCTTTCTGAGAATTTTTCGTTCTTGTTTTTCTATTTCTCTAATATATATATATATATATATATATATATATATATATATATATATATATATATATATATATATATATATATATATATATATATATATATATATAGAGGTTTCGCTACTTTTTGTTACGGTATATATTCCAGGAAAGACAACATAGTTTTCGCTAAATGTAACTATACTCCGTTAATAGTGCTAATAGTTTTAATTGGGTTTGATCACATAAATTTGTATCAGTGAAAGTATGAATGTGGCAATTTATTTAACTTATCTCATTGTTCCGGTACCATTAACTCCAATGTCATGTTGGAGGGGAATAGTGATTACCTTGCAGATAGGCAGATGACAGTCGATGCTAGTAGCCTCTGCTCTTGCATTATTTATATGCTGTTTTCCCTCAGGGCGCCGTTCAAGGTGCATTAATTTCTTAAATTTTTGCGAATGACTCACCTCATCATTGCGCTGAATTGTTGACTTTATCACCAACACATAACAAGTAAATTTACAAATTCATTATTTACATTCATTGTTCATTACAAATAGTAATGAACAGCTTCAATTACTGGTGCATTATGAAACTCCACAATGCACACGCAATACTTATAGAAGTAAGTAATATATAGTAAGTGAAATGTAGTATCTTAATTGATAAGGACGTGTGAAACTTTCAATGTAGATCTATTCATGTGCTTTTCATTGATTCCAAGATTTGATATGTATATTAATCTATGCATTATATATGTCTACGACTTACTCAATATTTCTGTCTTACAATTGATGAGAGGGTATGTGAGGATTGAAATCGATGCCTTTCATTCGTTGAACGTGGCGTGACTGATGAATACCTTGTAGTACGAAACAGTGACTGTCTCACGCTTTCAATAAATGTAGGCATCGATTTCAAGATTCTACAACATTTATCCCTAGAAGGATAATGGAGAATCCAATATTTCTAACATTGATCCCTAGAAGGTCGATGGAGACATCGCATTGTTTATATTTCATTAGTCCAGCTCTGCTATAATGTTCTTTTGAATAATTTGTCAAAAATTATCGAAAGAAATGTTTTGATAGAGAATATCTACAGATAATATAGCACGAGAACTAGAGACTTCTTTTTCTTGTAGTGAATTTCTGACATGTTCTGAGAAATGACAACTTTTCAACTGTTCCTCAATATGAATACATGTAGAGGGCGTTTTGATAACTACCTAATTTTCTGAAAGCAATTCATGAATTTGAAGGTAATAAGTTGTGTTTGAATTTGAAGCATTGTTACCGAACAATTATCATCATAATTGAACTACTTGAATCATAGAGAAACTCATTAAGAGGCCTCCAAGTTTTTTTTTTATTAGTTCATAAATAAAAATGTTCATAGTTTTCACAATTAGGTATCACATGAACAAGATAAGTTCTTCACAAAATATATTAGTTAAAGCTTATGCGCTTTGTCCTTTTTACCCTTTATAAATAACAATGATGTTTCATTTAATGAAATGAAATTAGTTTTCATGTTCGTCAGGTTGGAACATTCAATTTGTCACCCTCACATGAAGCCACTGGCGCACAATGTTCAGTAACAGTCACTCAGAGAAACAACATTATACAAATTTATTTGGATACGCCACTGTTTCCTTTTCCACACTTTTGGACCATCGGCGACAGATGAGAATCGCAGATAGTGCTCAGCTTGTACTTAGTTAATTATGGCAGGGATAATTAATCTAATATTCGGTTGCAGAGAGTGATATGGAGTATCTTGAGTCACGATAGCCATCCGGGAACGATACCTCGCATTAAAGGAGGGTTCATTTCATCTATTTTTTACCTGCTTCGAGGATTAATACTGTTTTAATATTTTATATTCAACTAGAAAATAGAAACTATTATCAATATAATATATCTTTGAAAGTAAGTATGCAAATTTCAAATTAAAAATGACATGAGTTGAATGTGAAGTTTCGGATATGGAAATTCTCGAAATTACATAAATAAAATTTAAGAGTCATTACTCTTTGATATTGGACCCCGTGTTCGTCTACGATTCAAGTAGTTCAATGATTATTGGTTATAACGTACATTGATTACAAGCCCATTGGCCGTTCGGAAGAGGCGTTAAACTGTAAGTAAACTGAATTATAAAACAAAAACTATTTGAAGTTTTTGTGAAAAGAAAGCCTAGGTTCTTTAACGATAAAATACATCATAGATAGGGAAAATGTAAATGACAAGACTTTTTATAATCATGCTGGTAGTCATGAAAACGTAATTTTTTTTTCAGATATCTAAAAAACAATGTAATGTAGGCAGAAATCAATTTCAATTTCGATTTGCCAATTTGTCCAATTGAAAAGATGTGATTTTTTGAAACTCTTGTGAACTGTCTAAAGGAACATACTTTTTCGATTAATAGTCAGGAAGAATATCTCTGCTTCAATATCAATTGTATTTATTCTTCATGTTCAACAACAACAACGACGCAATAAATTCCATTATTTTGGTTTCAGTTACTTCCAAGATCGAAGTTATATTTCATGGATGTATTAAGATATGTATGAAGATATATTTCATCCATCACTACATAGTATAAAGCAAAGTCGCGTTTTCTGTCCCTTTGTACGCTTTAATCTTTGAAACTACGCAACGGATTTTGATGCGGTTTTCAATAATAGAGTGATTCAAGAGGAAGGTTTATATGTATAATAACATCCACTAAATATGGAGAAGTACTGTTATTTTTGAGGTTTCTAATGTGATGTCGTAAATAATTACACTTAACAAAAGGCTGAACCCTACGAGTTTTACCAAAATAATGTACTAAGTATTGTACACATTGAAAAGGTCTACAGAAAAGTCCGTGATGGTATATGTCTATCTCTTATGGATAACCCACAATAACTTTTTTTGTCATTTACTTTTTGCGACAAATAATGGCTAATTTTCGAACGATTTTAACCCATACAGCATTAATCCTTAACCAATTAAATCTAGAATACATTGTTCATTTAATATAGATATATATGGCCCTTTACACCGTATGATTTAAGTGAATATTTTCGAAGATATTACAGATTTAAAAATTGCGGGGCGTAGCGTTTGCGGCGTGCGAAGCCAGGGCGGGTCGCTAGTATTTTATAATTAGAGAACTATTTTACATTTTAGTGTGATTATCCTAGATAGTGGATACCTTCAAACAATTCGAGAAGACCTGCTTCCCATTACTCATTAGATTTTCATAAGCAATCATTGGAACTAGTCGTCGTCCTGTGGTCGTCCAATTCAACCATAGTTGAATTGATTTCCTGTGATTTCCTTTATGCCTCAGAGCAATTTTTATTTCACAAGTAATCGAAAATTAAATTAAATTTGAAAAGAAAATCAATGTTTGTTTTCAATGTCTTTCAGTGACATTCTTGGAAACCATAGAGAATTCAGTCATTGAATACTATAATTTATGATCATATTGAAGCCTGAAATCCACCTACAGGTTAACCATATAGTGACTATGGTATGCATATGTGAATATGTTGTGTTGTGTGTCACTGAAGCATTAGTGTGTTTGATGTTTATTTTTATTAATATAATGTAACTAATGATATATTAATGTGAAAAAAATTCGTTTAAAGCTCGATGTGTACCTGTTCTTAAGATGAAATTTGTTCTTTAACACAGGGGTAAATTTATATATATATATATATATATATATATATATATATATATATATATATATATATATATATATATATATATATATATATATATATATATATATATATATATATATATATATATAACTACATAGTATAAAACGAAGTCGCTTTCTCTGTAAATCTGTGGTATTTTCGAAAATTTTTATTCAAAGCATATGCTGTAAAGGGCCATATAGATCTATATTAAATCAACAATGTATTTAAGGTATTTAATTGGATAACGATTTTTTTTTTTAAATTCAGTGGACCTACTTAAATCATAGACACACAAACACCCATGCCTTCAGCGGGGCTCGAACCCGAGTTCTACCGCACCAAAGTCGGGAGTTCTACCGACTAAGCTACGGAGACCGGCTGGATAACGATTAATGCTATATTGGTTAAAACGTTTCGAAAATTAGTAATTATTTGTCGTGAAAAGTGAATGACAAAAAATGTTATTGTGGAATATCCATAAGGATAGACATATACCATAGCGGAGTTTTCTGTAGACCTTTTTAATGTATTTAGTACATTATTCTGATAAATCTCGTAGGGTTCAGCCTGCGTTTGCAATGTAAGCGGAAAAATGTATTAATCGATTGAAACTTGATGAAAATCTAAATATATAATTTAAACACTTTATCATCAACATCTGATGAAGCCACTGCGTTGGCGAAACGAGATTGTCATGTTTTGGATTAATTATAGTGAAAATCGAAAAACTACTCAGTTTTATTTAAATTATGGAAAAAAATGTAATTATTTACATCATATTAGAAATCTCAAAAATAACAGTATTTCTCCATTATTTAATGAATGTTATTATACATATAAACCTTCCTCTTCAATTACTCTATCTATTTAAAAAGCCGCATCAAAATTCATTGCGTGGTTTTGAAGATTTAAGCATACATAGGGATATAGGGACCGAGAAAGCGACTTCTTCTATACTATGTAGTGATAGTGATATATATCATCAAAAATAGTTTACTGACTTAGACTCTTGATAAACTAAGGATATATCACGATATGCACCACTCCATTTTCTGATTGCTGGTCAGTCACATCACGATACAAGAAGAAGACTCGAAGAGCATTATGAATTACATAATTCAAAGTATGCTTTTTTATTTGTTGGTGTAAGTTGAATTTTTATTTCAATAAATTTTGATATAATTTGGCAGTTCATTCAGTTGATTTCTGCGAAGATATCTTCCACAAATAGGAGGATAGGGCGTAAAACTTCAATTGTATTTATTTTTAAATTGAACGTTATAAGCGGCCCCTGTCAGTCAAGAAAGAAGCTACAAACTCAATTTAACAGTTACATTTTCCAAAATTGAATTATTTTATCATTAGTAAAAACACAAGTGATTTTTGTTACGAGCTGGGAATAAAACTAAAACCTCTCCACGTATCACCAATGGGAGTATGGGTGTAATGAAGATTTACTAAATACATCACGTGATTAATGGATGATCCCTTAACAGAGGCATCCCTTTAGTATATCCCTTATGGCGATCGTGTCGTGTTAATACAAAACAGCGGTTCTCAACTGGTGGCCCCTGGAAGCACTCCTGGTAATTCGCCAATTGTTTAGTAACGAAATAGATGGAAAAAAGTCACTCACTACAGTGTTCCCGAAAATAATGCAGTAATGTTAATGGCTTTACATAAAATTCAATATTAAATTGAACAGGTTCTGAAAAACTTGGATGCTGTATAACATTTCATTGAAGCGGAAAATGAAACATATTATCCACCTGACCATTTGAACAATATTTGAACACTTTTCTTCTACAAAGCATTGCTTTCGAGATATCGTGACTTTAGACCGCAGGAAATTCGTATTTTCGACTATATGCACACATTTCCGCACCACCTCTGAGGTAGTGTACACGGCGCTTTTTTTAGCGTGTTTTTCCCAGTAGGAATACTCCACAATATATTTTGATCGAGGAAATGTAATGGGACACTATTTTATTGATGACATTTTTTTTTTAAATTAAATTTAATGAAAATTTTAACAGCAAGAAAATTACATCATCATTCATCATCAAATTCAAAGGCCTGCACAAAAATCCAGCTTGTTGGGAATTAATGCAAACTGGAATGTCTATTTTGACTGGACTAATTATTGGTTATAACGTACATTGATTACAAGCCCATTGGCCGTTCGGAACAGGCGTTAAACTGTAAGTACACTGAATTATTAAACAAACACTGATTGATGTTTTCGTAAAAAGAAAGCCTAGGTTCTTTAACGATAAAATACATCATAGATAGGGAAAATGTGAATGACAAGAGGTTTTTATAATCATGATGGTCGTCATGAAGACGTAATTCTTTTTCTAGATATCTAAAAAACAATGTAATGTAGGCATAAATGAATTACATAATTCAAAGTATGCTTTTTTATTTGTTGGTGTAAGTTGAATTTTTATATCAATAAATTTTGATATAATTTGGCAGTTCATTCAGTTGATTTCTGCGAAGATATCTTCCACAAATAGGAGGATAGGGCATAAAACTTCAATTGTATTTATTTTTAAATCGAACGTTATGAGCGGCCCCTGTCAGTCAAGAAAGAAGCTACAAACTCAATTTAACAGTTACATTTCCCAAAATTGAATTATTTTATCATTAGTAAAAACACAAGTGATTTTTGTTACGAGTTGGGTATAAAACTAAAACCTCTCCACGTATCACCAATGGGAGTATGGGTGTAATGAAGATTTACTAAATACATCACGTGATTAATGGATGATCCCTTAACAAAGGCATCCCTTTAGTATATCCCTTATGGCGATCGTGTCGTGTTAATACAAAACAGCGGTTCTCAACTGGTGTCCCCTGGAAGCACTCCTGGTAATTCGCCAATTGTTTAGTAACGAAATAGATGGAAAAAAGTCACTCACTACAGTGTTCCCGAAAATAATGCAGTAATGTTAATGGCTTTACATAAAATTCAATATTAAATTGAACAGGTTCTGAAAAACTTGGATGCTGTATAACATTTCATTGAAGCGGAAAATGAAACATATTATCCACCTGACCATTTTCAAAATGCAAGATATTTTCTTCTCTCCCTTGGAGGCTTGACGGTGAAGAAAAAAATGTGCCCATGATGCATTTGGCATTATTGATATTAATCTCACAATGAGTCCGCTTTTTTGCCAGTCATGGCTGCAAATAGCGATACATTTTTTTCAATCATTGCCGATGTTGCAACTGCTTTCTAAAAACATATCGTACAAACACTGGCCAGAGAAGTGTTCTTAAGAAATATGTCTTAAGGGAGCCGTAAGAATTTATCACCCTGTAAAGGGATCGCGTATACAAAAAGATTCAAAAGCACTGTTTTATGGCCGTAACTGTTTTGATCAGCAGCCATTCTCTTGGAAAATCTGTGTCGTAATTTGAAGCTTGTTTTTTTCACATAATACGATCCGTGAAAATATGAAACTGAACACATGCTGGTCTCCGTGGCTTAGTCCAGAAAACTACGATTCGAGTTCGAGCCCCGGTAAAGGAATGGGTGTATGTGTTTG
This sequence comes from Henosepilachna vigintioctopunctata, assembly GCA_030704895.1. Classification (NCBI taxonomy): domain Eukaryota; kingdom Metazoa; phylum Arthropoda; class Insecta; order Coleoptera; family Coccinellidae; genus Henosepilachna; species Henosepilachna vigintioctopunctata. The sequence continues at coordinate 3,859,534 of JARQZJ010000035.1, forward strand.
TCTATGATTTAAGTAGTTTAATGATGATAATTGTTGGGTAATGTACATTGATAACAAGCCCATTGGCCGTTCGGAACCGTCGTTGAATTGTAGGTTCACTGAATTAAAAAAAAAACTTATCATATGTATATCCGATATTTCGATATATGTATATATTTTGCAATGTAGTCCCTGAGCTGAAAGGTTAAGAACCACTGGTATGAAAAAACCGATATAAAAATGATTACGTGTTTCGTCATTCCGGCCGTAAGTGCGACAAACATTTACGACCAATCTCCCCGATTGGACGAATTCGATAAAGGAACGAAGGATTAAGCGCGTTCCCCCGGAATCCGCCGTTTCCTTAATTTCTTACCGGCCTTCATTTTATCGCCCACACATAATTGTAACCGTAAACCGTTCCCTGGGAAGCCGTTTTGCGGAAATATGTCCGTTAACTGCGTCTTTTAGTCAGGCAGCGGTATCAATTTTTCACCGGACGACGTTTCGCCACGACTTTTATCGGAGAATTCAACGGAATGACCCAAATTCCACGTGAAAATGGGAGTCGGTCGTCCATCTGAATTCGATGTTCCGATAGAGTTGCAGAGATGCGTTCAGAAAAGGAGAATAAAATTGGTCGTTAAAATGAATGTCAAGCGCGTGATATGTGTCGAGTTTCCTTTTATGAAGTCTTCTGTGTGTTAAGGAAAAAAGGATTCATTGAGGTTAAGTTTTCCCTTTTCCTTTTCCATCGATGCATATATACAAGGAAACTGAACGAAAACTGAATACCCACTTGTTCACAGTCATTACTTGATGTAAATCTATCTCAAAATTGAAATTGTAACAAAAAACACAATTTTCTATGTACACCCATTTATGAAATTGTGAGTTTCACCATTAGGATTCATTCTGATCGTCAATCAAAAATCTGGGACGAATGCATAAAAACACATAAACGTGCATTGGAAGCACTTCACCGAACATTGAAAAATCTACGCAATTAATGGAGATGTTTTGGAGTTGCATTGCAGAACGATACATCTGCTGAAGATTTCTCTGAGCAATTACTGACTATCGGTAATGGTCGAGTACCTGTCGACGAATCGAGCGGATTGATTTCATTTCCTCAGAATTTCTGTAACTTTGTCTCATCAAAAGACGAACTCATCAACAAAGTATTCCCAAAAATCATTACTAATAACAAAAATAAGGAATGGTTGAGGTAGCGAGCAATTTTGGCGGCTTAGAATAAAAATGTAGATGACTTAAACTTCATAATTCAGAACGAGATCATTGGTACACTGCATTCTTTCAAATCAATTAATTGTTTAACAAATGAAAATGAAGCCATCAACTATCCAATTGAATTTTTAAACTCCTTGGATGTGCCGGGATTACCACCCCACAATTTACGACTAAAGGTTGGCTCCGTAGTAATCATGCTTCGAAACATAAACCAACCAAAACTGTGCAACGGAACGCGTTTGGTGATCAGTAAATTGATAAACAATATGATTTAAGCGACGATACTCAAAGGAAAATTCGAAGATGAGGAAGTTCTCATTCCAAGGATCCCAATGATCCCAACCGACATGTCGTTTGAGTTTAAACGACTTCAATTTACGATCCGACTTGCATTCGCCATGACATTAAACAAATCACACGACCAATGCTTCAAAGTTTGTGGTCTGAATCTAAAAAATCCATGTTTTCCCATGGTCAATTACGAGTATATGTCGTATGTTCACGGGTCGGAGGACAATTTGCGTATTTTTTTGTTGCACCTAATAATAAAACGAAAAATGGCGTCTATCGCAAGATGCTTCACTAAAGAGTGGAATCCATGCACTAAAATACATGGCCAATCATTAAAATACAATACTTCCATTTTTAATTTACATTAATTATCCAAAAAAACAATTGACCTTGATAAAATCGAGAGTCTGCTCATTTATTGCCTCTTAGGGGGAACAAAGTTCGCCAGGTCAGCTAGTGACAAATATAAATAGAACGGAGACATACTTGAATATTCGAACAATTTAGCTGACAAAACACAAAATACGCATACTTACAAAGACAGAAGAACAAAGGGGAAAACAAAAGAAGAAATGAAAACAAACAAGAGAATTTTATTTAGAAACATTTGAATATTTAAACACTTCAACTGACTAAATGCAATAAATACGTACTCGTATATACACAGAAAGCAGAAACATAAATGGCAAATTGAAAAGAAAAAAATAGAAAAAAGATAAAAAGAAAATATAGCAGGTTAGAATTACCTGCTATAAAAACGTAGTCGGGGAGAAATAGGGCAAAAGGGGATTCGAAGATAGCATGAGGGAATAAGAGTTTTGGAAAACGATATTTCAATTCTTCAAGTCAAAGATTACAGAACAAAAGATATTACAATTAAGAAATTGAAGACCAATGAATTAATAATGGCCACAAACTCAATATGAGCTGATCGTTTTTGTTGGTTACTAATAATAAATGATCAAACTATAGCAGCAATGACCAATTGATATAATACAATGAAAATCAACCACGTCTTTTATAAAAAACACCATGCGGTAGATATCTAAAACATTGATAAAATACGGTAAACTCGTCTTTTTTGAAGGTGAAATTATTATTGGCAACTTTGTAATTATCATTTGGATTAAGATTATTAACTTCAGAATAAAACACCCAAAAATAACCAACGTCATAGATAAACAAGAATTAAAGATATGGAAACTTCGTTGGTGATATTCAACAGAATGATTGTCATGTAAATGCAAAATAAACTTAGAAAATGCATAAAAACATTTCATGCACTTTCTGATATTGAATGGTCTTGTCGCAAAATTTGGCGGATCTGTATCTCCAAATAGAATCGACTATATGAAATAATTGAAAGAAAAATTTGCAAACGATCGCAGAAAAGTTGAAGGAATTAAACCCTTGGAATTATGACCTATGTTGAATAAACTCAGGAATATCATGCTCGGCACTGTCCTTCACTTTCTTTTACTGCTTCTTTTGTATATTGCAGTTTTGTACATATTTAATCTCTTCCTAATATTTTTAATTCTTGTCCAAGTTTATAGTCCAATTTCGTCAACATTATTATCACCACAGTAATATATACGTATCTTAGAAGTAAAATGTAAGTAAAATGTGAGTAAAATATTTACTCCATGTTTCAATGTGTACTCCATTTCATCAGATTTTCGTATTTTTTATCGTCGAATTTATCAATTTTTGTTTGAAAAAAAAACAAAATAATGGTTTACAGCGGTCGCAAACAATTGTAAAGGAAGTTATTCATTTAAGGTTTTAAAGGTTAATTTATAGGAAAGTGATTCATCCTATACGACGATTTTATTCCACAAAGTATTAGTTCATCGCGATCGTTTGATCAAATTGAGCGTTCAATGCACTCAATTTTACAAACTAATAAATTGGTGTTTTGAAATGACTGAATGACCGTTAATTGTGTAGTATTTCTGATCAATAAATCAGAATTTTTAAATAACTGCTTTCCTAATATCCTTCCTAATATAAGAATAGGTTGAGTCTTCTGAGATGAATCCAAATTACTGCTCTGTGGGATTCTTTAATAAACTTCATGATAATGCAGAAAGATGTAAAGAAGAGGCATATTCAAAAAAAGCGTTGAACAACTGTTAATTGTGACTCAATTGTTACTCCTTGAATGACCACTAGATTATGTGTTATGCTGATTTTCATAATCCTCACTGACGTTATTTCATTATGTTTGTTAACTAGATCATCTTTCGAAATGAATAATCATTAATATTAGTATTATTATTCGAACCAAATTAAATCTCTGGTTGTAAGAAATGAACAAAAAAATATTTCCGTAAAGCGTTGGGCGTAAATTTCCGGAATTTAATATTTTAAATGCACCCACTTTGACGAAAGCAAGAAGTTCGCTTCTAAGGTCCAGCCCTTTATCGTCGAAAATTAATATTAATAACTGTCGGCGGTGCACAGACTCTTTTTTAATTACAGGAAAACTGCCTCAAATTGATATTAATGTCTTTTTTTCGACGGCGTTGTTGTTCTACCTTTTCGCGTTATTTTTCGATGCGTCAACGTTAGTTCGTCTGCAATTTTGCAAATGCGAATTTATGGAGCCGTCAGCGCGACTTTCGTGCAGACTGTTAATTGAGACATATCGGGATGGAAGAAAAGAATTGAAAATTTTTTCATTAAACTCAGAAATGAGGAAAATGAGTTGACACGTAAACATTCCCTCATGCTGGAGCGATTAATTATATAACTGCACGCCAAGATAAGAGGAATGTGAATACTTTAAACTTTTTCATTGTGAATACATCTGAAATTTTCTACATTTGAATAAACTACAAAAATGAAAAAAGTAAAGGGTTTTTAAATGGTCTATATTACCAAATAGATCCAAAATAAATAGGAAAATTTAAACTAAAAAATGATAGATACTTCAAAATACAAGTATTATTGAATACAACTCAAAAACGACACATGAGTTATGACACGAACATTAGAACAACATAAAACCTGTATATATAGTGCATATAAGTATGTATTATGTAGAGAAATATTAAGTGCATATACGTGTGGATAAGCAAAATTTAGTATTTTTATAATGTCTTTTTGTACATGAATTCCAACTTTTCTCTGCAAATAGTCAAAAAACTCAACATATTAATAATAATAAAAATAATGATAATAATAAAAATTATTTTCAAAACCTATTCGAAAATTATAGAAAGAAAGTTATGCTATGCTTTTAATATTGAATATCTACAAGTGCGTTATGAGCACGATAACTATAGAATTCATTTTCTTATGTATAGTCTATTTCACCGTTTCTGTTTCAGTTAGTTCAGTAGGCGCTGCTATTACACGTTACACATTTCGTGCAAATTCTATAAGGTTAATGTTATTATGTTTATGTACCCTACAATAACTACATTACTAATTAATAACAAATACAACAACATTACCACTGAAGCAGTTATGTTGTATTTATCTTTATGTGAAGCATGTCGATAAAAGGCAGAGGCAAGAAGAAAGGAATTGTGATAAAACCAATTTTGACGACTGAAATGAATTCTAGGTGTCAAGTGGATCTTATAGATTTACAAACCCAACCAGATAATGAATTTAAATTCATTTTAAATTATCGAGATCATTTAACCAATTTTGTTGTACTGAGCCCACTAAAAAAACGGCGTCAGAAGTAGCCAAACAACTTATGGATATTTTCACTCCATGTTAAGAAAAGTATGTTAATATTATTATTTGTTTGATTCCCATCGTATTGGTCCTGAAAACCTAGGACGAAATTGTATTTATGAATATTTGGATCATAACCTACGATATATTATATAATATGCAAAGAAAAGTATGTTTTGTTTGTTATTCACATTTTTTAATTGAAATAATTTTCGTTATTAAAGCCTTGTGTATTATGTTTTTTAAATAAATAATTTTTTACTGCAACAACATTTTTAATTTATTTGTATTCCAACTTTTCTCAAAACGTGAAGGCAAGAGTACACATTTGCCGATAAATGTACATATACGAGTATATTATATTCAGTTCACATATATCTAACTTTTGGGAAATTTACACATTTTACGGTAAAAGTGTACATTTCCCAAGAGAGTACTTTTTTCGTAACATATACATATATATTTCGGAATTTGAGAATGTGAAATAATGAAGAAGAATAGGAATTTCATATTTCGAAACCGAACTGAAAAATACCAACAAATACTCAGCGGTCTTTATTTATAGCAGTTCAATTTAGTATTATAAAACATGGCCTTACAAACGGCCAGATGAGTTATTATGACATTCCATTGAAATAATGAAATAAACATCAAAGGGTTCATTTCAACATGTAGTATAAGTCTTTTATAGTTATTTATTGGATAATGAATAAATTCTATTGGTAATGATTTAGTTCGGCCTTCTAACCAGTCGGGCAAATGTGTACCTATTTCATAAATTTTCTACATAATGGTCGAAACGATATAAAAACGTTCTTTTAAAAATGTTCTATAAAGCGATCCTACATGTGAAAAATTATTGATTAGTTGTTACTCAGAAATAACGACACGATTTTGGTGGAATAATTATATGGACAAACTTTGACAATTTTTTTTTTTACCACATATTGATATTTTCAGAAAACATATTACAGGTGATTTTTTAAGAGTTAAGTTTTTCAGATTGGCGACAATGGTTGTTAATGGCATCCAAACGTCATCTGTTAAAGTGAAAAGTTTTCAAATTCTGAAATTTCAAATTGTTGAAATTTACTATTAAAATTCGTGCTCTGTGAAAAATGTTTAACGTTTTACGACCATATTATGGTTGTCATAATCGACCTGGTGAATCAACAATTCGTGCTGTTATCACCAAATTTCGCATCAAGTTTACTTTGTTGGACATTAAAATATTGTCTCCCATGCGTACAGTGTGGAGAATATTGCAGCCGTAGCGTACAGAGTTAATGAGGATTGTGAAATGTCAATTCGTCGCGGTTCTCAGCAATTGGGCATGTGTTACTCAACCACATGGAAAATTTTACGTGTTGATTTGGGTTTGAAAGCCTATAAAATTCAACTTCTGCAAGAACTGAAGCCGAATGACCTACCACAACGTCTAATTTTTGTTGAATGGGCCTTAGAACAGCTTAATGAAAATCTGCTGTTTTATCGAAAAATCAGCGAGTGCTCATTTTCAACGATGAGAAACAGAACTGTCGCATTTCTGGCTCAACGGATATGTAAATTAACAGAACTTTCGCATCTGGTGGCATTATCGGTCCATTTTGCTTCAAAGACAACCGTGGAAGAAACGTTACCGTCATATCGATATCGATATCGAGCTATGATACGCAACTTTTTTTTGGCCGAGTTGGCTGAGTTGAACTTGGTTGAATTGTGGTTTCATCAAGACGGTGCCACATGCCACACACCTCGTGAAACAATGGACATGTTGTATGATGAATTTGGTGAGCAGCTTATCTCTCGAAATGGCCCTGTGAATTGGCCGCCAAGATCATGCAATCCAGAGGCGTCAACCTCTGGATTATTTCTTGTGAGGTTATTTAAAGTCGTTATTGTATGTGGACAAGCCGAACACGATTGAAGCCTTACAGGATAACATAACACGCTCAATTCGTGGGATATAGGTCAAAATGCTCGAAAAAGTGACGAAAAATTGGACCTTCCCAATGGACCATTTGATACGGAGCCGCGGACAACATTTACAAGAAGTTATCTTTAAAATGTAAATGGCAAAGGCCAAGTTATCAATTTCAATAATAGTTTTGAATATATAATCCAAATTGAGTGTTCTATTTTAGGATGTGGAATATATGTCGACATAAATTTTAAAAAGTTTAATCTCAGAAACTTTATAATCAGAAATCATATGTGATATTTATTTTAAATTTTTTCAAAAATTTCATAAAAGAGAATATACCTATTATCTACTTATTATGAATTTTCGAAATCATCAGGAGCTTTCAGGTAAGTTAAGTTGCAGTTATATATGTTACATTTACCTGAATCAGTAACCCAAAAACTTTCTGCGGGAAGTTTTATTTGGTGGAGACGTACAGAATTTTCTTCGTGAAAACTTGCTAAAAACTCCCAAATGAGAAATGTCATTTTTTAGGAATATCAAAGATGAGAATATGCACAAATACTCTTTCCCACAGGCCATTTCGTTAACCGAAAGTGCTGCTGATCTCCCGGGAGCGGCCTCTCTCGATCATCTCGATCGGTCTGAGTTCCCGAGGGAAGTCCCGAAAAACGGAATAAAGGGTCGCGGGGTGGAAGGATGGAAACGACCGTTGGTCGTTACAAATAACGCTCGTGTCTTGGTCAATAAAACAAACGTGCCGACATCATGGAGCGCGGGACCAGTGGGGCACGGGGGAGACAGATGTCGTCAGTGTAGAAACGCAATGTTGCCAAGTGTATAACAAAGTATTTCCCGTTATACTAATGGCCGTTTTTTTGGGGGCAAATGCGAGAGGAAGTTCGATTCAGGAAACGTTCCCAACAGTTTCAACGAAAATGAAGTAATTTAAACAATGTTCGGCATACATCACATTGTCAAATTTCGATGTGATATTCTTGATGACGTATTAGTGTCCTTATAGACACATTGCGATGTAATTTTTAGAACTTAATGGAATCACATATTGCTCAATTTTTATAGCAATATTTGAGTCTATAGAAGAATATGATGCAATATATTCATAGTTTACGATGAATATAAGAAACCAAATCTTAAACACACGTATATGAATACATGCACGAATTCATGTACACATACCTACAGCTTTTTTGCAAATGCCACTGATTGGAATATTAAAGGAAATACTAGGATATCAGTGCAAAAAATTTGAATCAATCGAAGGAATGGCATAGCAGACCTGACCATGTGAATATGTACGATATGATGACACACTTGATGGAATCACAAGATAGACTGTTTCGTTCTACAACGAACTCATCAGTTGTGCCATGTCCATCAAGTCAATCAGGTGTGTCATTGATTTCATTATTATTTGCACGTATCCATTGAAGGATGAGTTATGCTCATATTGACAGCTCTACTATGGCATTCTTTTATATATTAAAAGCTTCGAAATGGAAGTCCTAGCATATATATATATATATATATATATATATATATATATATATATAAGTTTTTACCTGCCACGGACAGCGAATAATTAACCACAATTAAGAATACCATTTCAGCATGAAATATTCAATCAATAAACAAAATAGTTCAATTGCTACTTTTGCAGATAAGAATTTTGTGAATTTAGCAATAGTGAAGTTTAGTGAAGTTATTGAGCTATTTCAGTTACAGAACCCGTAACCCAACGATGCGACATTGGTCGATTGTTCTCTGTGTAATGAATGAATTATTTAATATATATTTAATATATAGGTATATTCATCAATATAACTCCGACCCAAGTATCTGAGATATTCAGGTTTTCACATCTTCATTGACGCAATTTGCAAGACAATGTCAATGTTTTGTCAAACGACTTGAAGTTACACTAGAAAAGTTATATTGTCAAACGCGTTAAAGTTACTTTGGAAAATCATATTAGGGTGGCTGTGTAATCTTGAATTTTCTACTCTTTCACGCAATTTTCTCAATTTTTTCTTTCATAAGAACTTCCTCCTGACAATAGCAAACAGAAAAAAAAAAGAATTAGTGGAATGGGCCTATCCGTCAACGCTTGATGCCGTAACCAAGGGAAATGATGATTCATTTCAATATATATAGATAGATAAATATCACTTTATGTGAGTTAGGTATATGATGTTGTTTTATGATGGACTATCAGTAAACTGAAGGAAATATATCCAAAATATTGTCTCTCCACCCCTGAAAGTCTATGAAATGTGAACATATTATCTTCAATATTTTGCTCAACCAAATATAATTGCGTATATCCACTTCGAAAATCTTCCAATTTTCGAACAAAATATACGAAATAGTACTTAGTAAATATACTTCGCATGGGAGTATTTTTGAGAGAGGAGTTTCTAGGTACATTCTAATTCAACAGTGGCGTATCTCTCACCCACGTGTGTCATATCTCTTCACCCCAACATAGCATCTCGTGTTTCTGCAATCCCACATCTCATCTTGTGACACCTGTAAATTCCCACGGTTTCTCCTCAGCACACAACACGTCGTTTCCGCTTCGTCGTAATTTCCGCCCTTCCCTTGGCCCGCGTCACCCGCGGACTCCATAACGTCACGGCGACAAAATTTCCTAATTAACGAAAAGATACAGGCGGCATTGTTTGAACTATTCATCAAGTGAGCCGAATCGCAGACGTTGAAACTGACGAGAAATTCTCGACGAGGGGGCAAATCACATACTTTGGGGTTGTTGACAACAATGTCGGGTATGTCATCAGGTACTTCGGCTTGCAGGGGGAAATTTGGAGTAATAATACGGTATTAGGAGGAGTTTGTCATCAAGAAATAAATTTGGTACGTGCCGAAATAGTTGAAGTGAAGTTGTGAATAGTTGAAAGTGAGTTGTGAATGAAGTGATGAATTATAGACAGATTTGAGCAAATGAAATTGAGGTTTTGAAATTAATACATACGAGGTCTGTTCAAAAGAAAAGGTGAATCTTGAATTTTTTTTGTAAAGTATTTATTTATTCATCAATATCCATTTTGTCCCCTTCAAAGTAATCCTCCTCAGATATAATGCACTTATGCCAACGCTTTTTCCAATCGTCGAAGCAAGATTCTTCGATATTCGTTCTCTTCTTGTTTTGGAAGCAGAAAAAAGTCGCATGGAACAAGCATTGACGTGTGAGCTGGTGCAATTCACATGTCTACAAAAAAAATTTGCAGCTTTGTTTGTGCCTATGATCGATAAAGTATATAATATACAATAAATTGACATTTTAAATGTTTATTGACCGGTCTTGTTCGTAACTAGTCATTATTTCGATAACATGGATAAAGTTTATGTTACTATTTCATTATGGCTAACTCGTTCAGATGTTGTGTTAACCATCCTGATATGTTTTGTTATGTTTGTGGTGAATATATACTTAAAAATCAGTGTGAATCGATCACAAACACTGTGAATCGTTTGTATTCTGTTTACTTCCGTATTGAAAATCGACACAAAAAAAGTATGAGCGCTGCATTGTGTATGTAAAATATGCATTGAACATTTGCGACAATGGGGAAGAGGGAAACTTGAGTCTTTGAAGTTTGCAGTGCCTATGATATGGCGAGAACAAAAAATTCATTATGACGACTGTTACTTTTGTATGACTAATATAGTGGGCATCAACAAAAACAATCGCCATAAATGGAAATTAATCTAATATCTCTTCAACAGAAAAACCTATTCCTCGTTCAGAAAATGTTCCAATGCCGGCTTTTCACCGGGTATTGTCGAAATCTCAGGAGGATCAAGCTGAAATACCTATTTCTTGTCAAGTAGATGATGAATACTACGGAAAAACATAAAATCATAAGACATTTGCGCAGAATGAGCTTAATGACCTCATTTTATTAGCTAAAGCTAGACGCTAGAGTTACTACCGTCAAGATTGAAATAAAAAAATTGTCTTTCCTCAGACGTTCGAATGTCTACATATCGCACGAGAGAACGAAGCTTATTTCAGTTTTTTGTTAAAAAAAATCACATCATTGGATTCGAAAAAATTGGCCCATGAGAAATACTATTTTTGTTGGAGTAAGAAATGTTACCAATAAACCATTAGTTTCAAGAGAAAAAATCATTCTTCTGCCATTGCATATGAAATTAGGGCAATTTGTTTTCAGTTCAATGTTTCCAATTTATTTCACAGAAATTTCCTTGTTTAACTACTGAAAAACTGAAAACAGGTATCTTTGACGGACCTCAAATATGTCAATTAATGAAAAACACCACAATTTTGAGAATTCAATGAATGATCTGAAAAGACTTGCGTCGAAATCATTTGCAGCAGTTGCACAAAATTTCCTTGACAATTATAAGGATGACAAGGAAATGCTAGTTCGTTTCAAAGATTTAGTCTGTAATATGAGTATAAAATTACAATATCTCTTTATATCTTTAATAAAGATATAAAGACGATGAAGAATACATACTAAGGAAGGTGGAACCCTCATATGATGGCCGAGTATTTTTGGGAAATCGTGCAAGTTGAATGCCAATAATATAAAGTTTTTTTGTGAATAGTGTATTTTTATCTCGGGAATATTTTTGATATCTCCATATAGGACATATTTAAAATCAGGTCTAAACTCCCCGGCACCAAAATCGTTGTAGGCCTGTGTATCGTTATGCAGAATACATGATTTGTTTTTCCACATTTCCGATCGATTGAGCCCTATTGCTTCACGCAAACGTTGCATAACTTCCTTGTAGTATTCCTCATTAATCGTACGACCTGTTAGCAAGAACTCATGGTGCACTACGACGTTGTAATCGAAGATAACAGTAATCGAACCTTCACATTTGATCGAACTTGGCGTGCCTTTTTCGGTCTTGGCTTTTCTGGTCTTCCATTGGGATGATAGGGCCTTGGCTGCGTCGTCATATCCATATATCCACATATAACTATATATGTTTCGTCTCCAGTTATGACCTTTTCCATCAAATCTGCATCGTTGACGTCATTCAACAATTCCTGAGCAATATTAATGTTGCTCAGGAGTTGACGTTGCTTTTTCTCAAAATTAAGCAATTTCGGAACAAACTTCGATGCCACATGTTTCATGCCCAAAACATCCGAGAAAATTGCATGTCATGAGCCGATTGATATGCCAACATCCTCTGCAACTTCCCTTATAGTATTCGACGATTTTCGTAAACCATTTTCTTCACTGTTCCGATGTTTTCTTCGTTTGTTGGCGTGGTTGCATTTCCAGGACGTTCATCGTCATCAACATCTTCTCGGCCTTATGTGAAGCGCTTGTATCACTTATAAACACTTTTTTGAGACAAAGTAGACTCTCCGAATGTCACAGTCAACATTTTACAAGCGTTGGAGCACTTTATTTCATGTTTAACGCAAAATTTATTTCAGATTCCGGGATCCATTTTTTTCAAAAGTGAAAAATCTAAGAACACACAAATAGGTGCTTACCTTTTCAGTTGTCAAAAACAAACTACTAACAAAAATGGCTAATAAAGTAAACATATGAGAAACGTATGCGAGCAACATAACAAAAAAAATTTCAACAATCGAATGTACACATCCCGCGGAAATTCAAAATTCACCTTTTCTTTTGAACAAATCTATTATCATCTGTGGAAAATTGAATTCCTATTAACATCTTCAGATCGATAAAAATTTTTAAGAAAAATTAGGCCAATTCAATAAAAATGCACGCTACTATGCTAAGAGTGAAGAAAATGCACACTGGTAAACTAAGACTGAAAAGAAGATGAAACTGAAGTCCTGTTTAACACTTCAACAATCTCTGTTAAATCTGAGTAGAGTGCTTTGAATAATATTCCAAAAAGACCTCTATGAGAGAAGCCATTTTATCGAAATGGAGTATCTGTCAAAATCACAAGTGTTTGAAAAATGCTATTGAAATCATTTAGTTTGTTATGTCTTGAATGCTGATCGATAAATCTGATAGCTGAGGCTTTGAAACATAAGTTTCAAACTATTGCAAAACATCAACGCCCAATATAAAGAATTAAGAGTAATTCATCATGGATACTTATCAAGATAAAGCATAGATCTCGAGCGACATCTAGTAAATAATAATTAAGGGACTTCCAGAGGAGTTTTGTTATTCTCCAGAAGAGTCTTCTTAATCCTAATCCTATCATACATTCCAGCTTTTAGGTCATTCAATATTGGAGTTGACATAGATTATGTAGTTTTGGTTAATGTGTTCAACGCAATTACTATACCACAGGTAATGGAAGCGCATGACAGACTCTTCAGCTCAAAAGGGTACAATTACTTGAAGCTTACGTCCATTAATAAAGAAGATTTTTTGGCACGATTTCACTTCTGATAACGGGATAGTAATTCAAAAAATAAAATTGTGATATTATGGAATACACTACTGGAACCAAAGGAAAATAGAGAATTCACTAAATAATACAGTACGCTTTTAAGTTTACTAAAATTTAGAACAATATGTGCCTTAAAGAAGAATACTAGAATAATTGATGACTGGTGTCTGAAAAGGAAATTTTCAAAGGAATATGAGAGGAATATTTCGTAAAATGAAAATCTGTTACATAAATCTGAAGTACAGACGTTCTTGATTTTCGGAATTCTGATTGAAATATTTGAGGTATTTTTACAAACAGAACTTATAAAGAGCATAGATATATTATTAAAGGTACTCCACACTTTCAAGTTTGGATTTGAATTTGATTTGTAAATTGTGTGATATATGTATATTAATATATATTAGTTTGGCACATGTGCAAAGGCCAAGTGTACAATGAATCCAGATGTACCACTACGAATTCGACAGTTCATTTATTAAATGTGTATCAAGTTAAACGTTATTATTTACCTCTCTCCCAGCATACATTACAGTTTTCATCTTAATATTTTCGAAATGAATTCATATCATTTGTAATGATGATTATTCAGAAACTGCCTGAAACGAACAAGGTTTCGATAGAACATTTCAGTAGAGTGGAAACTTCAATTACGAGAGTATCTCGAGATAAACTGTTTATGTCAAACTATTGTTTACATCGATAGGTAGATTACTCAAAAAAGATAATGATTCAGCAAATTTTCACAATTCAGTTCTGACCTCCTCTTAAAAGGAAGTCTCAACTTTCTTTAAAACATTAATAATGATTTAATAGACTTAAAAAAATATCTTACTGATTGTTTCACTAAATCAAAAAACATCTAAAAGACAATAGTGGATACAATAGATATAACTCATTCCGTAAAATGGGTAAAACCAACAAAAGAATGCTTGCGCATTTCAAAGAAGTACCTATTAGAATTATATAATGATATTCAAATATCAGATTCCAAGTGAAGTAAGTAGTTGTTATAAATATATAAAGGAATACCTACGTATATAAATATCTCAATTTATTTTCGTAGCCGTCATCCGCTGCAGTTGATGAACGACTTCACCATGAGCTTCACTTTCATATCCATAAGGTCCTGTGGCGCAACGGATAACGCGTCTGACTACGGATCAGAAGATTCCAGGTTCGAATCCTGGCAGGATCGCAAAATTTTTGTGTACTATCTGCTTCTATGATGAGGTTGGAGCTTTTCTTGAGCACAAAAAATACTATGCATCTCGAGATCCGAAATTTCGATTATACAAGTTTCATCGCCGCAGACTTTAGAAATCAAGATGAAAGTTATCGGTATATAGTAGAGGAAGCCGTTAATATGATTATCGAGCTTTATATTTCATCAGCTGCCTTAGTTATAGTGCTATAAGATATAATAGATTTATTATTACTAAGTATTGAAACAAATGTTGAAGATATTAGAAAAATGTTTACGAAAATAAAGCTTACTGATGTGCAAAAATAATTCAGCAAACTAATTTTCTTATCATGAAACATCATTGGCATATCCATAAAAGAACCGAGATCAACACGTAGTTTCCGAATTAATCATTATTCAACCAAAGACTACAAACCGCCAATCACGTCCAAATAATCAAGTCACTTGTGCCATCGGAAGCGACGATGCGGATTTCCTGCACGTCCTCTACTTTGTGTAACCTATCATCCCCCGAAATGGGGGGTTAGTAGCGCAACCGCCACCTGATCAATATTCAAAACAATCTAAATAATTAAATATTACGCCCTAAAAGGGAGCCGAAATACGTTTCGAATAACTCGGACGGGTCGTAAACGTGTTTCCAATTTCGAAACAACCCCTACTCTTCGGGATTTCACCCTTTCCGCCTGCCCTCTTCCTACGCGCGCGCGACCCGAATAAAGCGAAAATTAGGGTAGAGGTTTGTATCGGAATCCTATAATTTGGTTCGGTACGTGACGGTCGTCGGCTCGACCGGTGAGTTGGTTTTGGAAAAAACAAGCGACAACAGTAATATGCATATTGTGATTGGTTTTCGTCGGATTGAAAGGGGATCAAAAAAATTACTTTTACTTTCCCAAACAGTATTGTGAAATCCTAAAGAGTTAAAAATAAATATATTAAACATATAGTACAAGAAAAAATTTTTATATATCATGAAATTTACTTTATAGCTACCTACCTACTCAAAATTGATATAATCCACATTATAAAATCAGTTAATCAAATATTTATGAAATTTTCTATCGCGCGTTTAATTTTTATTGAAATTATATGCAATATATTGCCTGAATTAAACTGAAGATTTTCAAACAAATCTCATCAGTTGTGCCACGTCCATCGTCATATGAGGTATTGATTTCGTTTCTAAAATACTCTCTTAGATGATTGGACGTGTGAACATTCGATGCTTGACGTATCCATGATTTTCTATTGATTTTTTTATCGAAAACAAGCTTTGAGTATTGAAATTCTATAAATATGAAACAAACAATCGTTTAAAAATAATTTCTTTAAAAACATTGAAATTTTTGAGAACTGACAACGATGCGAGTACATTGTCATTCAATGGGGAGGGCGAAAACTTTCTCAGATTTATTTTTTTACGCCTTCCTTTCATAAGAACAACCCCAGGGATGTTCTACTGGAGGGATGCGGAAAAAAATCGTCGTCGATTTTTAGACTTTGATCGAACACAATAATTCACTCTAAATCTGATACTCAAGGGTCGTTTCATGTGTCCAGTTAGTGAATTGCTTTTTGTCACGAAAATGGTGCTGCGAAGAATGAAAAATGTGAAATCATCGAGTATAATAGAGCTAAAATTTTTATAAAACGGATGATACAAGATTACCTTTATTTTCTTTTTTTCTTATTTCAAGAATGTAGCAGAAAGAAAGTCCCTAAATTCTTCGTTGCAATCAAAAAATTTAAATCACAATTGATTTGTTTTGGTTCTCGTCGAGGAACAGCTTTTTAATTTCTCTTTACGGATTAATTGAAAAGGAGAATAATAAATGAAAATAAGTGGTTATGTGGGTGAATGTGGGTAATAAATAAAATCACTGTAGATAATGTGAGATTCATATTCCTTCAATTGGAATCAAATAGTCATTAGTTATTCTAGTATAAATTCTTGAGTATAAATACAATCAAATATTTTAAATTGAAGTTTGTAAACGTTAATAGCCTTATTGAACCTGAGATGCCTCTATAAATTTTTTTGTGAAAACCAAGTCGCCGATCCTATCTAATAGAATGAATATTATTATATAAATGACGAAGATAATCTTTCACTTTTCAGTTGCTAACCTCTTGAAGTTAACAGTGTTATAACAAAAACCGCTTAAAGTAACAATGAATGAAAATAATTTGAATAATTTTCCTCCCTATTATGGTGATCAAATGACGAACCAAATGAGAGATCATTACGTGGTTGTGGAATACTGATAATGAAAGAGTTTTAACAACACCCGAGTTTCAGTGAACATAAAATTCCTATTTCGAATTTTGAAGAAAATGTAAAAATGAAATAATTTGTCGTGATTCGATTTTATATCTGTTCCTCAGAATAAATGACACGGAGGTTTCGCTTATCACTTGGTGAAACATTGTATTAAATAATGGTAAAAGGAAAAGAAAAAATAAACAGTGGATTACTCTTCGACGAATAAAAATATTCATTCATAAGGTCCTGTGGCGCAACGGATAACGCGTCTGACTACGGATCAGAAGATTCCAGGTTCGAATCCTGGCAGGATCGCAAAACTTTTAGGTGTAGTTTTACAATTATATACGGTTCAAACTTAGGTACTTAATTTAGTACATACTTAGTTACATAAGTTATGTGACACTGTGTTAATGCTTCAAGTTTTCATATAACTTATTGAATAATTTTTATAAATACGGTTGAATTGTATAACCACTCACACATTTGATGATAGTAGTTGAAACATTGGAAATGACGAACCTGTAACAAAATAATACAAATTAGAATATATAGAGTATATATATAAATATACGTTAAGCTTACTTGTTTTTATAGAAATTTATAAAAATTTAGCGAAATTTATAGAAATTCATAATTGTATTAGTAAGATCAGCGACTGGGGTTGAAAATTGTTAAGTTACTAATATCTCTGATGAAAAACAGAAATTGGTGGTAAGACGGTCGAAAGTTAAGGATGTAAATATTTTTCAATGCCACATCACGAAAAATTTTTAAACGAAAAGTTTGATCAAAAACTAAAAGCTTCGGGGTATGAAAAATAGGTGAAAATCGATCAGATCTATCGAGTATAGGAATAACATTTCATTGAAATCAGTTAAGCCTTTGCAGAATGATTTCATACGTACGTTTTTTTAGAGAAGTGAACATTAAATCTGAAAATTTCATGTTTTAAACAACTGTAAGGATATTGTCATTGTCATTCGATGGAAGAAAACATATCAAAGAATAGTATCACTATTCTGTGATCACATTAACACGCCCCACCAGTAACTGTCAACGTATAAATGGGTTACATACTCAATTTATCTCTTCTGTCAGAGCTCTTCTCGGACTATCACTTTTATGTCACTCTCACTTCCATCGAGTAACAACAATAAAAACCACGTGTTCAATAGTTCGTTCCTTGTAAATAATCTTAAATTTAAATTCTCAATACAGGTATCGTTTAATATTTCCACACAAAGAATATTATAACACAACTGCTATAAATTGTTTTCTTCCATCGAATGATGACGACAATATCTCGATACAACATTTTCTTTGAAAAAGAAACGAAAATGTCTTTTATTTGGATATCATTTGACTCCATCGTGGACTCTAGAAACCTTTCATCTTCTTTGTCCAATCCATGCTCCCATATTTAGGGTTCGGTCTCCTTAAACATTCGCACCAAATTATGCTCTGAATTGAAAAACCGATGATTTAATAGTCAGATTGTTTCGTTCTTGATGTTGTTGCACCAGGTGGCGTGTGGTCTGCCTCTTATAATGATCAGGTTTGGTATGGTATGTTTATGAGTACTTTCTTGACAACGTCATATTCGCGTCTTTGGATATGACTATACCAGCGTAAACGGCATTCTCTCACTCTTTCTACAATCGGAGATTATTTGAAGGAACCTCCCATCTCAACATCTTGATGTCATCTGTGTGTAGTAGTTGCTCGTGTACTCTTTTCTTTTTTAGTCCAGCCTTCTGTTTCATATGTTCAAGCTGGTCGCACCTCAACCTTTTCCTTGATCTCGATGGACATTTTGGGTTCGCATAGAACACCAGTTAGTGACCGCCATTTGAGCCATGCACTATTTATTCGATGATTGACAATATTTGTCCACATTGGCTAAGATGTTATGACAGACCCAAGTTAGGTGAAACCGTGGAGTCGATATCTACTTGGGCTGTTCCTCCAAAATTGAACTCCATGTATTCCGTCTTGCTGAGACTGATACGCAGTTTGTGCTTTTACATTTCCTCTGCACATTTGTTAAGTGATTCTTGAAGACCAATGGCGGTTTTGCTCAGTAGCGCAATGTCTCTTGCATACAGTATGCACCACGGGGTAGGTTTCAGTATGTCAAGTGTTATACAGTTCATACAGAGGTTAAATAGGAGGGGACCCAGTACTGAGCTTTGCTGTACACCTATCCCTACCTGAAATAGTCCACTTAGCCCTTCGTGACTTTAGCACGAGTTGTAGTATTGCTGTACATATCTTGAACTATTGAGACGTATCTTTCTGGGGTTGTGTGTGCTCTCAAGGCCTGGCAGACAAGATTACGAGATATTCCGTCGAAGGCCTCATCTAGATCGATGAAGACTAGCTGTAAACTCATTTATTTATCGAAGTTTATTATCGATTAAGGATTAGTCTCATAGTTTCATAGTATGCGATGTGAGTTTTACATCTAAATAGTTACTACATTGAACTATATCTCCTTTGTTCTCAAATATTGGGCAGAAGAAGCTCTGGATACTTTTACGTAGGTATAAATTTGAGCAAATTAAGGATATCTGATAATTTCAACTAATCCCTGTTTAATATGAAACAATCATTGAAACAGCAGAATTTTAATATCAGCGCTATGAAATTTCTCTGCCGTTTTTCCGCTCGAGATAATGACGTTTTTCAGATTTATAACTTCATTTGTTCCACTGACATGAAACTCTTCGTTTCCGTCTAATATTTGTGCCTGTGATATGGGGCAGCGTGTCGCGAAATAGAAATTTACGAGGAGAATTATATGTCCGTCGGGGTTTGCAGGTATTGAATTTATCGGACGCTATACAAACACAGAAATGTATATTGGAGCGCGAATTTCATGACGAATGGGCTCGGGACCCTGAGTGCTGGGCGCTCGTAAATCAATCAAGTTGTATCTCTTTGTGCGAATATTCGCGCTACTGGATTTACGTCACGGATGAAGCATCACACAAACGCCTTGATGACTTCTTTTGAAGAATGGCTTTACGTAGAATGTGTTTACTCTCGAAATACACACTAACATTCGAATCTAAGAATACATAACGTTAAAGAACAAACGATTTGTTTCTTATTAAGTTTATCATCACCATAATTAATATAATGTACTTTATAAATAGTTCATTTCTTCTAAAACATTTGGTGGAGCATTTTGAAATCGTATCGTATTTATTGTTGAAAAAACTTGGCTAAATTCCATGAAATTCATTTCATAGATTTGACAAAAGTTTCCGGATACTAACCTTCCATTGAGATTGTAATACGTCTAATTATATCGTTAATCGATTGAACCGATATTTGATGAAAATCTAAGTACATAATTTAAATAATACTAAGTAGGTTTCTGATTTTCACTATAATTAATTCAAAAGCATGACAATATTGTTTCGTCAACACAGTGGCTTCATCAGATGTTGATGATAAACTGAGTTATTACATTGTGGACTGCTTGTATTTATCCTGAAGTGTGTGGGAATGACCATAGAACACTGTTCTTTTTTTTGTAGGGGAATGACTATAGAACATATTTCTTCTGAATTGTGGGTGAATAACACCATAAAATACTTTTCTTCGATGGCCTTTTACTGGAATAAATTTAATAAAGGAGAATTATTGATTAAAAAAAATTTGATCATTTAAGAAACTATTTGATTTCTTCTTCTTATTAATTTGCATGGCTTCTAATGGGGTTAGTTTATAACCTTTACGTTCCGTATGCAATATTTTAAAGTTCTTGTCGAAGACATGGTTCTCTTCTATAAGATGTGTTGCATACGTAGAATCGGTTCAATTTTTTGCAAATCATCTTTGGTATTCAGATACTCTAAGTCTGAAATTTCTGCCAGTTTGACCAACATATACTTGTGGAATAGTACCGCAACTCAACTAATAGATTCCCGATTTAACATCAGGCGAAATTTTATCTTTTGCATTTCTGATGTGCCTACCCACGGTATTCTGGGTTTTGAAAGCTATCGTTAAATTTCTATCAGATAAAGAAATTCAGAAAACTACTTAGTTTTATTCGAATGATGTCTAATTATATAATATTCTCATCATGACAAATCGGCTAATAACGTTGAATTAGTCAGAATCGATCATTTATAATTAATGTTTCTGTTCATGTGACATCATCCAATAAAGTTTCTATTGATATATGCATTGATTTTCTATTGATGTGTCCAACTTTGAGAATACAAACATTTAAATGAAAGATCACATATCATGAGCACCCGTACTACAACATTATACTTCTTTAGTGTTAACCCGGCATCAGTTACTTGGGGTAAATATAACCCTAGGCAGATTTAAACAGCTGGAACTTCACAGCATGTAGTCTCATAAACGTGTAAGCAAATATACCAACTTAAAATAGCGTTGAGAAAAGTCATACAAAGCAATCGCATTGAAGCTTTCATTTCTATCATATTATAGTACCATAGTCGATTAAAGTACTTGGGGGTTATATTTACTCAACGTCACTGTTTATGATTAGATTATTAGATAGAAACTATTTAGGTTTTGATGTAATTATCTACATTGTTCATAATGCCTTGCTTTACTAAATAATGAAGAAGACCAAAAACGAATTCTAGAGCTGTGGGTTGATATAGATAATAAGGTAGAGCCCGTATCTTGTAACAATCGAAATATAACTTGTGACAATTGGTAAACACGTGTAGATTTTTTTTTATAGATCTCTTGAGAAATCATCAATTAACCGCAGTCATTCTACAAAAAAAAAACGAGAGGGTAATTCGATATATAATTCTGAATTAGGAGGAAAAAAGGAAATATATGGATGTTTATTCGGCTTCGGAAAGGATGCAACTCTAGTTTCATATACTCCTAAAAAAAATAATGTTGCCCACATTCCATTTTTTTTTCATCAATCGATAATGAGAAAGAATTGCCGAATTAATTTCGTTCTATAACTTCAGAAAGTATGGTGTAGGTATGGTAAACGAACTCTCTGCTTCTTACAATGTGGCAGTAATTCAAGAAGATGTTAATTTGCCTCTGATGTTAATTTATTCTTCAATGAATACAGCAAAAATAAATGCCCAAATTACAGAGGCAAGTTTGGGGAACAAACGTCCAAAAATACAGGGAAAATAATGACGACTACAAAACGGAGAATAAAGAGTTTGTGAAGAAATTTGGAAAAGAACTTTTGAAAATCAAAGACGTTGTTGGAGTCTTCCGCCAGGTGCGTTGACTTTTTAATAGAAACAAGAACAAGAAAAAGCAACACCTTCTTGCGAAAAGTGCCTGAGTTATTTGTGTTTGGATAATGCTACAATAACCTTTAGTTGTTGTAATCGAGAAAACTAATTATTGTAAACCGATCAAAATATTTGGTTTGTCGAAGTGTTCAGTTTTTGTATTACATGTGTTCATAAAACATGGTGAACAAAAAGTAAGTTGGAGATTCACAAAACTTTTACTTTTTTTTCACGCTTTCTTCGTAATTTTGCTGTTGAAATAGTTTTACAATGAGCAATCACATCTCATATTCAATCATATCAATATTCTATGATTCAAGCATATATTCTATTTGGAGGAAGGTAGATTTACTCACAATCGCAGTCGTGTCTATTTGCCGGTTTAATAGTATCACAAAAATATTCAAAATAGCAGGTAGATGTAAAACATTAAACTTAATAGATTAGGAATAAAATGCATGTCTGATAAAAGCTATCTTAGATCTGTTTCATTTTTCGTATTGAATAAGTACTACGAAATACCAAACAAGTTACTTGAATAATTCGCTTGAAAACCCCCAATGTACAAGTAATAGTTACGCCTCTGCTTCGTATTATATATATATATATATATATATATATATATATATATATATATATATATATATATATATATATATATATATCATTATATTTTGGTCTACTTAGGGTACATTAGGAATCTAAATTTATTTGATTATTGAAAGTTGGGCTACAGGTTTCTTTCAGCGAGATCATACACTATCCATGTAACTGTCGTATTTAGATCAATGTTTGATTCGACAATAGACTCAATTCGTTATATTGTATGAAGAAATATCCACTAAGACCTCTCATCTTTTCGATATTGTCGATTCGTTTTTTTCAACCTTGTGATCATGAATGTGATGATACCTAATACGACTCGTACCGATATTTTTCGAAAAATATTTGATAGGTACTCCACAGACCTTTCTAGAAGTGCTATCTTTCGAAAAATCAATATAAATCAAATATATCAATGACGTTAAGTAGAGAAGAAAGGCAAAGATGTAATGTTAAGATATTACAACCCAAAACAGAAATTTTGTAGATAATTATGTGTTAAAAGACAGTGTGTTAACCATGAGAATTCACGTACGAGGTATTTATCTAGTAAGAGTTGTAGAGAACGTCATAGAGGTGTGGGCTTTTTAAATTTCAGTAGAATTGGTCGATGTGCTCCTTGAAAAGTCAAGCTCATTGTAATAGGTCAAAAGCATTGAGCCAGTCGTTTCTCCCGGCTTTGATATCTTGCTCGGGACGACGTAAAAGCCAATAACCCCAAAATAACGAATCAAGGAAACCGCCATAATCTGTTCTCCTTTTCCGACCACACAAAAGCTTAAAGTGAGCGTGCAAATGGGAAGCGCTCTCGGAAAATTGATGAAAAATAATTCGATATCGAAGCTTTATAAGCGGAATTTATACATGTGTACATAAAACCGAGTTTTCCGGCAGGGAGTCTCTCACTACGAAAACGTAATATAGAAAATGCCACTTTATGCGCCCGCTTATTGGAAAATCTCGATCCCTCAGACGTGTTTCCGTCTATAGACCGCTTTCCCGATACGCCTTTTTCACACAGTTTCGCTTTTTCGCGACCTCACTCGAATTTATCCATTTATCTTTGGTTTTATTTGAGATCGATGGAATGAAATCCTTTGATATTGGACTACTGCTATATGTGGATAATAAAAGGTAAATTTTTATACTGTCTGTAACAATTTCAAACAAAAATATAAAAAAGGTACTAGGTTGAAATAATCGACGGACTCCGTCGCTATTTCGAACTTACTTAAAAACCAACGATTTATAAAAAAATAAACTATACACATTTACATTGTTTTTTCTTCTTTCACAAACCAAAGCTTTTCTAGAATAGGTACATCCTTTTTTTCGAACAAAGTGAAATTCAATACAACAAGAAAAGAACGATTGCATTTTAATAAATTAAAATTCTTGAAAATATATGCTGTAGGTAAACATATTCTCAGAAAAAACTATATTGAATATTCGAATAAAAAAAAAATCATTCATTTATATTATAACAGTGTATTTTGGACCAATATTTTTAGGAATATTAATTTGTTATTAGAAATTGCCATTATAAATGGTGCCATTCTTATTCAGGAAGAACTTTACATGGTTGTAGAGGAAGAAGAATCAAAGTGAATGAAATGTGGAATGAAAAGATAAGCGTAAGACGTTCAAGTTGGTAGGTATATTTTTAGATATGCAATTAAGTTGTCAACTCAATTACCAGAAGTCGGTCATGTGACGCAGTGAAAATTTTTCTTCAGATAACAACGAAAATAAAATCGTTTACTTTCACATACGAGTAACATTTATATTATTCTCTCTTCTTTAGGCTTCACTTCTTTTTTTCTTCATATTTCTTTTGCGTGAAAGTGTAAAAGTTAAGAACTACAATCATAACTGAAATAATGTATTCAGAGAATATATATATATATATATATATATATATATATATATATATATATATATATATATATATATATATATATATATATTAATGAGGAATTCTCGCTTAACTCTTGGTGAAACATATTGAATATATAAATTATATATTTATTTATATGTTTGTATGAAAATATATATATATATATATATATATTGTTAAATATGAAACATAGTTTAATTTATTTTAATATATATATATATATATATATATATATATATTTATATATATATATATATATATATATATATATATATATTTTATTGTAAACAGAAAATCAACAAAAAATTATCGCCACCGTGCTTTACTCGCCAGACCTATTGGCTATGAGACAAATAGCTCCTCAATTCCGCAGCAAATCTTACTAAAGATAAACTTACTTTAAATTTTTGAAGCAAAACATTCATAGTCCTGCATATGTCGTATGTAAAACTCATCTGAAAAATGGCAGTACGGTGTTGTGGGGGGGTGAGCAGTCCTCTGCTTCTTACATTCAACGTATGCACATCCGAACGGAATCTGATTTTATTATAAAGATACGGAGGCGTCTTATACTTTATAATTTTGAAATACAACAACGCCGAATGTAGCCTACGCCGATTCTCCATGGTGAGCCATCGAGATACCCGCAGTTTATACGTCACTCTGTCAAATTTGCGTATACCCCAACCTCAAACAGCTACGCTGGATCATCTCAACACGTTTAGCATCGAACCTTGTCAAAAATCGACCATAAACAACATCGCAATAATTGAAATGGGACAGAACCCATGCATCACAAATAGTTTGTTTCAAACTCTGTGGCAATATGTGTCTATGTGGAAACAACATTTTCAATTTAACAAAGGCAGCCTTCAAACATTTATTTATATGGTCGCTAAACTTGAGTTTATTATCCATAATCAAGCCCAAATTTTTGACACTTCTTACTGGTGTTAAAACATCATTACCTATACTGATTTCTAGCTGTGTATGACACGTCGTATCATTGAAAATGATCAATTTGGTTTTACCAGCATTTATATTGAATCCGTGCTTCCTGGAATTAGACAGAATAATTTGTATATCAGAATTAATTCTTCGTGAAGCCAACTCAGACTCCTTAACTAGAAACGAATGATACAACTGTACATCGTCAGCATACATGTGACACCTAGATGTTGTTACACCCTCTATCAGAGAACTCGCATATATGCTGAAGAGAAGTGGTCCCAATAAAGAACCCTGAGGAACACCACGATTTATTCTTTTCACCTGGGACTTTCCCATTGAAGTCTGCACATATTGTCTTCTTCTCAGCAGATAAGACGATACACAATTAATGGCGCCGTTCGAGAATCCACAGTAATGCAGGATGGCCGTCATCAGCTGATGAACAATCATATCAAAGGCTCGGGAATAATCAATCAAAATCAAAGCTGTGGCATATCCCCTATCAATTGCTCTTACTATATCATCAGTGATGTCGAGTAGTGCAGTAGCACACCCACAGCCCTTTCTGAAACCTGACTGATTTACAGGTAAAATACTGTATCTCTCCAAATGAACCTGTATCTGATCGAACATTATTTTCTCCATAACCTTAGATAGTGTGGGCAATATATTTATTCCACGTAATTCACTGAACAGCGTTATACCCGCCGACTTCGGTAAAGGCACAACTCTGCTGGTTTTCCAGATTTCTGGATAAATGGAACCTGTAAGGCATGTATTTATGATATGCGAAACATACGGCAAGATGTAAGGACAACACAACAACAACATGGTGATCGAAATATCATCCACCCCAACAGCATTCGATCTTATTGACAATAATTTCTGAAATATCACATCTTCATCCACGCATTCAAACTTAAACAACACTTTGAAGTCAGTCTTCAAGTTAGTCTGATAAAACCGAAAGAGGGCCGGATCGAAATCACCATGGTCACCCTGGGTTGCCGCCAAATAATCATTTATTTCATCAGGTTTATTGAGTTCGCCTGGCAAATCCAGATTCTTCTTCCAACGTATCTGCAGCTCATTCAAAGATTTCCACATCAATTTGGAGTCCTTTTTGTCAATTATATGTTGCAAGTATTGCCTTTTTTCAGCCTTCACAGCTGAATTAGTTAAATTTCTGATAGACTTATAAAAATTCCAATCAGCTTGCCTCTTAGATATTTTAAATTTCTTCAGAGCCCGGTCACGTCGTGTCACCATTTCTCTTATAGTATCGGTCAACCAAGGCTGATATTTTCTTCCCAACACAACTGTTTTCAGGGGTGCATGAGTATCAAATAGGGCTAAAATGAATTCATTAAATAGTGTAACCTTATGATCAATATCAGTTATATAGAAAATACGCTGGAAAGGTGTAAGCCTCAAGTGATCATCAAATAGACCACGATCAATACGTTTGAAATTCCTCAAGGTTATAGTCTCTGGAATTCCCTTAACACCATCCTCTCCACATATACTGCAAGATACTGCAAAATGATCAAATTTATTTACATCATCACTGATGTCGAAAACTTCCACTGAGCTGGATACCAAACCATCAGATAACAACACAACATCTAGCAACGATGCGCGTGTCTCCGTGACTCTAGTTGGCTCACCAACAACCTGCCTGAGACCCAATGACTCAACAATGTTGCCAAAATTAACCTGCGAACTGCCATCCTTATCCAGCATATCTACATTTAGATCACCAACGCATACAACCCCATCACAGTTCTCACACACTACCCTAACGACGTCCTGAAAACTCTCAATAAACTCTGAAAAATTTCCACGAGGTTCTCTGTATAAAACTCCAATTGCTACCTTTTGCTTTTTCAATACTAATTTAATCCACACTTGTTCCATAGAGTTAACTCTTTCAAAATTCATAACCTCAAACTTGAATCTAGATTGCACATACAAGCATACCCCACCCCCTCTGGACCCACGATCTGTTCTAATCAACCCATATCCAGGTACATCCACATCACTATCACGAATCAAGTGGGTGAACCACGTTTCCGTTACTGCCACAATATCATACGATTTAGAAATAATTAGTAATTCAGCAATAACAGGCTTCTTTTAATATGAAAAACTTTATTTTTGTTGACGTTTCGTTGTATATCACAACTTTGTCAAAACTCAAGCTTTGACAAATGTCACAATGTCACGAAGCTGAAAGATTGCACGAAATGCACGATTCCTTTAATTTCCATAAGAAATTCAAGGAAATTACAAGTTGCTATAAAAAATGGAATGTAAGCTCTATTCGACACAATAACAAAATAATAACAGACAAAAAACAACTACGTCTGACATGGGAAAATTATATAGAAGATCTATATCAAAATGTTCGTCCAGCAGCACAAAATTTAACTCAACAGGAAGATATAACTGGCCCCCAATACTTGTTTCAGATATAGAATATGCTATAGCGAATCTAAAATACGGAAAAACACCTGTTGAAGATATGATTCATGCAGAAGTTCTAAAATTAATGGCCCCAAAAATCTTATGTCGATTATTTAATAAGTTCTATGACTCTGGTATTATTCCTACGGGATGGTTAAGATCAATATTTATAGCGTTACCAAAAAAGAACAAGGCCTATAACTGCGGTGATCATAGACTTAGTTTAATAAGTCATGCATTAAAAGCATTTTTAAGAATTCTGCACTATACAATATATAGGAAATGCGAAGAGCACAGCGGCAGCACACAATTTGGATTTAAGAGTGCAATGGGTACAAGGGAGGCTATGTATTGCCTACAATTATTGGCCCAAAAATGTTACGATCAACGTAAAGACGTGTTTATAGTTTTCATTGATTATCAGAAAGCTTTCGATAGCATTAAGCATGAGCACATGATGGAAGTACTACAACAAAGTGGCCTTGATACAAAAGATCTAAGAGTTATCTAAAATTTTTATTGGAATCAAATAGCAATACTTCGTATTAACAACTTTTTAGATACGCAAAAATTAGAAGTAACAAACGGGGTTCCCCAAGGTTGTATTTTGTCTCCGTTACTATTTAACGTATATACTGGGATGATTTTTCAGAAGGCGCTGGATAGGCAAAAAGGTATAAAAATAAACGGAATCCCAATAAACAATATACGTTATGCTGATGACACTGCCATCTTAACATACGATCTGGAAGATTTACAGCAATTTCTTAACAAAATTAATACGATAGGTAAGGAATATGGACTCAAAATCAACACCGAAAAGACAAAACTCATATCATCATCAGAGAACAGCATAATCAGTCCCAAATAATTAAATATATATATATATATATATATATATATATATATATATATATATATAAACTCGTAGTTCTTCATAAATGATAGATTAAGTGCTACTTCTAAGTATTCTTCACTATTCAGTGTGTATCTTTGTTCTGAAAACACAAATATTGTATTCACTATTTATGTTGATTTTAATTTTTCAATTGAATTCTTGTTTGTGTTTTATTCCCATTGTTCGTGTGCTGTTGATAGGCAAATATTTTCTGGATTTTAATAATACATTCACTTCTTGGCGTAACAAGAAATTTGGAATTATTAGCTCAGGTCCATATGATTCTTTTTGTCTAATATATATGGTTGTTGCATATCTGCTCTTATAGTTTCTGTTTTTGTTGAATAATAGTGCATTAATTTCGTAGAATTATATTGTCAGATGTTTTACTGCAAGACTAAAGTAGAATCTTCAAAATTTCACACCTATATATTTATTCCTGAAAAATATCGAAGAATGTACGAAATATCAAAGGCTACAAGAGAGCATTAGTTTATTAATTATTAACACGTACCAGAAAGTGAATATAAAGTCGTCGACGCCGCCATATTCCCTACAAGCGTCTTGAAAAATGACCGTATCCTCAAATTTATACGAGTGCAATATAAGATGGGCGGAAAATACGCAAAAACGGGGAGAAAAGTCGCATAGCGAGTTAACTGGAACGATGGAAGGGCATTAAAGGGAAATGTTTGAAGTTTTTCCGAGTTTTCCAGGCAAACTGCTACCGTTATAAATCATGCCGAGCATCAAAATGGGAGTATTTTATCATCGTTTATTTGCCATATTTCTTTGTGTGGGCCCCAGAAAGGGCACCTAACAAGGGTTTCGCCCACTGCAAAGCGATATTTTGTTATAATGACTGTGTCTGCAGACTCGTCCTTTTGCAATGCACCCTGATGCGAGGACAGTTTCTTTGACTGTTCAATTATCTGAAAAAGATTTTTTCAACTGGGAAATCGATATATTGAAGAAGCGAGCTAGTGGACATCGAGAGACATTTTGCAGTTAGCATAATATATTCAAAATTGTTCAATACATTTGATCAATAAGAGTTTGAGGTTGTTAAGAAATAATCAGGACTTAGATATAACAATAATTGCAAATTTCAAGAAACTCTTTACAGAATATATTTCAAGAAAATCTGCGTCGTTGTGCATACATATAATACTTCAATCAACACAAGATAAGTAAACATACAATGCATGGTCACTAGGCTGAAGGAGTTCGTTGAATAAATTATTGGACATTCAAGAATGATAAAAACCATTGTTGCTTATATGATGCAAATAGAATTGATTTGTTTGTTAATTGTCCAAATTGTGTAATTGGGTGAGGAAAAATACCAGTCATTTTAAGCATTCTGAACTCAAAATTGCGGAAAAATTCCTAGTGAGTAATTCCTAGTACATCGTCGTAACCTTTATTACAACGCCAACGGTGTAATGAAGATATGAAAATTTGACATTGATATCGCGCCGGCTGAAAAAAAAGTAGAAAGGTCACCAAAATCAGTTTCTCACCAATATCTCGAGAATTATCGCTCGGACATCATCGTACAAAATGTTCGTTGTGAAATTATTCATAAAAAATGTCTGCTGCAATTTTCTGTGAAACCAACCGTTTTCGGGGTAGAGCGCTGAGAAAAAGCAATTAGCACACCGTACACCAAGGCATAAACTTTATGGCTGTTTTTGTCTGTTTTTAAGTGTCTTAAAAACTTCTATCTGATTTTAGATCAAGAGAAATTGATATGAAACAGTGGGGTTGTGTATTAAAAAATGATATACCGCAGCCAATAATAACATTATTATCACCAGCACCCTATGATCCACTAAACACAAATTTTTGTAATCGTACAAAAAAATGTCGCTCCAAAAAAAATTGATTCAGATATTCAAAAGTTTGTGGATATTGCCGTGGCTAGTATGCTTAAACGCAGAGTCAACCAATGATAAAGATGTCAATTTAAATACAGGAATAAGACCACTTGACGTTTTGTCAGCTACTGTTCGCGATATAGAAACTGAAGATGTCGACAATGATGACAAAAGAAAGATTCACTCGTAAATAAAAAAAATCTTTTATCACAGATATATCATGGATTATGCCTACAGGGAAATCATGTAAAAAAACGCTCCTTTTATTGTACCTCAAAGAAGGCGAAGAAACGAGTGCATCGTTATGAAGTAGTCGCTTTCTCAGCGCTCTACTCAGAAAACTGTTTCACAGACAATGAAACATGTATGTTTTGTAGATAATTTCACGACAAAGAATTTTTATAATGACCTCTATAACCTTTGAACAAATAGAAAGCAGAGATATTTGATACAAATGCAGAGATATTTGCGAAAAATTTTTCGATGCGACTGTCGTCACCTTTCATAAGTTTTCAGTCGGCAAGATATCAATGTCGATATCTCACATCTTCATAACAACGCCGTTATGAAGGGGTATACAATACTTCAGATCATTAGGAATTTCTACGCAGATGAAACCTAGAATGACCTTATGGCAAATGAACATATGACAACTGTTCCTCCACATAGTGTAATTTAACACCATAAGACATTCTTATGTACTTGTTTGAAGTTAAAACTTCATGTCAAAAAGATCATAACCTCTCAAATATTACAGAAGAACTGAAAACTGGATCAAATGAATTGGGTCATATATAAGCAGAATGAAAATTGAAATATTCTTCAAAAAGTAGATGCGTTATGTCATACATAAATTTATTTCTGATTGGACCTACAACTTAAGGGCCGGTTTCGAGCGGCCAATGGGTAATGTACATTACCCAACAATTGTCATCAAGGTATATGAATCATAGACTTACACATACACCCATGACTTCACCGGGGCTCGAACCCGAATTCTACTGCACCACAGTCGGGTGTTCTCCCGCCTAAGCCACGGAAACCGGCCTATTATTTTTTGGTAATTCAGGAACACAACTTCGATATTATTGTTTTCAAGGAAATACACCTAAGCGACGATGTTTTGGTGATCATCATAACATTAAAGGTGTTTGAAAATATATCTTTATTTCTTCGTAGTTTCGTGAAATAAGTGGTAGAGAGTATTATAACAATTAGGGTAATGATTACTACTCAAAATGCACCTTTCGAATAGTGGATGTCACTCAAATAGAACCTGTTGGTTCTATGATTTTCGATGATGCATCTTGTTTGTGTTTCGCAACAAGTTGACGACCAATTGACAGGTTTTTTGTAGTTTGCTACTGCCACCGATGTTCCTTACAGATTTTTCTGTTGTTGAAGAGATTTTCTTAAAATGGTAAACATTATTATATTGCCCAAGAAAGAGCTCAAAATATTTTCCGAGCAACTTTATTCCTACTGCTTCGAAGTAATCAATTCTAGTGTCAAGTATGCTGTCAAGAACATTTATTTGACAATACTAATCTCAAAGGCCTCTCAAATGTGTTGCTAATCTATAATTCTACATTATACAATTTGAATTTGTAACTCACATCTGGGCTGCATCGAGTTATATACCATTCAGCTAACTAATCAACGTGTAAAACTACCTTTTCTATTGGAAGACACACAATTGAAAACTATCGGGAGGTATCAAGCGTCAAATTGAAATTCTTCTGTGCTCGCCGTTCCGTATATGCTCCTACACGAGACCAGATTGAGTACACAGTGAAGTCTACTCGTTTTTCAAACTTTTCCTCTGTTTTTCATTTCCTTTGTTGGCTCTTTTTTGTCGTCGTTGCCGCAGAGACGCCAGCGGGGGGTGGTAAATATTGAATGTACACAGAAAAATCAATCGAGTACACAGACTCACATTCGCGATGTCAAAGGAATATATGAATATGTTGCGGAAAAGAATGCTTTGATGGATCGGAACCGTGACGCCCAAATCTGTGGTTGAATTACAAAGGATTACAGGTGAGTGTACTGCATCCGACGGATGTTTCAAAGGGATTTCGGGTACGAATTATCTAGTGCTCATTAAAATAGAGTTGGAATTGAATAATATGGAAACGACTATCTATTTAGATATGTTGTTCTATGAACCGCGACAAAATAATTGTATCAAATTTTGTGAACGGATTGAGCTATCTACTTTATTTATTGAAAAAATAAAAAGTGCGGTATTTTAAATTGATGATTGATGAGCCCTAAACTTGGGGAAAACTAATATCCATAATGAAACAGTAATTAAAATTTTCACATACTATATTAAATAATACGCATGACGCGCAATTTCTACGTACTACTTCCTCCTCAGTTGTTAAATTAACACTGGTACAATTTTGCAAATACAGCTGTTTATACATATTCTAGAGTGCAGGAGCATATAATAATTAAAAAAAGGGAATATCATCTAAGAATTCAAATCGAGCAAAGATATCTATGACAAAATTACATTTAGTAAGTAAGTAAGCTTCATTTAGCAATTTGCTATATATATATATATATATATATATATATATATATATATATATATATATATATATATATATATATATATATATATATATATATATATATATATATATATATATATATATATATATATATATATAACATAAAGTTTCATACACCAAATACTAAGATTCAATTTTTGCGAAAGTAATTGAACAATTTTTCAGAAAAAATCTAGGTTTTTTCTAGAATATATATTTGACATAGAAAAAAAATTAATGAAAGACATAAAAGTAAGGGAGGTAATACTACTGACCTCCTACTTGAAATTTTATACCTAGAAAATATCAATGAAAGGGCTATTTGTATTAATGGTGTAAATAAATTCCTAGTACATCGTCGTAACCTTTATTACGACGCCGACGGTGTAATGAAGATATGAAAATTTGACATTGATATCGTGTCGGCTGAAAAAAAAGTAAAAAGGTCACCAAAATCAGTTTCTCACCAATATCTCGAGAATTAGGGCTATTTGTAGTTGAGGGTGTAAATAAAGGGTTAATTTATCTTCTGAAAAGGAAGTTGCACTTCCAAACGAACGTCATGCGGTCAGTTTTATGCGTATAAGTCATAGTATCATAATACTCCAAATGCCAGTATGATGCGTAAGCTTATACGTAATATTTTGATATTCTGAGTATTCTGACATAAGTACTAATATAGGAATAGAGAAAAATTGAAATTTTTCTAGTGGAAGAAAATATTTGAAATAAATTCGAATTTTATAATTTTTCATGATGCTATATGAAATAATGAATATTTCACAAATTGAAATTGGTTTCTGAGCAAACTTATACCTAAAACTCACTAACCACTTCGCCTTACTATACTTCAAGTGCAGCTAACATAAACAAATTTCCAGGCCACTTTGGAAATACATCATGAACATATAAAATTATTTATACATATTTTAGATAAACATATAGTTCATTTAGACAATTTATGACGTAAAAGAAATGATTGAATTGATGGGTGATTTGTTTTATATTTGGATGCAAAACTGAAAATCAATTAACCATAATCACAAAGTAATACTGCATATAAGGAGTAGATTAAACAAACATTATTTCAGATTTAAAGTATGATAATGATAATCAAATTAATGAATTTATCATGTAACGGTTGTTTTTTCAGAGGTAAAGAACTTTAAGTTGGCATTACTGTTGAAGATGGCGATCTGATTTGAAAGCTGAGAAGTGATTTATTCTCAGTTTGGTTTGGCAATTCATCATGAATATACTCACGCCTGAACAACGTTTGAAAATAGTGCAATTTCATTTCGAAAATAATGGTTCTGTGCGGAATACGTATCGCGCACTACGTCTTGAATTTTGTTCAGCGATGAAGCGAACTTTTGATTGAATCGCTACGTCAACGAACAAAACTGCCGCATTTGGAGTGAAGATAATCCTCAAGTGTATGTCCAAACACCGCTACATTCAGAAAAACTGACTGTTTGGAGCGCTTTATGGGCTGGTGGAATCATTGGTCCGTACATTGAACAATTATGATGTCCAGGAGCTGTGGTTTCAACAAGACGGCGCAACATGTCACACAGCTCGTTCCACAATCGATTTATTGGAAGACACGTTTGGTGACCATCTAATTTCACGTTTTGGACCTGTGAATTGGCCTCCAAAATCTTGTGATTTAACACTGCTAGATTACTTTCTGTTGGGCTATGTAAAGTCGTTGGTTTATGCGGATAAGCCACAAACGCTTGACCATTTCGAAGACAACATTCACCGTGTTATTGCCGATATACGGCCACAAATGTTGGAAAAAGTCATCGAAAATTGGACGTCCAGATTGGATTACATTCGAGCCAGCCGTGGCGGTCATATTCCAGAAATCATATTTAAAATGTTATGCCACAAAATTATATTTCGAATAAAAAAAATTCTTGTCAATCGAATGATCCATCGTTGTTTCCAATTAAAAGTTATTTACTTTTAAAGCAATTTAAAGTTATTTACTTCTAAAAAAACACCCTTTATTATGCTCGATAAAAATAGGTGTAGGTAGGTATAGATTACTGCTGCTATATTATCAATATCTACGTTTTGAAATTCTAATGCGATTCATTTGATTCAACTTAATGATCATTTCCCATTAAGTCAATGAAAGATTTTGCACATCCGTGTGAATTTTACACGAACTTTCACGCAAGTACAAAAATGTTCGAAGGGGACTACTACTTTAGTCACCCCTGTCATACAGAGATACCTATCGTACGCTTCTAAATACGATTTTATTCCCTATTTTTCAATCTATAATGTACGAGAAAAAACCGGTAGTAAAATATTTGAATTGACAAAAAACATCGTTATAACAAATAACCGCTTCATTAATAACTCCGTGAACTGTCAGACGTGATATGTCTGATAACAATCTATCATTTATATTCTTCAAATCACAGACAATCCGCCATTGTCCCGTTCTGTGAATACGTGTAGTCCACATGTCATCGTCGATGGTACGATAAGAAGGCGACCCTACCGGTTGCAAGTTTTGGATTACATAAATGTATATGCCCCTTATACACTGACCAAGGTGCCGCGCAGTTGTCATTAGAAAGTATGAGCTTAATGAATTTATTAAATTTGGAATTTTTCTCAAACATAAGAGTTAGTTTGTTTATAGTTTACTAAGAACTTCTTTCGCATAGATTATAAATGACGTTATTTGGTATGTTTCTCGAAAATAAGAGTTAGTTTATTTATAGTTTATAGACCATAGATTATAAATGACGTTATTTGGAATTTTTCTCGAAAATAAGAGTTAATTTGTTTATAGTTTACTAAGAACTTCTTTCACATACATTATAAATGACGTTATTTGGAATTTTTCTTGAAAATAAGAGTTAGTTTGTTTTTAGTTTACTAAGAACTTCTTTCATATAGATTATAAATGAGGCTATGAAGAGGAGAGTGGATTAACCCCAAAAGTTAACTATATGAGATAATTACCTTTGAAGTTTCGAACAAAATTATCTCAGATGATGATTTAATTTAAGATTATTTATGTTTCAATTCACTCCATTAGGTAAAAGGTTGCCCAAATTGATATAACTTTGCAGAATGAAAGGTAAATTATTCAAAATAACCTTCATATTGAAAACTTTGTTTCTGAATGAGAATGCAAAAAAAGACAGTACGATATATGTCTTCTATCTGTCGATTGAGTGGAAAAGGTTGCTTAGTCCAGTGTGCTGGTGAAAGTGAAAGTTATCAAGATTCAAATGGTGTGAAAAACCGAAAAACGCTATTTTGTGGGTTAGTCCACATTACGTTTCATAACCTCAAATAATACGTTCAATTTTCAAGAACTCTTGTATACTTCTAAGTGCACTTCTTTTACAACTTGTATAATTCTGAGAAACAATAGTATAGTATGTATTCGTAAAGGGAGTACGATAACATACTCTGTGCTAATTAATACAATAGCTGCAGAGTTTTCCATTATCAAACAGTATCTAAACACATTGGGTGGCAAATTGCTGTTGAATGAAATTTGCGACCCTCATAAACAAATTATACAATAAGCAAATCTAATCGTCGAAGGGCCGGACCCTATATATATATACCAATTTCTGAAATCGAATTCAATACATCCAGATCCCTGCTACTACAATCGGAATAGATTAACACAAACTTTCAGGATCTCTAACGTTGTTTGCGATAGTTAGACCAAGTTCCAGTTGGAAATTCGACTCGAATTCTCAAATATAGTTATCTTAAACCCATCTGCACCCCTCTCGACATCCCTTTGGGTGGAAATGGCCTTCGATGTTCCACCGATCCGACCAGCGGAATTACTTGAGAGGTCCGATTCTGCTATCCCACTTCTTAACTGTGACGCGAGAGGACCGAGGGCGTTTACTCGACTCGTTTTCTTGTTTTTCTTTCCGGAAACTCATTTTCCAAGTCTTCAAAGTTCATTCGAGACACGTAACACAGAGTTATTGCTATATTTCTATGGTTGTTTACACGGATGAACTGGAAAATTAGATATGTTTCTTCTCGAAAAGTTCCGATGAGAATTATCGATGAGTTTTCATTAGCCGGTGATATACAGAGCGTTAGTAAATTACAGACAGATAAGCTTAAATAGCTACTTCTAGAGTAAGCACAATTTCTGTTGTTTATCAGGTTAAATAATTTAGAATAGTATCAAAAGTGCTTTGTTGACAATAAAATTAATGAAATGAATTATATTCCTGAGGATCGAACTGTTTGAAATTTAAAAACAATTTTATTGTTACCTGATTTCTCATTTTATTTAGAAACATACTATTCAATATTTACTCTGGCTATGACCTAAGATGTTATGACTTATCTATTATATTCTTTTTTCCTCCAAAACATCCATTCCCATTTGAAATATATTGGATTCACTACAATAATTCGAAAATAATGAAACAATAACAGTTATTAATTGATATAATAATTGGTTAGTTGGTATTTTGAAAAAATTAATCTCGTTTCATTGGAAAGTAGTAGCAGATATATAAGTACGACAGTTATCAAGTTTGTATGTTAGTAGAATAGTTAAATATTCACGTTTCTATAGTTTGTGTGGGATCATCATTCATAGAATTATTGTCCTCATATCTTTTATTTTTATATTTGTTTATGTAGAACTGTATGATTACAAAATTTATAAAATGGCATCCGTTCATTTGAATGAACGAACTTATGTAAGAAATAAATAAATTAATCCAGCATTTGATAAAGAAGTAGTACTTCGAAACGTCGTCATGTGTATTTGTATTGAATTATGAGAAAATTTTAAATAATGTTTCATTATGGATATTAATTTTCTCCAAGTATCGGCCTCATCAATTATCTACTTGTGAAAACATTTGTTGAAAATATCTTAATTTTTGAGAACAGCAAATTGAGGGAATACATCACACTAATTCCCAGCAAGATATCCTGTTTTCAATATTAACAAGTTTGAAATTCAGTGATTCTGGACAATTCGATTTCGATCTTTTTGGCAATTTGTGAATGAATTGGTGAGTATTCATTTGTGGGAAAGCATGGTAGCTTTCGTCTGATATCAATATAAATATGATTCCGTTTATGTGGTCATCGTGATGCGTACATTAGTTGATCTTTCGCACATCATTTACAGAAAGTCGAGGTATTTTGGAATAATGAATTTCAGCAAATAAAAAGATACAATTTTTACATAAAATGTGTATTCAAGAAGCACTTCACAACTTTCCTTAATTTTTCACTACATCTCACTAGTTTATGATATTATAATATATTTCGAACAATAGAGGGAGACTTGAAGAGCAACCTAACCCAGACTGAATGTATTCACCCTCTTTTATTTATTCCGTGGAAATCGCCCAATAAGGCCGAAAATCAAATATGAAAATTGAGTTACAACTCGAACCATCTGCGTTACATAACCACAAGTTGGTAAACATACGGAGAGATGTCGGCATAACGAAAAAATCATCCTTTTTCCATCCGTTTTGTCTCTCATACAGGGTATATTCCGTATTTCCCCAGGGGAGCGAAGTAAGCTGCGATAGAGACGGTGCGTATTCGTCCCCTTTTGTCACTTGCAGATGTTTTAATCAAAGGCGACTAAGATCAATTTCCCGTATACTGCTCTAGCGACCGATTTGGTTGTTTAATTGAGTTTTTTTCGAAGCGTGATATGTGATCGGATTCGTCGTATTCTGCGACTTCAAAGGTAATTTCACGGTTTGAGTTCTGATTTCCCTCGAGACGCAGTGTCTTCATGTCCTTCGAAACTTGAAAATTGCCGAAAAATGCTATTTTGAACAAGAAATATACAATATTAATCTGACAAAAAATGCATCTAGGATTGTAGGTATGTGATTGAATTCTTCGAAAAATCTAACTGAGCGAATAAATATTTGATCCAAGACACGAAAACACTGAAAAAATACAAAATCAACATGAATAATGAAAAAAACGACGCCCAATGTAAATCACAAAACGCTTAACACAATGGGTAGGTAAATATATCAATAAATATATACGAGTTGATAATATTTTAATTTTTCGATTGGTGTTGGAGATCTTTTGTTCCATTCTCAAAACATCTTCGTTACATCGTTCTTCTCTCCCATGTAACGAAATATGCCTAAACGTAACATACGCAGATATAAGCCATCTACTGATTTTGGAATGGTTGGCTCAAAACTTTCCCATAGCACCAAGCATAGGAACTTGTTACAACGTGTTGTCATTTATCTGTTCGAAGCCTTTGAATGTCCAATTCATAAACCCGGTAATAAATTGTGTGTATATATGAGTCTGCTTGAGACATAATACGACGATATAAATGTTAGTGTCGTTATTATTCATTACTATTATTACCTCGTTTATTTATGGGCAGGATGTTTTAATTATATTTGTTCGTCTCGAATACGCCGTGTAATTTGTTGATTTTTTCTTGAATGGACGATTTAATTCGATTACTGAAGCGAATTCAATGCAAACGAAGCGACATTACTGCACACTCGCTTGATATTTTCAATTGGAGCAGCGCTGGAAAGCAGGTTTACCAACTCGTGGAATTTTTCCCCCCGTAGTCAAGTTGAAAACCCCTAAAATCCCGCAGAATTTTTTTAAAATTAAAACTCAAAGAAAAAATATATATTAAGGTTTTATTCTGCAATTATAAGGTATTCAAGTGTTTTTTATCATTAAAATTGAAATATTATTGAATATTTATTATTATTTAATATTATTAAAATATTATTTTATTATTTTTTTTAAATTGAATAAAATTTTTCATCTAATTTTTGGAAATAAGAATATTAGGAATAGTTTATATATTATTTCACACAACAATTAAATTATTTATTTACTGATTATAAAATTTTTATTAACCAACCTTCATTAAGAAATAGTAATGAATATTGTCATCATGAAATGGATCTTTTTATTCAAGATAGAAATCAAAATTAATTTTAGTTATTTAAATTATGATAATATTTTGGATTACTTTAAAAATACCCCTAAGATTACCCCTGAAAATTTTAAACCCCTAAAAGACCCCACTGAACATTTTGTCTCCCTATATTTAAGTTGGTATCCCTGCTGGAAAGTGATGACCAGTCTGCTTTCAGCCGGTAGAAAAATGTGGCTGCGTTCGTATTTACTAATTGAATACACCTTGGCGTGCCACAGAATAATGTGATTTTCGACACCCTGTAACCGTAAAG
Source organism: Henosepilachna vigintioctopunctata (assembly GCA_030704895.1). Classification (NCBI taxonomy): domain Eukaryota; kingdom Metazoa; phylum Arthropoda; class Insecta; order Coleoptera; family Coccinellidae; genus Henosepilachna; species Henosepilachna vigintioctopunctata. The sequence continues at coordinate 3,900,323 of JARQZJ010000035.1, forward strand.
ATTCGATGGAATCTCTGGGGCTGACGCGCGCACACCAATCGGGGAGAGTTCGATGACATTAGAGTGGCGGCTAAACTAATACGTCAAACGTTGTTAGAGCTGCGCTCTCATGTTCTGTATGGATCGTAATTCAATCATTTATATCGTTTGACAAATATTGGCTCTTCACGCTCATAGTGTGATAGGTGATGAAACAATTTACCCTATGAGTGTCTCCACTGTCTGTGTATCCCTAATATATAGCCGGCTTTGAAAGAGATTGAAATTTAATATGTGTATACAAGGGATGTCTAGGATAACGCAACACAATAGGCCGGAGGTTCTCAAACTGTGCGCCGCGGCGCCCTGGCGCGCCGCGGAACGTGAAGAGGGGCGCCGTGAGTTGATCATTATCGCGGTCAAGATTGCTTCCCGCAACTGTGTTAATATGCGGCATCTAATGAAACGGTTTTCCCACAAGACCTGATTATCGTTTTTACGGAACGCCTTTCGAAGCTCATTGAATGGTTTTGACAATACTTTTCGGGTGATAGGGTCAAAAATATGTGTTTCCAAGATACTTTCAGGTTTACGTTCCAGGATTCACTTCACAATAGGAAGAATATCAACAACAACAAAATACGTTTATTAAATGACTTGATTAATTACATTTAATTTTTCCATTGCTAATACAAAATGGGAAGTTATAAGGTCTTCACACCTTCTTCAACACTGTGCAACTTAATAATCTTTGTACCAAAAGAAGAAAAAACATTTCAAATTTTGTTATAGGTTATGGCCGACTTCTTTATTAAGTGACATTCGGTCGAATGTCAGACTTTCAATTCATCTGACATTTGATGGTGAAGAAAACCACAGAAAACTTTACTCACGTAATCAACATGTAATATTCCTGAGCAATTAAAATTTGATAGTTAAAGCATAGTTCATTGCTAGCTAGAAGATCACGCTCCTTTCACTCGCGCACTTTTGATAACGCGCGCTACGTAATTTCTCACGCACTGCGCAATAGGAGAGAGTCTTGTTAAACACTAGTATGACAGAAGCGTCAAAAAATTGTATTTACTCGTCTAGATTTGTAGGTAATCGGCTATCGGTTCGAAATGAATAGCGAAACTCAACTTAAACATTTCTGAGAATTCCCATTCCATTTTGAACAACTTGGGAAGCTGAATCTTCAGTTGTAGCTGTAATCAAGAACAACAAATATTGTTCAGGGATCAAAGTGCGGGAAGAAATAAGAGTAGCAGTGTCAAGTCTTATTCCCCGCTTTGACAAAGTGCGTTAAAATTGCAAAGGTCACCCTTCACATTGATCTGACTGTATTGTATTTGTGTATCTTCCTTGATTGGTGTTTTATGTATAAATTCTGAATTCTTAAAGATATGATGAATATAAATGTATGATTATAAACAAATATATGCAGCCACTGTGTTGGCTGAACAATATTGTTATTTATAACTAAATTGCAATGAAAATCAAAAAACTAGTTAGTTTTATTTGAATTATGTATGTATTTAGATTTTCATCAAGTATCGGCCAAATGGATTAATGAAATGAAATCAGTATTTAATGTTAGGAACGATTTATTTAAGGATTCAATATTTGTCATATCGTTAATCAACAAAATGTTGAACAATATCACAATGCAACATTATTGATATTAAAATATTCAACAATAATATCTAGCACTTAGTTGCAAAGTCAACAAAAAATTAAGATTCATATTATTCATATTCTTATGTATTATTATTACGTTTGTATAAATTAATCAGCATAGCAGTAATTAATATAAATATACTGTTTTCATACATCTATGTATTGTAATGTGAATTATATAACATAAGACAAAATTGTTTTGCAGGTTGATTCATATTATGAATTTGGTAATTCATGAATAATTGATCACTTTATATTGTGTTTGAAAAATCGTAGATATGTGTTAACTGAGTTTATTTCAAAACCCAATAAAATATTAAATTTTTGTTCATGCTACTTCTCTCCCTAAAGAATATAGCGGTAAAAAAGCAGCGTCCTGTGTTAATTTATTGCGATTTAGCTTTCCCTCATAACCCATTCTCTGAATCTTTATAAGAAATGAAATAATAATAATAAGCTTTATTCGTATAATATATACATTCAAGATCAGAGTAATGTTCTACATTCAAGAATTGAACAAACGGCGTCAAACAATGGGTTCAAATGTCCTATAAATAAACAAATAGCATCTTTTACATATCAAACAATTCGTTTAAGTTGTAGGACTCATTGTTTATAAAGAGTGTTTTTAAGCTCTTTACAGATTGTTTACTTCTTTTATCTCCTTAATTTCAAAAGTAAAACAATCTACTACATACAAACCGAACACCGTTGAAATTTTTTTCTTTTCAAATAAACCTCGTCAACATTTTTTAAAAGGTAATTTATAAAATATCTGCATTACAATTAACGTAAGTAGACTGATAAGATTTTTAGGCTTTCAAGGCCGAAGTCAATCAAATTTCCAGGTTCTCAAAGATGATTTTGTCTTTCTCTTCCAGTTTGAAGTTTCAGCTTTCCTCTGAAGATGCCTACAGCAGTACATAGTCAGAAACGACAGGAATTAAAAATGCTGTTAGATATTCGCTAAAAAAACCTAAATTTCTTCAAGGCATGTTTTCATGACTCATTCAGTAGTTTTCTTGCCTATCCGTACCAAACTTATAGAGAAACCAAACATACCGTAATCAAACTTATAGAGAAATGCTTATCTCGACATTGAAATAGAAAAAATATGAATTCGACAACATATTTCAAGGATAAATCATTTATATTTCCAAAAATGTGACCTTTGAAGATTATTCAATGCGTCTTCAGGCCATAGAATAAGCCGTTCTCCAAACACGGACTTTTCGCCTCGATACTTGATAAATGATTCCCTACTCTTGAGGGAATAATCTACGCCCAGTGGTCTTCCGGCTTCTTTCTTCCGGCGTTATCGGATTTCCTACCGGACGGTTAACAAAGTGCGATGGGATCAGAGGTCGAGCCTATGCACGATCCTTTTTTCACTAGTCGGCCCTTCCGAAATTATTCAGTTTTTTACCATTTGCTGTTTTCCATATTTCGGGAGAAAATGTGTGGCTCCCGGGGACTGCCGCGGTAAAGCTATTGCATAGCATTTTTTATCAACTTATGCAATTATAATTATTTATTTATTTTTAATTTATGCAGTATTTTCATGAAAGTGTGCAATTTTTTTATATTAATTCAAGTTACACTTTTTCAGCGTGGTGACCGATAAGAAAACAAATTTTTTCTCTTAAAAAAAGCTGATGCCAATTTTGACCAGCACTTCTAAGCATATTTGTGGTTATATTAGTGATTATACATTTGTAACATAAATTATGGTTTTGATGCGACGGTGTGTATCCAGAACGAGGTATGAATCATGAGTTACTTATTACAAGATTTAATGTTTCATCACTTGAAACACGTAGGAAATATTTGGGAATAATGTTCCTATACAAGCTGTTAAGGTTTTCTATTGATTGTTCTTTTCTTCTTTCCCTCATAAATTTCCGTGTTCCGAGAATGTCTTGTAGAAATATGAACATCTTTTATCCACCTCTGGCTCGTCATAATGTTCTGGCTTTTTCACCACTTCCTAAAATTTGTGGTGACTTTGAGCCTTTTCATCACGTCATCGACATATTTGCAAGCGTGCCTGGCGATATCAGACGAGCTCTCGCCTGACAGTTTTTTCAGTTTTAGTTATAAGTTTTTCAAATATTAGTTTTTCCTATATCTTGTGGGTGAGCTTCAATGTTAGCTTGCCTACAGAGCTTTCGTTCAGGTAGATTCTTTGTACATTATTAATATTATTTCTAGTCCATTTTTTGTCCTTAAGTTGTAAACTATATTGTATTTTCCCACTCAGTAATTGGCCCAAGCTGTTGAGTGGTGTATTTGTAAATAAATAAATAAATAAATGAATATTACTCAAAAAAATTCTGCTGTCTATGATATAATCCTGTAAAATGTGACGGGACCTCAAAGTTCATTCGATTTATCTGAATTTTCTTGCGTTTCGAGAAATATTGCGGTTCAGATCTGTGACATCTCGTGTACACGAAGAAACGACAAAATCCCGCTTATTCTTTCGGTCCTTTAGAATTCCATCAACTAGATGTCGTTTTCATTGAAACGAAACAGAATGGGACGGTTTGAACTTCTTTTTGTTGCACGAAACAAAGAGGAGGAAATATGGCGGAAGGTATATTCTTCTTAGTCTCCGTTTCTATTGTGTTTCCGAAATTGTGGACTGGAAACACAACAACAGAACGAAAACACCTCGAGAGATAAATAAATCAAGCAAAAATAAGCCTTATTGATCGGACTACATCAGAGGTGGGTCTTAAATATCCAGCTTTTCTGCGTTAAGGCGGTTATCGTGAGTATTACAGAGGCTTAGTCATTTCAGAAGGGTGTATGGGGTAGTGAAACAAAACATGGCTAATGGGGTAGTAATCTACTCCTCGTACAAATTCAACAATGGAACCTGAAGCATGAATTTTTCGAATGAAACATAAACTTCAAAATATAAGAAAACAACAGATAATGATATAATTGAATTCGAAATTGTTTGAGTGAAAGTGGATCAAATTATAACAATTTAAGTTCGAATCAATAGATCAACTTCATGAGTAGATAAATATATTTCGGAATTTGGTTTAAGAGGAAAAGAGAAATTTCAAGTTGAAAGAGACAGGAATGATGGATAGGTGGTGATCAATAACAATTCCGTTTACACTCGCTATGAAAAAAATTAGAGAACACTCTTAATGCATCAAATACAGACTGAATAAACAATAATATAACGAGAATCTCGTTAATAGATTAATTAGAAACATTTTATATTTCAAAAAATCTATAATTCCAGGTTTACAATCAACTTGAATATTGATATTCGATATATGTTTGTGCACGCCAATTTGAATCAATAACTATGTAAATATACCAATAGCTCACACAAATATTTTCAACTAAAGCAATCACTTTCGATATTGAATGTTGAGTGCGTTCCGAAAAACATCGAACTTGTTGAAAATAACATTGATCTGTTTCATCACATCATGGGAAACTTCAGTGGCATGCATCCAAACAATAAGTTCAAGTGTAAAAAACTCTCTGAGAGTTTTATTTGAGATATCTCGATTGAAAATCTCAGTATAGACTGAATATGACGAATTCGTGAATATACAAACTAGTTCTACCAAATTGCCCGCCAGAGAGGTAAACGGAGCAATAAGGCATGTGACTATTCTTACTCATCTACAGAGAAAGCCCTGAGGTGTTTAAATGAAACGTATAAAAAGCCTCTGGCATCTTTCTATAGAAGCACGCACTGATCTTGTTAAGTGGTGAATGCACTCTGCCAAGCTCGTGAGCGTTTATCTAGTGTCTTCCATAAAACGTGAATAGTTCACTAATGCAGGTTTGCCTCATTTTGAAAAGATATATCGTAGTGCGGTTGGAAAACCATCGAGATTTGATTTTCATTATGCATGCCACTGAAGATTCCCATAACAGGATGAAAGAGATGTATGATATTTCCAACAAGTTAAATACTATATGATATATATATATATATATATATATATATATATATATATATATATATATATATATATATATATATATATATATATATATATAATGAATTTCTAAGGGTTTATTGACTCAGTATTCGCAGTGGTACTGTTTTCTCTTTACCAAGCTTTCGCAATCTATTTTATTGCTTCTTCAGGGTTCTGAAATATATAAAACAACCTTAATGAATATCTACATACAAACTATACAATGTTAGCTTACATGAGAGTTGAGGATACAGAGGTTACAGGTTATAAAATGTATCATTATATTTATAGTGAAAATTGAGAATTGAAGTCACATCTAAAAGTTTTCGAACCCAGGTCTTCAGGTTTACGCCCCGCTGCTTTTGAGCGCTAAGCTACCAAGGTCTTCACTTTAAGATATGCAACTTCAATTTATATCTAACATTTCTTATATTCGTAAAGCTAGTTTTCGACGCTCCGATTGTCGTCTGTGAAACTTGCAGGCGAAACTTGAACATCTACCCATCCTTCCAGATGTGTTTCAATTTTTCCTCAAATGATAAATACAGAACAGTAATTATTTTCATGTTAACCAACACACACACACACACACACACACATATATATATATATATATATCACCATGAGGAAACCTCTGAAAAACTCATGGTAAGCCAGGTGATTCTTAAGTGTGATTATATTTACATATATACAATTACATATAGTTTTTTATATACTTATCCAGAATGTGAATATTGTTCGTTTATGTGTGTGAAATTGAAGGTAGATCTGGAAAGAATGAGTTGTGAGATGTGATGTTTTGTGATTGCTGTGTGTTTATTTTGCGAGTGTTATTAGTGAGGTTTATTAAGTTGTTGTAGATAGAATTTAGATGTTTAATGTCCGTTCTTTCATTGACTGTGTTTTCCAAATTTTAACGAATGTGTAACATTTCTAAAATTTCTCTACATTTTGTCTCTTTCAGTTGCCAAAATTTTCGTATTTTTGTAATCAAAATCATGTTTTTCTGTTATTTTATGTTTATTTAAGGCTGTGATTTGAGTTTTCGCGTATTTATGTGCTTTGATTCTTTCTTCGAGATTTTGTGCTGTTTGACCGATATAGCTTTTATTGCAATTGTTACACGGAATATTATAAACTGTATGAGTTTTTCTCTGAATTACAGTTTTACTTTTTAATTTTGTATATATTTCATTGATTTGATTTTTGGCAGTATGTGCTATTCTTAAATTATAAGGTTTTAATATTTTAGCAATATTTGTACTTAGTTTTGGAATATATGGTAAGGGAATGTAATTATTTTCGTTAGATTCATTTCTTTTTGAATTTAAAGTATTATATAATTTATGAATTCTGCTTTTCATGATTTTGTTGATTAAATTTGATGGGTAATTATTTTTCATGAGAAGAGTACGAACTTCTTCAAGTGTTTCATGTCGTAAACATGGTGATGTTAATTTTAGTGATCTATCTATAAAATTAATTATTATACCCTTTTTCTGGGAATAATGATGATTACTTATATAATTTATGGTTCGTTGCGAATTTATTTCTTTTCTGTACCATTTTGTAAAAATTTTGTTATCTTTTCTTATAATTGTTATATTAAGAAAATTTAATTTTTCATCATTTTCTTCTTCTAGTGTGAATTGCAATTTATTATGAAAACTATTGAAACGTTCTAGTATATTATCAATTTGATCTTTATCTGCTATTATTAAACAATCATCAACATATCTTTTATATAATAAGATATTTTCTTCTAAATTTTTTATTATATCTTCTTCTAAAAATTCCATTACTAATTGTGCAATGACACTTGAAATTGGACTGCCCATTGCTACACCATCTAGTTGTTGATAAAATTCATTTTTATATTGAAAAAAATTTGTTCCTAAAGTGAATTTTACTGCTTCAATGAATTCATTTTTTGGAATACAAGTGAAATTTTTCAAAATATTCCATTTTAGATCTATTATGATTGGAACGATTGCATTGGGTATATTAGTATAAAGTGAGATTACATCTAAAGAATATAAATTATGATTTTCATTAAGTTGTAAATTTTTCAGATTATCAACTAAATGATAAGAGTTCTTGACATAAAATTGATTTTGATTTATTACATTTTTTAAAATTGAAGAAAGAAATTTAGAAAGATTATATAGAGGAGATTGAATATATGAAACAATTGGTCTTAATGGAATATTATTTTTATGTATTTTAGGTAAACCATAAAATTTGGGTGGTAGACTATTATGTTGTATTAACTCTTTAGCTGTTTTTAAAAAAAATGAAGCAGTAAAATTCACTTTAGGAACAAATTTTTTTCAATATAAAAATGAATTTTATCAACAACTAGATGGTGTAGCAATGGGCAGTCCAATTTCAAGTGTCACTGCACAATTAGTAATGGAATTTTTAGAAGAAGATATAATAAAAAATTTAGAAGAAAATATCTTATTATATAAAAGATATGTTGATGATTGTTTAATAATAGCAGATAAAGATCAAATTGATAATATACTAGAACGTTTCAATAGTTTTCATAATAAATTGCAATTCACACTAGAAGAAGAAAAAGATGAAAAATTAAATTTTCTTGATATAACAATTATAAGAAAAGATAACAAAATTTTTACAAAATGGTACAGAAAAGAAATAAATTCGCAACGAACCATAAATTATATAAGTAATCATCATTATTCCCAGAAAAAGGGTATAATAATTAATTTTATAGATAGATCACTAAAATTAACATCACCATGTTTACGACATGAAACACTTGAAGAAGTTCGTACTCTTCTCATGAAAAATAATTACCCATCAAATTTAATCAACAAAATCATGAAAAGCAGAATTCATAAATTATATAATACTTTAAATTCAAAAAGAAATGAATCTAACGAAAATAATTACATTCCCTTACCATATATTCCAAAACTAAGTACAAATATTGCTAAAATATTAAAACCTTATAATTTAAGAATAGCACATACTGCCAAAAATCAAATCAATGAAATATATACAAAATTAAAAAGTAAAACTGTAATTCAGAGAAAAACTCATACAGTTTATAATATTCCGTGTAACAATTGCAATAAAAGCTATATCGGTCAAACAGCACAAAATCTCGAAGAAAGAATCAAAGCACATAAATACGCGAAAACTCAAATCACAGCCTTAAATAAACATAAAATAACAGAAAAACATGATTTTGATTACAAAAATACGAAAATTTTGGCAACTGAAAGAGACAAAAAATGTAGAGAAATTTTAGAAATGTTACACATTCGTAAAAATTTGGAAAACACAGTCAATGAAAGAACGGACATTAAACATCTAAATTCTATCTACAACAACTTAATAAACCTCACTAATAACACTCGCAAAATAAACACACAGCAATCACAAAACATCACATCTCACAACTCATTCTTTCCAGATCTACCTTCAATTTCACACACATAAACGAACAATATTCACATTCTGGATAAGTATATAAAAAACTATATGTAATTGTATATATGTAAATATAATCACACTTAAGAATCACCTGGCTTACCATGAGTTTTTCAGAGGTTTCCTCATGGTGAAGAAGACTAAAACTTCCGAAGCGAATGCTGAGCCAGAAATATTCCTCTGATAATGAAAATCAATAAGTGAATATACAAAAAAACTAATTTGATTTTTCTAAAAATTAAGTTTGACATTTGATATCCATAGTAACTCATAAATTCAATTATTCATTAGTTTTGACAAAGTTGTAATATAACAACGAAACGTCAACAAAAATAAACTTTTTCATATTAAAAAAGCTTGTTAATGCTAAAAACTTTCAAATTCAATATATATATATATATATATATATATATATATATATATATATATATATACTATAAAAGTACACTATAACTTTCTTTCGATAATTTTTGACAAATTATGTCTCCATTGTCCTTCTAGGGATCAATGTTAGAGAATATTAGATTCTCCATTATCCTTCATGAAATAAATGTTAAAGAAACTTGAAATCGATGCCTACATCCATTCAAAGTCACTGTTTTGTACTAGAAGGTACTCATCAGTCACGCCACGTTCAACGAATGAAAGGCAAATATTTCAATCCTCACATACTCTCTAGTCGATTATGAGACAGAAATATAGAGTATGTCGTATTACTATATAACGCATAGATTAATGGACACCTCAAATCTTAGAATCAATGAAAAGCACATGAATACATCTACATTGAATGTTTCGCATGTCCTTATCAATTAAGATACTACATTTTACAATTCTATTAAAGTATTTGGAACAAATTCATCTAATTTGATGAAATAATGCGCCATCTAGGTTGCGGTTGTAGAATCGCTCGTTGTCTTTTCTCAGAACATGTCAGAAATTTACTGCAAGAAAAAGAAATCTGTAGTTCTCACGTTATATTATCGCACTTGCAGATAATACTGCTTAAAGATATTCGCTATCAAAGTACTCCATAACTTTCTTCGATAAGTTTTAACAAATTATACTAAAGAATATTATAGCAGAGCTGGAAATATTGTGAATACACTGAGCTATGTGAAACTTAGCCTTGAAATGAAACATTCTGATATATATATATATATATATATATATATATATATATATATATATATATATATATATATATATATATATATATATATATATATTAGGATTTGGTATGATTGGTAGTATCCGGTGTTTAGTTTATATAAAAATCGTGCATTACATATATTTATACCTTTCGAGGGCGTTTCTCTCTTCTTCAGTAGTTAACTACTACTAAACCCGATACAACCAATCATACCAAATCCTAATAAAGTAATAAATCAGGTAATCAATATATTTATAATATATATATATATATATATATATATATATATATATATATATATATATATATATATATATATATATATATATATATATATATATATATATATATATATATATATATTGAATATATGTTTCATTTTGTTGAAAAAATAGAAGAAAAAAATGTCATCGAAGTTCTAACGAATGGCCTTGTTTTGAAGTCGAATATTCTAATAACCAAGTAAATTTTTCTGAGCCTACGACAAAAGTCGACGTTCATTCCGTGAAAATTGATATTTTAATACGTTTAAATAAACGTGGGGTAAGTCCATTCTAGTTACGTGCGTGAGTATGCGATAAAAAAACGCACCTGCAATTCGAGTGTAAAAGAAATTCGAGCCTTACGGAAACGGTGTAGTGTTTCACTGAATCCATCAAATGCAGCATTGCGTTCTAGAGGGGCGGTCAATGGCGGACAGTTTCAATTAAATGAAATCCACCGTAAGGTGAGTTATGTAGAGGAAAATGAGGGCCGGGATAATAATTGCGTCCGGCAGGATGCGTCACGTGTTTAGCTACATACACCCAGTTGAGGCAATTTGGAATTGTTGGAATATTAGAGCTCTGCAAGTAATGATGGCGGAGGACATCATTTTCCGGTTGCTATGGAGAACTAAGATGTCGCAACGTATACTATTCCCAAAGGCTTATTCCATGTCTGATCGATTCGAAGTAGACTTTATCGAACATAATATTATTAATTTCATTATATTGACTCTTGATAGTGATTGTTCGGCAAAGTAAGTCATAATTTTGATTGTTCTATCGTATAAATTGAAAAATTAACCTTGAATATCAATTAGATCTTTAGTCAATTTTAGGAGAAATGAGGAGTAGAGTAACATTTAGACGTCTGAAAGTTCTGGTTTTAGTTAAAAAAATAATTTTTCAGGAGATTTTCTGGTGTTCTAGACAATAAAATCTTCGATGTTAAATCTTTAATTTTCTAAAAGGAAATGCATTTATTCATACAGTCATAATCCATTCTGTTAGTTCTCCAATCTAAACATCCACAACTTTTTTTAGATGAGTTGAAGAGCCATTGAAAATATTTATAAGGGTAGTAGAAATTGAAATACTAGAATTTTTCACAAAAAGAATGTCCATGTTTTCCAATATGATAACGAGTAAGATGAGTACTCCCTAATGATGAGTACAAATTGAAAAAACAACTTATTCACCATCTATCACAGAATTCAAGATTTCTCAGTTGATATTAGTGATACGCATTTGATTTGTAACTGTTTTTTGTGGACGAAAACGGTCTCCGTAACAATTTTGGTTGTCTCTATTTGTATCTGTACAAATTGTAAAAATCCATTTGATTTTCCAATTTAACATTTTCCTCATTATAAACATCAGTGTTAACTTACAAACAGACGAATCGGATCTCTTATTCTTTTAATGTGTTATTTATTCATCTTGTAATCTACCTTCTTCTCTAAACTGTTCAGAAAAGTTTGAAGAGAAAAATTTATTTCGGAAAAATTACTTAGAAAAAAAAATACTTCAGAAAATTTGCTCCTTTTTTGCTAGATTGCTCCAGGAAAATATTTTCTCCAATAAGAACAAACACGAAAAATGAAGTACGTCTACTACAGAAAACTCAATAAGGATAATTGTTTGTTATTTTTTTAATATGATTGTTTTTAATTTCATTAAACAGTAAAACCCATTGAAAGTTCATTTGAAAATAATTATTTCAATATAGTTGAAAGTGTTAAGTGAAAGAATAAATTGAAAGAAATATACTTCACATAACAGTCATTTTTCCATAATCAGAAATATATGTATCGTCTAATTAGACAACTACTTAATATCTAATAAGACGTTTAAGTTTTCTAATGAAAGATATATATCAGCTAACATACACACAGATCTAGACAAGTTTATCTGTATTTCCACCCATTTCGTACAAAGACAAACAGCTATGATATAAGTTCAACGTTACGCATTTATCTTATTAATTTATTTAATGAAAAAAGATCAGCTGAAGTTAAACCCAATAATTATTATGCATCGTTCCAGACATCGATGATAAAAATGTGTTGATTTGTAAGTACTAGTAAGAAACGAGAGTAAACACCTGCTACACGTTTTGAGAACAGGTTATAAACTAGTGGTGCGTGTCTTTGAAACTACTAGTTATAGAAACTACTGTACAGACTGTTAGCTCTAATTTTATACACTTTTAAGCAGTTTCTAGGCATAAACCTATTCGAAATGGAAAAAAGAGGATACTGACAGAGCTAAGAAAATTTTTTAGTACGCAGAGAAACATTACCGCAAGAAATATTTGAATTTTGTAACATACAATTTTTTGATTATCGCTCAGTGCATCTCTACACTTTCCTCAATTTTTGATGGAAATAAGTTGCTATCTTCGTTTCTAATATTACATTGTTATCTATTACCCACAAATACCCATTCTTTTCATGCAGTTATCTAAATTTGTAACATGACCTTGTTCTTGAATATTTTTATGGACATTCTACTGAAATATAGTTTTAAAGACAAATTATGAATTAACTAGAAAATGGAACACTGATTGTGGACTGAGATTATGAAAATTTGAAACCAACTGTTACAGTTTAACGACAACAATAGTTAGTTGCAATTCTTGGGGAATTATTGTTACATCTTGAGTAGGTATATCACTCAAATTAGTAAAATTGTAATTTTTAATTACTGCGTTTCACATTGAATTAGAATATAATACAAAAATTTAAATATGAATTTTAAGATAATTTTATTTAATTTTCAATAGTTCTTGTGTTGTAAGTTTGAATTTATTCCTTTTTTGAAATACAGTGAAGTTAATTTCATACATTTGGTAAAACTTTATGGTCTATGACAATGAGGACGAAAATGTTGTTATTTTTGATCATAAATTTTATAAATATGAATAAGCATATGCATACTTAGGATCAAGGTTAACTGTGCAAGTCAAAGACCAAGTGTATTCACGACGATTTGATCTGAAATGGCTCGCCTTTGAATTTCAGCGATTTTACAAGATAAGTTTTACTACCTTTTTCAAATTGAAAAACTCAACCCTCGTCAATCAGATAGATTGTTACTGATTTAGCACAGATGTTGCGTGAGTATTGAACATCAATTTTCCTCATATAGTTGTTTCAATATAACTCCATGGTCCACTCTATATTTGGAGAAGTAATGAGATAGCTATAAACTAAAGAGGATCTAAATGGAAAAGAATTTGTATTAGAGAAGATGCTCGAGATATATGGTGCCATATAGGGATTCTGAGTTTATACTTATGTTGTGCTGGTGAGGTCCAGGTAACCTGACCTGATTTAAAGTGTTTTGTGATGAGATATATCGGTTTTAGAAAGTGTATATGTTCTAGACGACTCTTTGATTTTGCGAGATTCCAACTGTGAACTAACCAAAGATGGAAAAAGTTATGAGAAGCCGATAAATTATTTTATTGTGTTTATGGATTCGAATATGAAAAAAACTGCGTCCTATCTCAATAGATTGGACCATTTTCACAACATTGATCCTGAGATTGCGATACGGTATTTTCTTTTGGGGGAGTTCTCTTGCACTGCAAATTTTTTCACTCTCATTGTTATAATCTTTATTTAGAGTTCCAAATTTACAATTTATAACGTCACGATCGCTATGAACTTAAATTTCAAACTAAAAACAGTAATAAGTATGCCATGAGGTGATTCAGGTCTCGATGGATCTGGGAAGTGCTCACGTACCAGAAGGCGTCGATGTCCATCCTCAGTGATTTGTTTTGGATGACCTGATGGAGTCTTCGTATGTGGTTGCATTGGTTTGATAGGAACATCGCTGTGCTCTTCTCCGGGTAGACAGTGTTGCATCAGGATGCAAACCATTTTTGTGGGTTTTCCACAGTCTGTTGCAGTCTTCTGGATGTATTCACTTGTCATAAACGCATAGTTAGTCTAATATTTGAAGCGCATGAGTAATACAGTCTTCTGTCATGATTTTTTGTGCGTTATGGGATTTTGTCTCTCTTTGGATTGTTTCTGTTGAAGTTGGGCATACGTATATGTTCACTAAAATTGGAAAAAACTTCTCGAGAACAGGAATATGAATGAGAAGGATACTCGTGCAAGAAATGATATACGCGTTCAATTCCATTAGCTCAATAGTGGTCGAAAAATCGCAAATTGTTTGTGTGTCACACTACAAGCACTTGCTCTCTGGAATAAAAGGGACAGGAAGCACTGTGTGTTGAGAAAAAAAGTTGTGGGGTTATCTAATATATTCTATTCTTTGGAAGACTATTGTAATATGTTGTAATATTGTAATTTCAAAAAATAGACCCACTCCACACATCACGAATGTACTCGTTATTGAAATAAAATGTTTATTGATTGATAAATACCCACTAAAGTAAATTTTTTTCATGCAGCTACTAGAAACTTACAACTTCTTAATATTTCATTTTACACAGTATAAATAGAACTGAACACAGCTATTCTGGTGCCTGAATGAAATTATATTCAATGCTTTAGTTTGAATAAGCATAACATAATTATCTTTATTATTAAATGAAACGAATTTCAGTAAGACATAAAATTATTGACTTCAAAGTGTATTTTATGACTCTAAAAACAACGATGCATCTAATTCCAATTCGATTCAACATCCAGTGATGTTATCCAGTAATCATGGATTTTACAACGTTATAATCCCTCATTTGATTGCAATATAAAAAGCGTTATTATTCTACGAAAGACAGAAACTTCATAAAAACATCAGTCTAAAACCTCATAAAAAAACCATAAAGTTACCTAAACACCTCGTATCGCGTTCGGCCATCTACTTCGCCCCATAACGTCATAAACAAATGATTGTTGAATAAATCATAAAAGAAAGAAAACATATCAACTACAACGACGCGCACAATATGAAAGAGGTCATTACAACTTTTACAATTTCAATCTAATGCGCCTAAGATACCATCGTGCGGTTTTATTTCAAAACGACAGACTTATAGTGATTAAAAACACCCAGTACATTCGAATGAAGAAGATATAAAGCCCTAATAGATTCAAACATTTCCTGCCACGAGATTTATGACTCAATTTGAAAAAGATAACGTTGTACATTTCAAATTTCGATTATATTAGCTGCGGAGTCTGAACAAAAAAAAATAAAAATGCCTAATTAAAGAAGGCTTTGAATCGCAGTCGGTATGCTCATAAATCTTGGAGGAAAGTCGAAGTAGGCGCTGCTTGAGACCGAAACAACAGAGGATCGGCTGAAAGAGACGTCGACGACGAATCATGAATAAACATTCTTTTGTTTTCGGGACAAACGGATGGTTTATATCGTATGGCCGAGACCAATAAATGTCTTCTTATGACTTATATAAGGAGATTTAGAGTGATGTTGATTTATCAATAGATCGTTGAAATCCAAATACCGAGATGAAATATTTGAGAAAATTTAAGTTTCACTTTCTCCTTTTACGTTTTTTTGCTTATGATAGCTAGCAGACAGTTTCGATAGTGGGCTATGGTCATAGTGATCCCAACTCAATTTGCTGAAACGGAAACAACGGACGTCGCGGGTCTCTGATGGATGCGAGCAGATACCGCCATTAAAACAAAACAACGTCACCTCTACTCCGGCACAGTTGACAGGGCAAGGCCTACTTGACGAGATGTTGACACGTGAATTAGAGCACTTTCGAGATAGGCAGGGCTGCACAAAACGCCTAGAGCCACAGAGACGAACTTAAAATTCGAATTCCTGTCCGATCGATACCATAAAATTATATCTGCATACGTTGTTATTGAAAATATTAGTTTCGAAAACCTGAAGTGAATAATAACCTGTGGTTATTATTTACTTAACTTACCACAGAAGTTGAGATCATTCAGTAAATTGTATTAACTTTAAATCTGCGTATAATCAGTTGGGTAAAAATAATCTACACTCAGCTGATTGAAGAATATATTATTAGAGATATAACTGTCGACAAAAATATAGAAGTTAGTTTGTCTAAATGAAGCTGCAAATTCCGAAACAGGTAAACTTAAGTAGGTACCAAAAATATAACCCATTATGTTTGATTTGTTGATGAAAATTGAATCGGTGTTTTCAGAGCATTTTCGCAATTGAAAGTCCACAATGTATGAAACAAAATGAGTTGATTATCTTCTCGAAGTGAGAATTCTACGATTTCGATAAAATGAAGGAAACTCCAGAATAGTTCTTGTTCATTGCATTATCTTCTACTGTTCTCAAAACAACAGAAAAAGCGATGTTTTTCATTGAAAACTGGCACCCTTCGTCACCGCAATCATGAGTACATTTCTATAGCAGCGAGAACTTCCCTAATGCAATTTTGCCAATGGCGCGATTGAATTTAAAATCTAATTTTCTTGCCCTGTAGGTGGCAGCCCAACATTAAAGAGGGTCCGTTTGGGTCACGTGTTTCCGTCTAATTGATTTTAGCGTATTGATTGATAAGGCCATTAGTGCTTTGTGACCAGGATTTCAGGCCGTTTTGAATTTTTTTTGTGGTGAAAAAGGAACATAAATTTAGCTATATTCAACCACTTGACATGTGATAAAAAGGAATTTCCCTACTCTTAGCAATCGTGTAGATCTATTATGAATCATAGTCGAATTACTGCATGTGACTCCATCAAAAATTATTGAATTTTTTCACTCTTTTATAAACGAAAAATCCTCAGAATAAATATTTGCTTTGAAATTGAATTGAAGAAATTGAGAAGATCTAGTCTAGAGAGTACCTACCTTTAAATTATTAGTTTATTAAGTTGAATATAACTTAAATTCAAACACTTGAACTTATGATTTACGCTTTATTGACTACAAGCATGGCGCGTTTCGTCGTTACAAATGACTTCTTTAGATGCTTACAGAATCTGTAATCATCATCATCAAATCATTCTGTAAGCATCTGAAGCGTCATGCTTGTAGTCAATAAAGCGTAAATCATAAGTTCAAGTGTTTGAATTTGAGTTATATTCAATTATAATGGATTTACATCAAGTAAACGCCAACACTATTAAATAAAAAATAAATAAATAGTTTATTAAGTGCTGACACGTAGACAAAAATTATAATATTTTTACTTGCTACGAGTTGAATTGAAACGCCTCATTATTTCATAGGTTACAGTGAAAACCTGAGATAAAATTTAAGTTGATACCAAAAGTGAGTAAGGAGGTATTTCTGTTGTTTACTAATGAGGCCGAAAGAAAAATGTAATTGATAACTAGGAACAGTATTTTCGATAATAATCAAGATACTCATAAATGTATCGAAATGAAAATCGAAACCTTCGAAATGAAAATCTACAGATGGGAGATTTCTATCTCATTTAATGCATCTAGTAAAAATCAGTAGGCTTTGCTCAACCAAGAATATGAAGTATCCTCTTGCCATTTATACACTACAAGCGGTTGAATTATCGTCAGAACTCGCAAAAGCGTTCGAACATTACAATCCCTTATATCAACCAGACAAGAGTGTAAAACGAACGGAAATCTCGAAACGTTGAAGGCGATGCAAATAAATCGCTGACGGCGTATTGCGCTATGCAAATCGAGTAAGCCGAGTGTGCAGCACCACAGAATCGCTTACTCGTGCTTACTTTATGACTTCCTTTTACGATATCCATCTGATCTAGCCTGCCAAGCGTGGCAAATGTTGCCCTTCCTCCTTCTCCTTTTTAATTGACCATAGCTTACACAGAGACGTGAAGCAATTGAATGAAAATGATTCATATTAAATAGAAACATGTTATTATGTACGTTAAAAAAATAACACGATAATTTCATTTTCTACGTTTTTCCTTCTATGGACACAGGAGACTGCCAAATAAATTCTATGTTCAGCTTTGCGTTGCACACCCCTGGCCTCACGATCGGATAGACGACCCGACTTGACACCTCATCTGTGTGACGTGACACACGATCAAAAACAAAAGCGTCTCGCTAAGCGCCATAGATAAAGAGAGGCGCGCACATGTGCCAACTTTGGTCCCTGTAAAAATATTATTAGCCGGCGCGCTACGTGAAAGCGTTATCTGATAATGACGTTTATTCCGACTAGACCGGACTATTTTAACGGCGAACATCTGGCGCGCCTTGCTCGATGTTCGCTTGTTTCACAACTTTGTTCTGGTTTTCTGTATTTCGGACTGGAAAATTGTTCCCTTTTTATTGTACCGGATATATCCTCAAGTTGAATGCGGAAATTAAAGAGAAGTATTCAGGTTCAACATTTCACTATTTACTGTAATCAGTTTGGTATGAAAAATATAAACATAATCATTAGGGGAAAATATCTGAAATTGTTATGTTTCAATTGAGAAAATCTTCGACGAGGATGTGATCTGTTTAATCATTCGGAATTTCAAAGATAATCATGGGTAAAGTGAAGACAATGATAAAGTATAAAAAGATCGAAAAATTGCTTTGGTTTGTCGAATTGAAATCAATAGATATATTTTAGAAAACGTAGGACATTATACTTATGAGGGAATTTTCTTTTAATTTACAGTAATCCATGGATATTTTAAATGTTCTACGCGCTCAATGGTCTTAAGTACTCGTTACCGTTGGATAGTTAACTCACAGTGTCTTATGCACTCGTCCACAATCATTTGAGATTGAGTAACAATTTTCTTCTGTGGGGTTGTTCGACTAACAGTGGAGGAATTTTTCTTGCACAGAAGAAAATTATACGCTTGATCTTGTTACTGGTTTGAAACCATAGGAGTTCTTCCGAACGATTTTCATTCAGCAGAAAGTACTCCAATGGCCTTGTATTTATATTTTACATTTTTGTTGTTTGTTTGGCTAAAGGTTATTGAACCTCAACAAAGTTACCAATTTTCACGAGTATAATACGCCGAATAAGGACACATTATGTATTGCCAAACATAACATCCACGTTTGAGCTAATCACAAATTACGTAGGAACTATTATTTAAGTTTTGTTTTCACAGTTCAAGTGCGTATTTGTTCACAGAACTCTGTTAACATTTTATAATAGACTAGCTGACCTGGCGAACTTTGTACGTCCATTTATTTTTCTCTGAATATTTTTCAGGAAGCCGGAAATACATGTTCTACTATTTGTGCTACGCTATCGTGTTTTAAATATTTATCCCGTGTGGAGCCAGGGACTTACTCACTTACGAAGGGACTGCAATACTTCCTGTTATTTCAAATTAGTCGAATTATCAAAAAATTCCTATATTAACACATTTGATGTATTGAAAGTGATTAACCTGTCCGTTCTATACTTGAACGGCATGTTCCTAATTTCGTAGCAAGTAATTATCCCATATCTCATCATTAATTACGAGTATATGAAATATTTGCTGGATATAAGTAAAAAAATGTTCACATTTTAGTCCATTTCCCGAAAACAATGAAAATAGTGGCTCTGGTAGCTGCACCAATAGCGTCTATTTGAATTGCCTCTTCGCGCAATATTTTGTCGCATCATTGTTAGTATTTTCTTATCAATAACAATTAAACTTTGCCTTGCAATATTGACACACAACGTCATTGGTTCAATACCAACGATTTGCTGTGAACTGTAATCTACTTCAACGTTATAATTGAATGCAGGACGATAGGAGTTAAACGCAACCTTTTAAAAACGAAATTTCAACTGTAAATTAAAGGAAACTATGTACTGTTCTTTATAATCAAATATACCACGTGCTATGTTAGTAACGTGCATGTAAGTCTATTCAAACTTACCAAAATTTTATATTGAATTGAAGTTTCAATATTAATCGTGACTGCTCCAAACTAACCGAGATGTGTGATAAGATATTAACTTTTTTACATCCTCTTTTTGGGAATTAATAGTTATTTTTACTCATATTATTAATTAAGTATTCTTAAATTCTCTAATTTTACACGCAATTTTTCAAATTTTTTCCCTGACAATAACAAACACAACAAAAAAAAAAAATAGTGAAATAGGCAAAGACGTTGACTACATTTTAGTTGGAAAACGTTGGTATGAGAAAAAGAAATGGGCAGTTTTTAGGGTTTTCCGGAATTTAATTGACTTTTTCTCGCGGTAAAAACCATCCTTGGGCTTCAACGAACATTTTGAAAAAGAATTGGCAAAATAGATTCAGGCGTTGTTGAGTTACGCGCTTACCAATACATTTTCCGATTCATTTTTATATTATAGATAAATATGTTCATATGTGACGTTTCCGTTATGACGTTATGTGAACATCAATGTAATGTCTGCAAGGATGAATACATATTATTATTATTATTTTGTTTGAAGAAAAGATCACAGTGGAATCAATATTTTGCAATGTTTCCGATCTCTACATTTTTCAACAGCTCAAATATCGTAAATGAATACTCGAAGCAAATTAAATTCGGTAAGATACGATCTCGTAGATTCAATCACTTGCAAATTTTAAATTTGCGTAGTCATAACCAGTTTTCATCATCAGTAAAATATACATAATATTGAATTTCCGCTGCCAGACTTGCGTTCCAAAAATGAAGTATACTATTTCACCTGTACGAATATCGAAAGAATAACTCCAGCGGCAGGAAAAATTCCCGTAGAAGCACAATTCACCCTTGCGTGAAAGAAAGAAGGAAAAAGGACGCCGAATGCCCCCGAAGCAGACAAATATGAATATCGCATTGTTTACGAACCAAATTGAACAAAACAAAATGGGAGTTTTGAAAAACGGTGAGTGAGAGAGAAAGAGGCAGCGTGGATGGAACAAAGAAATGCAATTTGTCTGTGGCAGTTTCAGTTTGCTGAAGTGAATGCATATTTTCGCACAAGTGCATTGTCTATTGTTCTATGGAAGTCTGTTGGGATCGATTTGTGAAGCGGGCGATTTGTAAGACAGCTGTTGACAGCTATTCTCGAACGCGAAGTTATAACCGTACGACAATATTCGCCAAGAATATTAATTAAACTACTGCTCTTTCTGAAAGAGAAGTAGGCACGTAGACGAAAGAAATGTTTCTACAATTATTTTAGTTGAAATTATAAGCTTTATTGTTGATTTTTAATATTTTCATATAGCACAGATACGACGTGCTCTTTCTGAAAGAGAAGTAGGCACGTAGACGAAAAAATGTTTCTCCAATTATTCGATCGAAATATGATGGTATGACTTTTTTCAGTTGAAATTATAAGCTTTATTGTTGATTTTTAACATTTTCATATGGCATATAGATCGTGCCAAGCTGAATAACAATTAAATAATAACATGACTAATTAAAAAGCTTTGAAATACGGGATGGCAAAATATACCAGATTAATACGAGGACAAAAATTACCCCAATTGTGAGTAAAATATATCTGAATAATATGTGAAAGAATGATAAAAATAATTCGTTTATTTCCTTTGACGCCAGAATTCATTACAAGAGCTTCCTAAAATAAACATGAAGAAAAACTGTAAGTCTTATTTCTCATATTTCTAATACAAGGATTATCTCTTACTTGAGTTCAAAAGTACGAAATTTAATTTTTTTTCTGATTCTCGTCAATTGTTATTTAAAACAACGAATGTAATAAACTAGTCGACGTTGCGTAGGACAAGGATTTGCCGCGACACGAAATATTATGAAGTATGTAGAGAATTAATCTTTGAGGAAAAGCGTTAAATCGGTGTTGTCATATTTGAGAAAGAAATGATAACTATATAGAATAGAATAATAGAACTAAAAATGAAATATTATCTATTACAAAGTCACACGTAGGTAGTCAACAGAAGTTAATGAAATGTAGACATTAAAACATTATATATCACAAAGTCATATGAAAAGGCTCAAATGTAAGTTCAGTCTTGTTCCAGTAAGTCTTGCAAGGTGAGTCTTGGTCTTGGTCTTGCATTCAAATAGGCGGTCTTGGTCTTGGTCTCGCAAAAATGCAAGACCAAGACCAAGACTGCAAGACTTTTTGGGCAACACTAGACTATTGTGAAAGGAAAACTGTATTGAAAATCAATCAGTTTATCCTCCATTTCTATTTGAGTTATGCGTGATTACTGAGCAATATCAAAAACAATTCAACTAAATAAACCTAGCTCCTCCACCAATTTACGCACACTATAAAAACCTACTCGAATAATTCGGGTTCTTATGTACATCAACTTTGATGAAGGAAAACTAAATTACTATTTTCGGCCTCGATTGAAATGTATTGAAAAAGTATTTTCTCATATTCAGTCTGCCAAAAAGCTAATGATGAACTGTCACTGAACAGAACGATTTCAATAACAAATTTGGTCAAGTTGATTAAATGTTCAATATATTAAATAAAAACGCTTGGCTTGGTTTCACAAAATATATAATAATAACTTGACAATTGTTTCGGGGTGTTACCCCATTTTCAAAAGTTTAAACTTTTTTAACTTTTGAAAATACTTGAAATAGTGAAATATTACTTGTTGATATTTCTCAATATTTCGAGATAACATCGAAGATAATAATTGCTATACGCTTGAATACCTACAACTTATATAAGAATGGTAATCAATGATTAAAAAATGTCTGCAAGATCTCCTAATTAAGGTAATTCGACACTATCGAAAACTCGAGAATTACATAAAAAAAAATAGTTTCATTTTCCTAACTGCTGCTATCCCGAAAAAAACATTCAGTCGTATATATATATAATTATATATTATTATTATTTTTGATGTTTATAGCAATAACAGGCTATTTTCAATATTAAAATTTTTATATCACAACTTTGTCAAAAGTAAATATTCAATAGTTTTGACAAAGTTGTGATATACAACGAAACGTCAACGAAAATGAAGATTTTAATATTGAAAATAACCTGACCTGTTATTGCTAAAAACATTGAAGATAAACCATCTTAAACAGGCAATAAATTAATTAAATATATATATATATATATATATATATATATATATATATATATATATATATATATATATATATATATATATATATATATATATATATATATATATATATATATATATATATATATATATATATATATATATCTGGCCTAACTATATCGTTTATATCATTCGTGATTAGAAGCGGAGACAGTAAGTCTATAACTACATGAGTATTCATATTCGTTTTATTTTTCGAAGAATAATAATTAATTATATTTTTTCACTATGCATAAAAATCTATAAATCCATAATATAATATATTGTATGGAATTTGGATTAAATAATTTGGAGGAGGGAGTTTCTGGTGAACACTAAATTCACTGCAACATTTCTCTCTTCAAACAATTGCCGCACAAAGCACCAAAAGGTCCGAAAATCCCACAGGATGTGCGCGTAACCAAATCATCCGGGAAGAATGTTTCTACAGATGGCGCATTCTGAACACAAAAGCATACTTATCTACTTAAAACGCGCGGCTAGAAACCTCCCAACCGCCTACCTTTAGCCTCTCGCGAAAATTGGGGAAAGCCCCGGGAAATGGAACATCTTGTTCGGTTTCTGGAGGCAGAAGTAATGCGGAATTGAATGAACTGCCGGATAATAGGGTAAATATTTGGATTGTCTCAAGTGTATAAGAACCCTTCTTTTTGTTCCGTGTAATTCCCTGCCGTCGCTGCAGTTTCGACGTGCTTTTGTTGAAATTCGAGCCGCGGTCGGGCGCTTTCCGCCTTTTTCGAAGAGACGACCATAATTTGGAAAGTACGAAAGATCATCGTCATCTCGGCAAACAATCCGGAAACAAGACTAGTCTATTTGGAACCTACTATTGCAACCAACTTCAGAAAATAACTCGTATAATTGGAAATACTTCGCTTAATTCCACGAAAATTTTTCAGTAGTCAGTCAGTTGTATTGAACTCTTGATAATGGGACACCTCTCCGAAACAGATGTCGAAAGTTTCGAACATTTTCTGTGTAATTTATCAAAACCAATAAAATTATACGATACCTCTGATAAAGAAATGCGAGAAGTCAATTGACATCAGAAAATATATAATAATAACGTTTCAAGTATTTTTTCAGTGAAAAGTTACTACAATATTCAGTACAATTGAAATGATAATTTATGATGAAACACTAATTCAAATCTTCTCATACCTTAAATAATATACATGACTCTCCCTTTGAGGTACAACCTCTTCAGATGCTAAGTTAACATTGCTACAATTTTACAAATACAGATGTTTATTATTCAGTGCCAGAACAAAGACTAACAAAGAAAAAGAAAAAAATCTAAGAATTGAAAATTGGAATCGAACTAAGAAAACGGGTAATAAAGGTCAGGGATAATAATTAAAACTACAGTACAACAGAAAACAAATCGATAAAAGGAAGGTATAAAAACTAAGGGGAGAAGCTACTTGGAATTTCATTATTAACTGAGGGATGGTTCCCTCTTAAGTTTTTATACCCACCTTTCATTTACTCCTTTTCTATGTCTAATGTGATTTAATTTATTATACATTTTTATTATCAGGTTTCTTTATTAAATTTCTTATTATACTATATTCTGGCATCATGAATGTGTATAAAAATCTGAATTTATAAAATTGTACCAGTGTCAATTTAGAATCTGAAGATCCAGTTGTACGTGTATCATGCGAATATGAGAAAATTTCAGTTAGTGATTCATAATGTATATTAATTTCCTTGGAGTATCGACATTATCAATCATCAAAATCGAAATGACACTTAGTAATAACAGTATGTAAAGAAAAGTTATTCTAGGAAATAATACAATGGCTAATATAGGCAGAAAATTTCGATGAGCTCTATTTTGGAGATTGATTTTTGAAAAACTGATGAACTCACATGTAAAAATTTTGTACATCAATTCATTTTCAGTACATCAATATCAAAGCATATAAGTGCTAAAAAATTCATGAAGGGGGGCCTTTGATTCATTGGGTCATTTGTTTTATGCTCGGCGGATCAGTTCTCCCAACTCAATACTTCACTTCGTTTTTAGTTATGAGTAGTTTTTTGATGTGAACATTTTCCACTGATATTTACTTCCGCAATTCAAAGAGATTGGGCACGATTCGACAACGCAGCATTAGAAAATCGAGTTTCGGCGGCGAATTAGAAGAATGGAAGAAAGTTGTTTGCCGAGCAAATTGGTTAAATCGGGCGCGCTGTGTAATCCAGATGCAAAATAAAGGATTAGCAAATCCTCCATCGCATCGGGTTTTCTTCCCTACGACGTCGCTGATTGATCGAAGGAGGCGACGCCGAAAACAATTACGGTTACCCCGAGATTTTCCCACAGACAGATGGAAACTGTTGAAAAAATTGGCACCCTTTATCGGTTTCGAAGAACTTTGGTGGAAATTGTTTGAGTTTAGGTAGTTTTTGAATCGGAAAGAGTGAGTTGTCGAAAAGTTGAATCGCTTGGGAAAAATGTGTGAGAAACAAAACTGTTGAAAAGTCGTATATTCGAGTGATTCATCACATTAAAAATTGCTTTTTTATGTTTCGGAAAATGAATCACTATCGATAGTGGATACTTTTGTATATATATATATATATATATATATATATATATATATATATATATATATATATATATATATATATATATATATATATATATATATATATATAGATTTACTTCGATATTTATTTATTTTCAATGTTTTTAGCAGTAGCTGGCTTATTTTCATGTTAAAAACTTTATTTTCGTTGACATTTCGTTTGAATATTACAACTTTAAAGTTGTTAAACAAGATTTACTTATTTACATTTGTGATATACAACGAAACGTCAACGAAAATAAAGTTTTCAACATTAAAATGAGCTTGTTATTGCTAAAAACATTATAAACTTAAACAGGCAATAAATCAATTCTTATATATATATATATATATATATATATATATATATATATATATATATATATATATATATATATATATAAGGAAATGAAATTTTTTTGTGCTTATGGCACTGAATGAAATATTTAAGAAAATGAACACTAGAACATTCATTCGAAAAATTGAAATTAATCAAAAGAATGTTATAGTAGAGCTAGATATGTGAATGTGTACGATGTGATGTCTTCATTATCCTTCAAGGGATAAATGTTAGAGAAATATTTAATTCGATGCCACACCTGATGGAAGTGCGAGACATATATGTTTCGTTCTGCAAGGAACTCGTCAGTCGCACCATGTCCATCGAAGTGAAAAAGTGAAAATTTTCAATTTTTCGAATGAATGTTCTAGTGTTTTTCATATATATATATATATATATATATATATATATATATATATATATATATTCATTTTTTTTCTTAATCACAAAACAACTTATGCCAAAAATTATCTCATTTTGGGCTGTAGATGAGGGTCTGGTTTCAGTTATTTTGTATTCTCAAAGAGATTTTCTATGAATCCATTGACCGAATTCATCGAGGTGTGATTAAAATAGACTTCAGTTGGTGAATTTGTTTCATTCCAAACGACAAATATACTATTTGGAGATTCCCTCTGTATATGCTCTTGAGATGGTTTCATCAGGGATGCGTATATCAATGATGTTGGCAGTCCTCACCCGTTTGTTCATCACGACAATATCATGTCTGTTACGTCTGGTTAAATTTGCTTTCAGTTTGGTCAGTTTGAGCTTTAACGAAATGACTTGGTGATATATTTTGGCCACCTGATTGTCTCTCCAGGTATTCAGGCCATGATAGATTACATAATTGAATATCCGACTTCAACGGTTGCCCGGCTATGATTTTTAGGTGGGACCTGGTTCGGAAATTCTGGTTCTGTATATCTATCAGCCTGCCTCCAGTCTCAGAAAACAGACAACCTGCTCTAAGGTAAACAAGAAATTTTTTTTGGCATTTAGGTTATCCAGATTATTTGGATACCTTCCATGTAGAGCCTTTCGGTTCCATTCCTCTAGCATGATCTTCAGCGTTTGGAGACCTGGTATGAAGTCTGCGTTCGATAGTCGAAGAGAGAAATATTCACGTCCCATTTCACTCAAGACTTTGAAGTGTTGCTTGAAATACGCTCTAATTTACATATAATCAATCAGTAAATGCAAAATGAAAATATTTGACACCTCTAAACTATTCATTCCTCTTACTTCATGGTGTCTTGGTAGGTGAAGTATGGCCACAGAGGAGTGCAGATAATGTGCAGATAATGATTTTATATCAGGTTTGCGGTCCATAAATAATAGATAAAATTTGAATAATAAATATTTAGCTGTATTTCTTTCAGGTTCTTCAGGATAATAAGCTTCATAAATATTTTCGTTAATTAACAATAAAAGCAACATCTTTGTCGTATTTGGACACTATTTTATCACCAACGAGAAAATGAACAATATGCTAACGGACTGCCATCGTGAAAAGAAAACATTCTTTTCAGACGGTTTTATTGCCCGTCGAATATTATAATAAATTGAAGAATTGAAGAATTCTTTTTGTCTTCAAACAATATTCTAGGAACTAGACATAACAAAGAACAAAGTTAAGTTCGAAGGTTCAGTCGTTTCCTTTACATCCCTTGAAAAAAGGATCCATATTATAAACCGAGTAAACAGAAACAATGAAAATTAATGAAAACGTCCATCATCGGCTTCCCTCTTCAATCCTCGAGGGCCTGTAATATCGTTGGTCTGCTTTCCAGTTTTTCAGTTTTAACGTACAAATTGCAACACAGACGCATGAAATATTTGGCGATAAGCCCTGTGTTTATTGTTTTATATGAGAGTTCTGACCGTACCGAGGGATACACGACGCCCCCTGTGAATCGGAGTAAGCGTCATGATTGATGACGCGTCGACTTCTACTGTCGACCATTGTTGCCCAATATAACAATATTTCCGCATTTTACAATTCCGTTTATTACAATTTGAATTAATACACCTTGTTACTCGCTGCGATTACTGAGAGGGATATTGAGAAATACTTTGGAGAGGTAGGCTTAGTTCAATATTTTTGCCTAGTGCTAGACAAAATCCTGAAGGAAATGGAAGGAGAGAAAAGTGAAATTTTTTATTCTTCTAAATATTCCAAACGATCGATCAGGACTTTTCGAACGTGTTTAAACCAATTGTCGAAACAAATATAATTTTTTAAAGAGATTTTCATGTTTTGGCTTGGCAACGCTGTTCTCGTTGCGGCTACCATAAATTCATCGTTTCATTAGATTTTCCGATGTAGGCGCGCGCGTGGAAAGGAGAGATAAGGGCAATTTTTAACGATATTCGGCGATTTTTTAATTCATTCGTTTAATTTAATCACGATTCTCATTCCTCGGGTTGACAGTTTCACTCATTTATTTCCGGTTAGGGTGATGGAGAGTATGCAAATTTGATATTCAATATATCATTCATGTACTTATGTATATTTTGCGAAAAAACTTCAAAAATTCGATTCGAAGCATTTTTGCAATAACCGCACAAGTCTAAGTGCCATCAATATAGTCAAATTTATTGTGAATCCATATAAATAAAAATGAATCGCCGGAACTATGTATGCATATAAATTTTGAATGACTACACAAAATTGGATAATCCTTTTTTGTATTATTTATTCACAGGGCAAGTTATGTATGAGACCAAATTTCAAACACAAATTATTTGATAATCTCGAAATTTGTGAATGAAGTGAATGAAAGATTCACGGATTTACACGTTATTTTTTCAGGTAGAATTTGATAACTTCAACAATATATGGATAGATTGACACTATTTCATATTAAATTATATGTATTTGTTGGTTAATAAGTAAAAACTAAGTTTACTAGTTATAATTGTTTATGTTCCCCGAAATATACTCGATGATATTTATTATGGTCTCTCTATTTACTGTTATTGTACTCGTATATAGTACATCTGTCATCTGTCTGTACCACCGAAGCACTTGAATTTCGGAAATTTGAAGAAGTTGATATTATATTTTTCAATATAACAACAAAATACTAAACAACAAAACACGTTACGGCAGTTAAATAAATGATTCATAAAGTGACGATCACCCTGGTTGACTTGATCCACCATAACTTCCAACAATCTTTCTATAACTACATAAAAAGGGTAGTTCCTCTGTGTTGATGTGTAATTAGAGATTTAGAACGCCATGTTAATCATTGTTGTTGATGAGGAAATGCCAGCAATAATGCGTCAAAATGTTGTAAGCATGAAGTATGATACTATGAAGACGAAAAATCTATTCGAATTGAGTTTTCAATGACGAAAGACTTTGAGATTTTCAATGAAATTACTCACTTCTGGATATCTCATATAATGAGGCGATATAAGGAAGAATTACATGCTAGGAACTTCAGTTCAACTATGTAATCGGAATGAAATGGAATCACTGAAAGTAATTTCCCTAGTTCATGGCTGTCCTCGGCTCAGCACAGAATGAATGAAGGGAAACATAAATAGTATAGTCCGAATTGTAGAACATGCCTTTCAGGATTGCTGATAATATTCAATAAAAAATATATAAGTACACAAAGTCCGCATGGTCATATAGTAAAAAGATAAAATACCTAGGCGTTTTCTTTATCTTCAGTATACAACCAACAAACCTTATAATATATAAAGATTCGAGATTCACGGATCATTCAATACTGAGACTCTTAATCCAAATATTTCAAATGAAACTTTCAGGGAGATGTCTACACACATGTTGTGAATATTAAGTGCGCTTCGAAAAATCATATTACTTGTTGAATGATAGGTAAGTGATAATCAGTTAATAAGTGATAGGTTCGTTCTCGTTGACAATATTTGTGTAGACAGCTCCAATAAGCGTTTTATTGAAATATTTGGATACTTCTATGAAGAGTCTCAGTATTGACTTAGTATGTCTGATCCGTGAATCTCGAAATTAGTTATCTATTTGCCTGCCTGGGTGTGAGCTGGGGCAATTAGGCATTTTTACACATTTTACACATTGCTAACAAGCTCTAGGAATGAATGTTTGAATGAAATGTCTACGAAGCCTTTATGTACTCTCACTAATGTTCACAGGACTAGGAATCTAGAATGCTGAAGAGAGTTCATACGCCTTTTCTAAGATAGAGGGAGCTCAAGTGATTGGTTCACAAACTTATGTTCTCCTCATCAAGATATAGGACTTGGGGATGTTTTTTTGATTGATTGATTGAATAAGACTGATGATTCCTAATGAGGATGAAACAATTGTATCTTATTATCATTAAACAATTTCGCTGATTTTTCGAAGCGCACTTCACTACTCTCGAGAAAGTGATAGGTTCGTTCTCGTTGACAACATTTGTGTGGACAGCTCCCTGAGAGTCTCATTTGAATCAGTATTGATTAGGTATATATATATATATATATATATATATATATATATATATATATATATATATATAGGCCACTATGAATAGGTTTTATTCAATTTGGATGCCTGGTCAATATTTCGATTGTGATTACAATCTTCATCAGGACTCTGAAAAACATTTACATACAATTATACTTGTAAAAATTATGTTTGACAACTTACGGCAAACTAAGAATAAAAGGTATGGCCAACAACCATCCAACAGGAATATGTTATTTAAAAAATAATAATAATAATAAATAGTAAAATAAGCAAAATTTAAAACAATTAAAACAATAATCAGTAGAAATTGAAATTGTAGATATAAAAATGTTTCCGTATGATAACCAAAATATATATATATGTATACATATATATATATATATATATATATATATATATATATATATATATATATATATATATATATATATATATATATATATATATATATATATATATATATATATATATATATATATATATATATATATATATATATATATATATATATATATATATATATATATATATATATATATATATATATATATATATATATATATATATATATATATATATATATATATATATATATATAATGTTTCGAATGTTTTTTTATGAAAAACTTTATTTTTGTTGACGTTTCGTTGTATATCACAACTTTGTCAAAACTCATGAATAATTGAATTTATGAATTACTATAGATATCAAAATGTCAAACTTATTTTTAGAAAAATCAAATTAGTTTTTTTGTATTTTCACTTATTGAAACCTCTGAAAAACTCATGGTAAGCCAGGTGATTCTAATGAGTGTGATTTATATATACATATATATAATTAGATATAGTTGAGTTTTATACTTATCCAGAATATGTTTATTTTGGTTTATGTGTGTGAAATTGAAGGTAGATCTAGAAAAAATGAGTTTTGAGATGTGATGTTTGGTGATTGTTGTGTATTCCTTTTATGAGTGTTATTTGTAAGGTTTATTAAATCGTTGTAAATCGAATTAAGATGTTTAATGTCTGTTCCTTCCTTTACTGCGTTTTCTACATTTTTACGAATGTGTAACATTTCTAAAATTTCTCTACAATTTTTGTCTTTTTCAGTTGCAAAAATCTTCGTATTTTTGTAATCAAAATCGTGTTTTTCTGTTATTTTATGTTTATGTAAGGCTGTTATTTGAGTTTTTGCGTATTTATGCGCTTTGATGCTCTCTTCGAGATTTTGTGATGGTTGTCCGATATAGCATTTACTTACAATTATTAACACACACACCCACACACACACACACATATATATATATATATATATATATATATATATATATATATATATATATATATATATATATATATATATATATAATAATAATAATAATAATAATAATAATAATAATAACATTTATTTCAAAGATTATCACAGATCAGGTACAAATGATAAAGTTGAAATAATCATTTAGATGATAAGGCTCCGCATCCAGGATAAACTTACGAACTCCTGCCACATAGAGACTCACACCATCAATAGCCCAGAAATGTTTTGGGAGAGCGTTATATAGTTTCATACAAGTGTACATTGTGCTTTTTGAGCAAGTGTGAGTGATAGCTTTGGTAGTTGATAAGGAATCATTTTACGTGTATTATTTAGATTTTTGAAGCCAGAAAACAGTTCTTTGTGTTTATAAATGAATAGCAACGATCTAAAAACAAACAAGCCAGGTACAGTTAAAATATTATGCTTTCTGAATAAACCTCTACACGATTCCCTATATATATATATATATATATATATATATATATATATATATATATATATATATATATGAAGCAATAACTTAAAGAATTTGGGTGGTAAATCAACATTGCCTAATGAACATCGTATAGTTATTTTGTATGTTTATCATTTCACAGTCAACTTTCAACGAAGTATGTATGAAACATATTGTACTTTTAGAGGCCTATTCTCGTCATCTGCATACAAAATTAATAATTAACAATTATTTCAGAGTGGTAGAGAACTTAAATGATTAAGAATCAAACGGTTATCGACCCAAGTCTTCCAGTAATTCGAAACAGATGGACACTTAGTATCTTGAATATCCAATTTTGTGAAGATTGAATGCCTGTAATGTGAGTTGACTGTTAATACTGCTTATTTCTAGTAGGAATAAAAGCCATCAGTATAAATACTCCTACGTTTACACCTTCAACAGATTTCACCCCTTTGTCGTGTCGTAGCCTCTGATGAATAAAGTGTCACCAAATGTAATCTGCAGTTCTGCATACGCCCTCCCATCCCTTAAAATACCTTTCCATATCCATTCCTTCGCCCGAGTTAATGCCGTCCCCACGTTCCCTCGCGGCAAGACTACGAGTTACCGCCCGCCCGTTTTTATAGTTACTGATAAGACAAGAGAGTGCATCGCAACAATTGTATTATTCTGCTTTTTGTAGAAGATCACGGAAAAATTTCCCACTTTTTTACGGCATTTTGTAAAATGAGCGATCCAATGTTATACAATTTGTTGTCATTCCGTAGGACATCTCCACTCAACAATTGGTTACTATATAAAACAAACATACGTGAAAGATCATCTGAATTATATAAAGCAGCACTTGAATTGATTTATAACGGTAGAATTGACTTTCCTTCCTCATATACATTTTTAGATATATGTTGAAACAAAAATATTTCCGTTCACATAATATACCTCCCCAATGTGTTGGTCTACGGTATTATTCTCCAGATCAGGTCCTCACTATGTTTCAATCCCGGGGAGCACTTACAGGTTCAGCGTTTTGTCACGTCGTCCTACCGTAGCTAACTATTTGAATTGTAAGGTATTAACCTTACTTTAACTTTGATAATTTAAACTTAGCTATTATTCTACTTACACTGATATTAATTATATCAGTGATAGTAGAATAATATCTAAGGTTAAATTATCGAAGTTAAAATATGCACAATATGAAATTGAGTACTTTGTTATAACGCCTGTTTTTTTTAGAGGTATGGAATTTTAAGTTGGCATTACTGTTGAAGATGGCGACCGATTTAACAGCTGAGAAGTGATTTATTATCAGGTTGGTTTGGCAATTCATCATGAATAGACTCATGCCCTGAACAACTCTTGCAAATAGTGCATTTTATTTCGAAAATAATGGTTCTGTGCGGAATACGTATCGCGCACTACGTCCATTTTATCGACGTAGCACTTCTGGTTGAATGGCTACGTCAACAAACAAAACTCCCGCATATAGAGTGAAGACAATCCTCAAGTCTATGTCAAAACAACGTTACATCCAGAAAAACTGACTGTTTGGTGCGCTTTATGGGCTGCTGGAATCATTGGTCCGTACTTCTTCAAAAACGATGATGGCCAGAACGTTACAGTCAATGGTGATCGGTAGAGAGCCATGATTACTAACTTTTTCATTCCTGAATTGAACAACCATGATGTTCAGGAGCTGTGGTTTCAACAAGACGGTGCAACATGTCACACAGCTCGTGCCACAATCGATTTATTGAAAGACATGTTTGGTGACCGTCTAATTTCACGTTTTGGACCTGTGAATTGGCCTCCAAGATCTTGTGATTTAACACCGCTAGACTACTTTCTGTGGGGCTATGTGAAGTTATCGGTCTATGCGGATAAGCCACAAACGCTTGACCATTTGGAAGACAATATTGGCCGTGTTATTGCCGATATACGGCCACAAATGTTGGAAAAAGTCACCGAAAATTCGACGCCCAGATTGGACTACATCCAAGTCAGCCGTGGCGGTCATATGCTAGAAATTATATTTAAAATGTAATGCCACAAGATTACCTTTCGAATAAAAAAAATAATTGTCAATCGAATGATCCATCGTTGCTTTATTGCAATTTAAAGTTCTATACCTCTAAAAAAAACACCCTATACATTCAATAGTTCAGAGTTGAAGAAGAAAACAATAAGAAAATCTTGCGAACAACAGAAATGAAATAGTTACCTTCAAAGAGTCATGATACTTCACTAAATGATCTCCACATAGTGTTTCGAAGAGAGAAAGTGAGTACTTTACACAGGTATTTTCATTTCTTGATCCACATTGATTTTTGAGCGATATTTGTTATTTATTGCAGTTACAGCTGAAAATTCAGCTTCACACAAATATGATGTGAACAGAATGAAAATTTCTGCTTTCGAGTTCAAATTTATGTATCCATTTCAAGCCGACAACCAAAACTCCACCAAATCGAAAGTGGTAAATACAGTTCTCAAGGGTTTAATGAGTTTATACGTCTTGATTGAATGATGTGAATCCTGGTGGACCTTTTGTATGGAAAGGACCTTGAATCTGCGTTTATGTTTCGACATCAACATCTACAAAGTAGGTACTTCGAAAATCATTCCAAGAGCTTCGAAAGGTTAACCGTAAAAAGGATCATCAAGTTTTTTGAGACACAACCAGTTTATTAGAATGCATATCGCATATTTATAAAATTCCAGAAGGAAATCTTGAAAATCTATTTTCCCAAACTTATTGTACGAAAAATTACGAATACTTCATGTATGTCGAACAAAAAAATAATACAATTCTAAGTTGAAACCCTCGTTAATTGCAGTAATACGGCAGAGCTATATTTTCAGCTCCAACTGGAAATTAATTTGTATATAATTTACTGCACCAATGACACATTCTAGTACTTGGATCAGCTCAGGGGTCATTGAGCTTTTCTATATGAAAAACAACAGGACCACCTTGCATTCTGTGAATTTTGCGAATAAGTGCCTGTAATCCGTGAGTGGGATTTGGTATCAATGGTTTTCAAGTGCATAGATACTTATATTGCTACGACGACGTAACATACGTAGGCCTAAGAATATTATCCTCGAAAACGTATATACCTACCTAAAATATATTAACTTACAGTTTTCGATAGATCCGCTGACAGAGGATCCACTCAAGTAGACCTTCTTACTTTCAACGCGCACAGTTTGGCAACCCCTAATATAGGTCAATACTGTATTGAAATCGGATCGAAACATTTTAAAAGGTTCATCGTTTGTCTGATGATACCCACTGAGTAGAAACGTAGTAAAAATTTTGAAAAGTGGATTATATGAAAGTATACATAGAATGTAGATCTGGTTCAATTAGAATGACACTGTATAACGGTAAAAAGTCATACAAAATCATTCGCATATCCCAAACAAATAGATGAACTACCTAATCCGAATCCGTGTACATCGGGATATTCACGATCCAATACAGTCCGAGCCACAGCGTCGTATGCGGTGGCAGGTATGCGGGCGTGCCCTCTGCATACCAATTAGAGAAACACGAAAAGCGGTCATGGCGCGGCGTTCCTACGTTTCGTATACCGTGTTTGTATGGATACAAGTCCGAAAGTAATGCACTTTCCATGTTTCATTATGAATGTGAAATATGCGCGCTCTCTATGCAGCCACTTTTGGTTTACGAGCTAGCGCCGCGTTTTGGATTATTCGTGTATGTCGGGATATTTTTCAATTTTAACGCCTGCGAAGAATGAACTTCGCAGTGAAAGTTGAATGGGGCCCTTTCTGGAAGTTCAGACAGCATTTATTTCACTTTAACCGAATAAAGCCAACTTCCGCTTTATACCTATACCTCCAACTCCTAATGTCTTCAATGTGTTGTACTTTTTAGAACACCAAAAACTGTCGCAATAGAAAAGAATGGTAGAATTGAATAGAACAATAAAAGTAGAATAAAAAAATAACATTGAAGGACTTATAAATTTTGTAAGCATACATAATTAATTAGATGGGCATTAATGATATTAATGTTTATATCTACAACATAAATATTCGTAACACAATTGTTCCCCAAAATAATAACGTATACAAACATACAAAAAACCTACTATTGCAATTCTTATTTGTGCTTATTATTTTACAAAAGTAGTTATTAGTATTATCTAATATGGAAAAAAATTATAATAAATGAGTTATATTCGAACATTTTAGGAGATTATGTTTTTCTATAAGATTGATATATAATGTTAGGTTAAGTTTCAGCGAATTTTTGAAGCTATAAACGTTCATCTGATCAATGAAAAATGATAGATGATATTTAAATTTTTTAGTGATTCAGTTGCACATAAGACTTTGTGAAGCTGTCAAGCTTCTTATATTTTTGACTTAATTATTTTCGGATTCTATTTCAGACTATCTGAATAGATATTGCGTGTATATTCTTTGAGATCTTGAGTAAATGTTACCTCTACTAGCGATATTTGCTATTAGTCCAGGATCCCTGGAGCATTTTGGAACTTGAATATCAACAAGCTAATTTTCCGTGAATAGTTTCATTTTGATAAGACACCCAAGAATTTTCTGTACGAAAATCCGTTTGTGGTAGCTAACCGAGGTAGCAAGCATGAAATGTGTTGATTTGATCATTCTGAAAATATATATTACTTCTCGAATTTTTTTTGTTATGTCTCAAGAGGAATATCTATATTGTTCAAAAAAATATTTGTCCTACAAAATCTATGATTTCATCAGAGTCCCCAAAAAATATTTGTCCTACAAAATCTATGGCTTCATCAAAGAGTCCCCTTTTTTGAATATGTATCAATAACGAGGTCATCATAAACGATTACTAACTAGCTGATTTTTGTTTTTTCAGTTAGATAAAATTTATATAATTCAATAATGTTATGGACATAGAAATTGAGCGGTATGTTATTGCGGTTCTACGCTCAAAAGTAGTCGAATCGATCCTCGATGTAAAAGGTAATTAATTACTATCAAGCTGAATCTTCGTGAATCGTTCCGTTTCAATGAGACGCCCGACAATTTTCTGTGCGAAAATTCAGGATTGTGGTAGCTAACAGAGGTAGCAATTATAAAATATGTACACGTGCTTATTGTTCACTCCTTCAAGAGTCGGACAGTTCGAGTATGATCGGAAATGCTCGCTTCTTTTCGGGAATATATAATAATTTGAAACTTTGATCTTACACTAATTTTTGTACTCAATTTTTTAAAGAATAAAATTATTCAAATTTTGAAAAACATTTTCTCACTGTATCATATGTTACAAATAGGAAAACGAAAACAAGACAATTCATGTCGGACTAGTGATACATACTTGTTTTCTTGTAGGACATTGTTTTATTTGGGCAGAGAACAAACTGAGCTAATATGTCATAATTTTGTCCTACAGTTAGTAATGAGAAAAAGTGTTTAGTAATTTCTGAAAGCTACCATAATATTTGACATTTGACAACCAACTAATATAACGATCTATCCTCTATGACATAGAGTCTATGTCGATAGATACCTCATACAAAGAGTGCATCCTTCTATCTTAGTGAGTGACGATTACCGCTACGTGCGCGTGAACTTTCTTTATTTCGGTGATCCTTTGTGATAGTGACACTTCAAGTTATGTGCTCTTTTTTGTTGACCTTTTGTGATAGTGACAATTTACCTCTAAGTGCGCGAGAACTTTTCTCACTTTGATTAATTACGATTTACGATGCCG
This sequence comes from Henosepilachna vigintioctopunctata, assembly GCA_030704895.1. NCBI lineage: Eukaryota > Metazoa > Arthropoda > Insecta > Coleoptera > Coccinellidae > Henosepilachna > Henosepilachna vigintioctopunctata. The sequence continues at coordinate 3,938,675 of JARQZJ010000035.1, forward strand.
AGGAGAAGACGACCTGACTTAGGTCGTGGCAGTCAATCAAATGTGCGAAGAGCTACCTAACGATATAATTATATTATATAATAAATTAATGAATTAAAATTTAAAAAAAAAAATTTTAATTCGTTTAATTTAAATTAAAAATTAAAAAAACATTTGGATTGAGTTTCACTGAGTGAAACTTAACAACTCTACTTACGAGTATGTTCCGGGCGGTTATCCCATTATTAAGAGTAATAATTTAATTTCTAAATCAATTTTGAAATTGACGAAATATCAAAATGTATCATTTCTATTTGGAAATTTCTGATTTCAAGTAGAAATTATGCTTTCTGAAATTTCAAAATTATTTTAGAAATTTGAGGAAGTTCTGATTTAATTTTGAAATAAATTGAAATCAGGAATTTACAATTAGGAATAATGCATATTGTTTTCACGAAAATTCAAAAATTGAATCAGAAATTTAGGTATTATTCATCATACGGGTCTAACCACCCGAAACATATGTAGAATTGATAGTGTTTCAATTTCAATTTATTATCAATATACTGCAACTGAACGGCTGGATCGACTTGAGTGAATTTTTGTATATGCATTCATTCGTTTATCCTACTAGCTTGGAATGTCATGGCAGGACAACGTCTGTCGGGTCCGCTAGTTTTTATATAACTATGCGGCGTTGCATAAAAAAATTTCACATCGATTCATTTTTGACATGAATCATTTTTCGGTATGAGAAAAGTCAAGTTTTCTAGATACTGAAAAAAAGGACATTTAAGATTCAGTTTAATTATAAATGACCGACATCAACTCAGACGAGCTTCCTTCCCAGCAACGGCCAAAGCCTGATGTGAAGTACGAGGATGAACCAAAGACGAAATGTGAGCGTAGGACACAAAAACTCTTGGGATCTTCTCGGACGGACACATCTGAACGAATTCGGGTCACTCTGCGGCCCATGAAAGCCCGGACTAATCTACACCGCCCCCTGGTCCGGAATTCCCTTTGAACCCCGCCGGAAATATCTTCGAAAAACAGTCGGCGAATTCACGTTTTCCCGAAAACTAAATTAATTTACCCATTAAATTTCCACACCAGAAAAGCCTTTGGGAGAACGGAAAATGAAAGGAAAACAGCCGCGAGCTTTGCGGCGAAGGCGGATCGGGAACGAAACGAATTATTGTTGAAATTTGTCAAACAAATGAATGTCGTCCCGTCAAGTCGGGTGGAATTTTACTTGACGGACGGAGAGGTGGATGAATGAATTATAGATGAGTTACATTAGCCGAAAACCGGGTGAGTTAAGAATCTCTCTTGATTAACGCGAAGAGTGAGAAGCCAAGGGGAGAGCGAGACAATCATTTCTAATGTAGCGGGATAATTATCATAAACGCTGCAAGGGGTGTTTTATGGCCTGAAATCGTTCACGGCTAGTTTTTGATTTTGGCTTTAGCTTGCAACACCCTTTCATGAGATTCAATGACATCGAGTTACGAGATGACGAAAGATTAATTTCTCTGCGGAAATGCAACCGGTTTATAACTTTTTACCCAGTTGTGTTTATATCAAAATAGACCTCAGAGGATTTTGAAGTGCAACATTATGGCTATAAAGTTGGACAAAGTATTGGAGTATATACTGAATGACATCATTTCTGCATAAGCTTCGAATTGGTCTACAATATATGTATATATATATATATATATATATATATATATATATATATATATATATATATCTATAATATATCTACAATATATCAAATACTGATTGATTACCTTGCTTCCTGATATAAAACACCTTAAAATTATTGCGGCCGTTCCTACAAAAATATACCAACAGATCATATTGAAATGAAACATAATGAAAACGATTTATAGTTTGGAGTGCCTCAGGAAGTAACAAACTCTTCCAACAATATCCAGAGGCAGAGAAGTATGTGAAAATTTTTAGGACACGAATATGTCCAATTTCCTGATTTACGACACGAAAAGTTAAGTTCTATGATTTTTCAAAAAACCGCTCTATTGTTTAAACATTGCTACACGATATTCTCGAAATGATAACTCGAAGTTTAAATATGAAATCGTTTTCAATCTTCCTAGCCGTAAAGGTGAAGCTTCTATTTCGAATACACTAGATTAATTTCTGATTGAATCGAGCTCAGCAAATATCTGATCCCACAATTGATTCACACTTCTCATCAAAATATTTTGGAGAATAATGGCTTTAAACAGCCTCGTACGAAATTATCTGGTTGGTTTAGTTTCAGAGATCTAATATGCTATGCGTGAAGTCCAAAACAACGCGTCTACCGATTACCAAATGATGCAGTAGAAAACTTACACGCGTCAAAAAGCGCTATTGTTTATATCTGATTGGCGTCGAATACTCCCAGAAATGAGTACATAGTTAGTGGTTTAAAAGGTTTTCATTCAGTCTCAGAAATTTTACGTGGTTATGTCGTTACATCTTTGAATCACAATGAAACTCTGAAATGATCGAAAAAAAAATCAAATAATGATGATTAGACATTGATCCCTCAAATTATTGCTACATATTCAAGAAACACTAAGTATACAACAACGATCAACGTCGTTTCATTATTATCTGGTACGTTTCAATTGGATTAAATTTGCTTAAACAGCAAATAAGGTAATCGTTCATTGTGAGAAAGTGTATACTATTTCCGATATATTAAATGATTGGGTGTAAAAGTGTATATTGAATGATAGTCCTTAAAAGCGAGAAATTCATTGAATAAAAATTTTCAATATGATGAAGATAAAAATGATAAAAAACTAACTAAATCAAACAAAATACCGACAAACGGAAACGTCAAGATATTTGTCTCAATATTAAAATACTTCCAAACTTTAGAATATTCTTTTTCGTAAGTAGAGTTGCTACAAAGCTATCTTTCGGATAGTCATCAATATGTAGATATATTCAATATAGTACAAGGCATATCTAATATCTAAAAGTGCACCGCAGGGCTCAGTTCTTGGTCCTGTTATTTTTGTGATATACACCATGATCTGAGTAGGAATGGCGACCGATGTACAATCGATCAAGTTACTGAAAATTTCCATATGTATATTAAAGCAATAGTCCTGAAGAGATGATCGATGTCAAAAAAGGAATTAATTTTTGTTTCCTAAGCTCCATTTCGAAATGTCAGATTTTGATGAACCATTCAAAACTTGATAAAGACATCAACTAAACGAAAATAGCAGAGATCGACTTCGAAATGAAAAATTACAAAACGTAGATACACTAGTTAAGTACGCGTAGAGAACTTGAAATCAAATATTGAGATAGCTCAATGTACGACCATTGAGATATGAATAGAACGGCGTGATCGTTTCTAGACCAATTGACGCGAGATGGAAATTCACGAGCGTTGCCAATTTCAACTGTAATAACCGGAATAACAATAATTTCCAACAGAACGTCTGTCTCCTCTATCTGCATTCGTTCTTCCATAAAGCAGAGAACGTCGTCTGGTGAGAGTAGCGGAGCAGCCCGCGATACTTATCCGGGTAATACGCCCGATAAATCCGTTAATCTCGGGTACGTGATCAGACGGGCATTTTCCGTTTCGACTTCGCATAGAGTAGTAGGCCGTAGCAATTACGCCGTCTGAATTTATCACTTGTTTTGACTCGTCGGACGTGGCAATTTTATGCTTTTCTTTGTTTCACTGAGCCAAGCCGACATATTATTGCATCGATGTTGCCGAATCGTATTGAGAAGCTTCAGACGAAAGAATTTTTGAAATGTGATATAATGCAAATAAACACACCGACATATCTATAAATGTACCTATCATGTGGTTAAGGAACGTTTACAAATTATGTAAGGCATATTGGGGGGCGGGTGAGGTTGACAATCGCTTATGAAACCTGACATCAGGAAAGGGGAGGTATTCATCATAATTACGTAAGGTTATCTATCGACTATGTTAAAATGATATTTTGCGTGCTGACTTTCTGTGATTTTAAATTGTTTCGTATAACATCTCGAATTAAGAACAGCGCGTGAAGCTTCGAATGAAACTCGATGCTTTCTATATTAGTTACTCAAGAAAAAAAAAACAAAAGTTGCCGTCGCATGAACGCCATATATCCCCAGAGATATTTTCAGATATTACATGGGGTCTGTAATATCTTTATGCATACCGCGGTAAAACAAACGCCAAAGTCGGTGCGACGTGAAGTCTCTTGGTAACGGTTTTTCTTCTGCTCCAAGTTCTGTGACATACAAGAATGGTTTTTCACAAGCGCATCCACTAACTAATAATGAAGAAAAGCAAGAATTTGCAAGAACTGCCATTTCAAAGATTACCAACCATATAAAGAAATGCCGTGTCTAAAAGGCCATCTCAAATAGATTACAGAGTATGCACTATTTGAGGAATGTATTTCGCATCAAAAAAAGGAGTGACTTCACACATTGAATTATTGGGTCAAAAAAGAGCCAAAAAAAGGATAATTGATTCAAAATCAATCTCAAAAAAAGAAAGAATAAGAGCATGTGTGTATTTGAGGATTCAAAAACCGATAAACATACTGAATGGGTAGATAATGATGAAGTAGAAGTAATTTCACATGAAGAGCAGCAAGTCGATGGAAAAGTAGACGAATCAAATAGTATTCCTATGTCAGACTGGTTAACAAACCCTTTTGCGACAGATGGTGATTAGTTATTATCTAGATTAATAATTTTTAATCTCACAGGTTGTATTTTAGAGTTTTTTCAATAAACTTACTCATAATAAACTATAATACATATGTTAGTTATTCCTTTTCATACAACGTCATTACGTTAGAACTTTTTGAGGTGCATTAAAGTCTTCTCTATTTTTAAAAGCCGATTCTTACGTAACAAAGGGGGTGGATATCACCTAACCTTATGTTTCCTACATGGGGGCAGGGGGCAAAAAATATTGAAAAAATACCCTTACGTAATTTGTAAACGTTCACTTATTTTGATCTTATATATTTTGTGAATGTGCTTTAAATTTGCTGAAGAAATATGAAGTTAACCATTACTAATAAAATTAGCAACACCATGATTTGAAAACATGTAATTCAATACTTCCAATATGATCATAAACATTATGTTAATGAATATAAAATTTAAATAATACAGGGTAATAAAAGTATATTTTTTGTGCACAAGTTTTTTGAACTTAAAAATTAATATTTTCATGAAATATTGCGATTGAATGGAGATGTTGTGAATGTATACAACATCAACATGTTTGGGATTGTTGGTGTACGTTAGAGATTGTATGAGTCATGAAGCAAAGGAATTGATTGAAATGGGCAGGGTATTGTTTGGTTTTATTAAATGTATAGAATTCCGTTGTCACAGAGGAATGCATCAATCTGAATTATGATGAAACATAGAAAATCATTGGAATTATCAATTAAGCCTGTAAACAGTTTTGAAAGGCATAATCGAGAAGGACGTAAAATATAAGATATAAACGAAATACAGAGGGTTAGTAGAAAGGCTCAGAAGCTGATGATGAATAATTATAATTGAACGATATTTATATAGCGAAAATTTGTAAATAAAAACGGTAACAGTACTGAATAATTGATTAATTGATGGTTTATGGGCAAATATGAATTGATAGAAGAGTATTCAAAGACAGAGGATCCTGAGAAGAAAGAAAATTGAAAATTTGAGGTACTCATTCATATTCAGTCGTTTTTAATGGATTTCATATTCATGTACCTATTTATTTCATCAGTTGGATATGAAAGTGGAAGGATATCAAGCTCTTGTTTGTTTCTATTTCTTAAACTATGATTGATTGGAAATTAAACTGAGAAAGATTGATAATTAATTAATGTCCGGAGGGCTGAAACATCAATTTGAATTGAACAAAATAAAATAAATTTAAATTGAAATGAAGAAATACTTGTGTAATTTAAACATCTAGAAATAATACAGTTACGTCTAATTTCACTACAAATATATTGTTAATTATATTATGTATCTGTAGCATTAACAGTTTTATTATATGAAACTGTAAAAATTGTACCATGTGTCAATGACCAAGTAGTCGAGACACGTTAATTCAAATTAAAAAACTTGTTTTTTCCATGAGTTGGTTCATTCATGAGCATTTAAATTGATTGGAACTGAAAAAATATCTGAGAAAATTTTTACAGTAGATGACTTTAAAATATATTTCTCCCATTGAGATAAAAGTCTTTGAATTCTCTAGTTTCACCTTAAAAGTATCCTGAATATCACTCTTTGGCTTCACTTATCCGACAGAAAAACCGTAATCAACACGAAGATCCACAAAAAAAATATGAAAACTCTCTTGCCCAATGAAAATTCATAGATATCTGATGGGTTCGTTAAAAATTAAACTTTTTGCGAGGAAAAATCTCGAATCTTGAAAAGATCCCAGACTTTCGATCTGATATAGAGTTTTTCTCGGCTTCTCAAATTGAATAATAATTACCGGGTCGACATTTTTATCGTACTTTGGGAAAAACTGTAAAAGTTCTACTGAACTTCCGTTTAATTACTTTGGCTTTTCCGAAGAAAAGTATTTCAATAAGGGGCCATCTTTTATTCATCCCGTGTTCAAAGACTAGTAGATGATTTCCCGAATTTCCTCCTACTATGTTTATGAAAATTCTTACCACAACATGATGAGAGTATCGTTCGTGAAAGCAAAATTTCAATATACATACCTTATTACTATGAGGAAAATGGAATGACACGCTGGCATTTTTCTTCGATATAAACTAGTAATATGTATAATAAAAATGTTGTTCGCCGTAATTCTTGCTGAGACAGGTAGTGTTTTCCTTGTTTGCGGCATAGCTTACCTGAAAAGAAAATCGATATTTTAGTATTGAAAACGGCCCGTCAAAATGAAAATGATTATATTAGGCAATATTATTTATTTCTAATATCATGTAGACTCATGTATTTCGTTTCTTCAATTTCTGGAATTATATAAATTCATTAAGATTATTTCCTATTTTTGGATTCTCGAACATTTTCAACGGTTCTTAGTTGTGAATTGCAGAAGAATTACCCATTGCCAATTCTGATTTTAATTTACGTCCTTTTAGTTGAGAATGTAATTGATTTTCATTTATTCTTTTGATTAATTATAGTAAATCAAATTAAACACATGGCTCAAAGTTTCACGATTATATTCAACAATAAAATTAAATAGTCAACATGTTTCGAGCGTGAGGTCATTTTCAAGACGTTCGAACATGTTGACTCACGATCGAAACATGTTGACTCACACTAGAAACATGTTGACTCACGCTCGAAACATGTTGACTCAGAAACATGTTGACTCTCGCTCGAAACATGTTGACTATTTGATATTGTTAAATATAATCGTGAAACATTAAGCCAAGTGTTTGATTTAATTTAATATTTAATTATGTTTCACTAAGAGTTAAGCGAGAATTCAATATCAGTCTTCAAATTTTCTTATATATTAAAATATACATTACTTTAGTTACGTTACATTTAATTGAAAATACTTTTTATTCTTATATAAAGTACAACTTCAACACTTCGAGCGTGTTGAAGTTGTTGTTATGAAGTTATGTTCTCGAGTACGCGTTAAGGGGTGGTTATGTAGCTTTTGTTGTTGCAATGTTTTTTATCACAATCGTTTTGCTATTATTCGGACTTGACCTGTGACATTTTCAGATGTTAAGGGAGGTGCTTTTCAAATCTCAAAAATATGTATTTGTTAATAGGTATATTATGGACGTTAACAGTTTTAAGAATTGTGCTACGCTGTTATGATATTTTTCACGTTTTGCAATCTAACAAGATATTCAAAACACTCAATTGAAAAATTTAATTGTAAAATACTTTCAATAAAGTGTACAGTAAAAAGTAGAGCACACTAATGTGAAACTGTTTGCTGTTTCGAGATAGTTTCAAGATTTACGGATCATTCATACTAGTAAATACTGAGACTTTTAATCGAAATATCCAAATTTTTCTGTCTAAAGCTCTCAAAAAAACGAGAACGAACCGATCGCTTTCGAGAGTGAATATTAAGTGCGTTTCGAAAAATTCATCGATCTTGTTGAATGATAATAGGATACAATTGTTTCATCATTATTATGAAACATCAGTCCGTATTTAATCAATCAATCAAGAATCGATGACTTTTAAAACGCCCACAGGTCCTAGATCCTCTATCGAAAAGACGAGTAAACTTTCCCTAGCGTTCTAGATTCCTATTCATGACAACATTAGTGCGAGTACGTGAGGCTTTGTGGACATTTCCACAAGAACATTGAAAAGTCTGATGGAACCACCGTTAAAATCAAACATTCATAGTATTTTGAATGTTTCATGTTCTAGTTTTTATAACCGATTTTATTTCATGTATCAAATTCTGAATCTAAATTTACCATTTCCTTAGACATTCTCAACTAATTATGTCAAGATGCTTGATTTAATGTCGAAGAAACACATAATAACTCAATTAATTTGTCATCGCGTGAATATGTTACCGTCTTTCTCCCCTTTCACAATTAAATGAAATGAACCATCGACACGTTGTTACGTTTTAGTACTCGCAACATTTTGTCATAATGCCACTCTTTGCTCGTTTCACAAATTGTATGGCTAAATATAAGTGGAGTCTATGTTGAAATTTGAACATGAATAATAAGTAACTTCTGTGGAATTATAGAAGAAAATTCTTTTTCTAGTAATAGAAAAAGAGTTTCTTGAAGCTATAAGTGAAATGTGTAGTTTTATGAAAGACAGAAATAACACAAGCCAACAATGAAAAAACTTCTTCAATAATTCAATCTAATCCTTGTGTTATTGGATGTGCTGATTCCGAAAATACTCGTAATAATAAAAAAGTTGTATCACGCACCGATTTCGCAACTTTTCCATATTAAATAAAATTTGAAAAAATATTCAAAATGTAGGCAAACTACCTTTAATCATCTAAATACATTCAGTTTACAACATATTCTAGTGTTGTAATAAACCTCACAGCTGTTTATGTTCTTTCGAGTGACATAACCTCTCAATACAGTGTTTAAACTGAGTGTTTTTGTTCATACTCTAACATGGCTAATCGTGGGTGCAAAAATTCTCCCAATGCTTTTTTAAAATATGTGGTAACTTTGTAATTAAAAAACATGGAAGAAACATTACTGATTTTGTAAAATAGTATATTTCGTATATTTTGGTGAGAAATCGGACTCAGGCAAATCAGACAAATGTTGGGTTCCTCCCAGAGTTTGTTATGTTTGTATCGAGGATCTTCGGTAGTGGTTTAATAAGGAGAAGAAAGCATTTCAACGATTGTCATTTTTGCAGCATATATGTTTCTGGATATAATTTTAAAAATAAGAAAGTAATTCTCTATCCTAACGGTGGGCCACGGAACGGGGATGCTGTCACTATGCCACCTGAGTCTCTTCATGACGTTTTACAATCCAGTCCTGAATCAAAAGAAAGTAAAGCATGTGATGATGGGTTTCAATGTTCTCCAGAAAATTTAAAACCACAATTGTTTACACAAGCCGAGTTAAATGATTTAGTGAGGGATTTGGGTTTGAATAAGGAAAAAGCAGAACTGCTTGGTTCTAGACTCAAAGAAAAGCATTTAAATATTTAATAGTGTTGACGTTTACTTGATGTAAATCCATATATAATTGAATATAAACTTAAATTCGAACACTTGAACTTATGATTTACACTTTATTGACTACATAGCATGACACGTTTCGTCGTTACAAACGACTTCTTCAGATGCTTACAGAACAATTCTGTTAATCATTATTCTGTAAGCATCTGAAGAAGTCGTTTGTAACGACGAAACGCGTCATGCTATGTAGTCAATAAAGTGTAAATCATAAGTTCAAGTGTTTGAATTTAAGTTTATATTCAAGAAAAGCATTTATTGGAATCTGAAACATCCATTTATTACTTTAGTACCTTTCTTTTAGAGAATGTCAATATGATGGGTGATTATTGTTGGTCTCTTCACAGAGAACAACAAAATGTATGACATCGGGGAAAAAGCTATGCAAGAAATTTTACAGAGAAAAGGGAGAGAAAATACAAAAAATTAGCACATAATATTTGCATATCAATAATTCAATACTATTTAAGTAAAACTTGTAATTCAATGAAAAAAAGCATGATTTTTAATTTTTATATATCAAATGTCCCTATTTTCTTAAATATATAATTGATGTCATATTGTGAGAAAAATTGTGGGTGATAAAGAAAACTACAACCAAATCCAGTTTCAGCTCCCAAAAATACATAAGATTTAGGTAAGACGGTATGAAAAGTTTTTACAAAAAAGTTTTTTCGTTGGCCTATGTAATTTTTTCACAGTTGTGTTTTTGTCGGTTCGCCGCATTTTCATCGGTTAACAACACAAAGCACAATTATTTAGAGCTGCTGAAGACAGTGAATTGCAGATAAAAAAGATGAATTGAGAGAACACAATGATATTCTTTAACGATTTTCACCTCACACTTCTCGAAGACTGGCATGAGGTACTCTGTTAAGTTACTTGTTATTACTTACTTTGTAAGTTAAATACTTTTTCAACTGAGAATGTGAAAATTAGATGAGTTTCATGCAGTATTCACATTTTCCGTTAGAAATTCCATAAAGGATAAATATTCGCCGCTGAGGAAAAGCAATGACAAAATCTCCGAACTCGGAGAGACAGTGGTGACTTCCTCAGCAGGAGTCTTCTTTTTTGTGGTTTTTTTTAATCTTCAGGTTCGTACACTTCGAGCTTGGTTCACCGTTTTAAATGAGAGCCAACAAGCGCGAAACACGTGTCAACGGCTGCTGTCCGATTGACACGTGTATATATATATATATATATATATATATATATATATATATATATATATATATATATATATATATAGATATATATATATATATATATATATATATATATATATATATATATATATATATATATATTCATCATAGGGTTGTCTCGAGACTTTAAGGATTGATGTCAGTCTGTAGCAATTAGAAGATGAAATTAGGCGACTTACTCTTATTATATTTGACTTAATCTTTAAGTATTTAATATTTGAGTTTATCAAAACTAACTTTATAAAGATAATTCGTCGATGAGTATGTCAGGTTGAGTGAGTAAATGATATATTTTCGCTCTTAGAATACAAAGTTTATATCCTAAAAAAAAAGAGTTTGCGGACATTTTCAGAGACATAGTTTTTTAAGCTTTCCATTTGGAATATAAATCGAAAAGAAAATTTCAATCAAAGTTGAAAAATAAACTATTTCCCAACTCCCGATCATCTTTCGCTGAAAGAGAATGAAGTAAGAATGAGAATGGATTTTGCATTCTTGAAAAATATGAATTTGCTACATTTTCTAAGTTATATAAGTCTAAAACATATAATTTGAGTAATAACATAGTGATTTCTGTTGCAATAAAAAACAATTAACCAATAAGTATTAACAAGTATTGAAATGTTAGTGCACACTGTTTGAATCCTGCTATTTCCAAGAACACATATACATTACAATAGAACAAGACATGAAGATCACTGTGAGTTATATCTAATTATAGAGCATATGAAATAAGAAGGTCGATGGTTTAACTCCTCGTTGCTAAATTATCAAGCATGCTTATGCTTTTTTCTTACGATTTCGAATAACTCGAACGTCATGCATTTCACGTCAAGAACCATTGTTTCAAAACAAAATGCATAACTTGATATCTTGATAATTAATAAAAATCTTGATAATTGATAAAAAAATGACATACTGTACATGCTACTTTCAAATAAAATATACTGAAACAATTTTGACAGCAAATTTTTTCGAAGAAATCGTATCTGTGTTCCTCTCTTTCCGAAAACAAATGAATGGGATTTAAAATGTTATCGTACGCTGTTTGTAATCATAAGTCTTATAGTTTATATTTATTAACAACCGAGAATCTGGGATAAAAAATGACATCTAAATTGATTCGTTTCAGTATGGGGGCACCCCTATAACTATTATCTTTGCCCAATAAATCTCTTTAACAGTCTGGTTAGTACTTATATAGACAAATAGTTGAGGCTACCATTTTTGATCAATTTAATTCATGATACGTTCTTCTACTACGAATAGATGAATTTCATTCGTAATAGCTTTGTAAGAATTTGGTTCTAATGTGTTTCATATAATCGATTGATTCCTTCGTTACTAAGTGACTGAAAAAAAAAACGATTATATTTTTACTATGTTGACTATCATAATTAACAAAAGTTTTATTGCGCTTACAATTTCGGCCACGACACCATATTCAGGCAATTCGAGTAGAAACTGAAAGAACGTACACTGATAATTTCCCATTGTACGTTTTTTGAAATATCTGAATATCTAAAACCCTAAATTTCCGAGTCATCTTTCGCATTAATTAAAAATCCTGACAGTTTTGTTACCGGTTTGAATGTTATATTGATGTGGGATTGAGACAATACTTACAGATTTTTTCTGATATTGGGCCGAAATAAGTTGAAGACATAAATCTTTTAGATTTGTCTCTATTAACTTGAGGATATATAGCATTGTATGCCAGATGCATATGTTTCTTATTTATTATTTTATCTACAATTTCTGTGGTAGGTTTATCCATTATTTAAAGGTATGGATTTGATAGTGGAGTTTTCTCCATTCAACTAATGTGTTTCAACGAAATGCCCGATGGTCTACGATCCCACTGCTCGATTCTGCACGTATTTGAACGACAGTGTTGCCAGGTTTACAACTGGCAAGTTCTACTTGCGGCCATTTTTTAACTGGCAACCATTTTTTTTTCTTTACATCATTTCCTTGAAATTGACGTAAAATTGATGAAAAAATATATCCCTGCAATTAGCCTAACAAAATCAATTACACATGATTAACAGGTTAATAAATACAGGCAATAATTACAGGTAATTGCGGCTAATTTTTGATGGGCAACCCATCGCTATTACTTTGTAAACTTCCTGAAAATTAATTTAAACTTATTTTCATCAAAAAACAGATACCTGTAGAATGGCGCAGTGGGATCTTAGACTACGATAAAAATTTTTAAATTCAGTGGTAGTGTGATATAAACAGAAATTTTTTTCTTAAAATACAGCAATACAGTTTCCATGAGAAAATCGCTTGATACAAACAAGCGCAATGTCCTTCGCCGTTTCTATACAAAGAACACTAAAAAGTATTGCTCGGATTGGGTGAAATGTGAGTATCATATTTCAAGGAAATATTTCACGCCATCCCATTAAAGTCTTAACAAACACAATTAACTTCGCGTAAACATGTAAACTAAATATACCCTCTGCCCAGACTTTCTAAATTATCGAGGGTGATACATCCTCTCCGATTTAATGACAGAATTGCTCGTTAAACGCTTGTTAAGGTTGAATGTCTCTAAAAACACATACGAGTGCTTAGCAGATAATTGATAGTCTGCGTGCCCTCTCGTTTTCGGAAATTTCATTCAGATACACTACCTCGCACTATTCATTCTACGAAAATGATTCCACATGCGGTAGCAGAAACAAAAATGTTTGTTCCTGTCATTTAACCAACACTAGCTATTGATCATAAGTATAAATATATGACAAAACTATAATTTGCAGAGAAACATCCACAAAAAAAAACATTTTTCCAATCTAAGTTCTGAGTAAATGTTATGTAGTGCTATGTTTTGTTATGTTATATTACGTTACGTTAAGTTGTGTTACAGTTTGTTCTGTTATGTTACGTTACTTACTGTTATGTTATGCTATGTTATGTTTCGTTCTGTTATGTTATGTTTTATTATGTTATGTAATGTTATATTATTTTATATTTTGTTACGTTATGTTATATTATGTTACGTTATGTTGAGTTATGTTATGTTATGCTATGCTATGCTATGTTATGCTATGCTATGTTATGCTATGATATGCTATGTTATGATTGTTAATGTTATGTTATGTTATATTATGTTAGGATATGCTATGTTATGTTTTGGTATGTTATGTTATATTACGTTAGGTTATGTTGTGTTATGTTATGTAATGCTATGTTATATTATCCAATGTTATGTTGAAAACCTTCATGATGAATAATTTTCACTAACTGTTATCGTTCACAATATACAAAATACGCACACAATTATGCTGATTTATCCTTCACAATATGAAAAATACGCACACAATTATGCAAAAACCCAAATCAAAGCCTGACATAAACGTAAAATAACTGAAAAACACGATTTTGATTACAACAACAAAAAGATTTTAGCAACTGACAAAGACAAAAAATGTAGAGAAATTTTAGAAATGTTACACATTCGTCAAAAGTTGGAAAACACGGTAAATGAAAGAATCTATATATATATATATATATATATAATATATATATATATATATATATATATATATATATATATATATATATATATATATATATATATATATATATATATATATATATATATATATATATATATATATATATATATATATATAAGGGAAATGAAATTTTTTGTGCTTGTGGCACTGAATGAAATATTTAAGAAAATGAACACTTCAACATTCATTTGAAAAATTCAAATTAATCAAGCTTATTGATCAAACTTCGATGGGCGTGGTGCGACTGACGAGTTCCTTGCAGAACGAAACATATATGTCTCGCACTTCCATCAGGTGTGGCATCGATTTCAATATTTCTCTAACATTTATCCCTTGAAGGATGATGGAGACATCACATCGTACACGTTCACATATCTAGCTCTACTATAACATTCTCTTGATTAATTTGAATTTTTCAAATGAATGTTTAAGTGTTCTTTTTATATATATATATATATATATATATATATATATATATATATATATATATATATATATATATATATATATATATATATAACGCTTAATTTTTTTAAATGAAGCTCTAATCTTCATTTCGACGTGAATTTAGTATAATTCAACTAACCATAACCATAAATCGGAGAAGTCATTTCGTTTCAAAATGACAAATGTGTTATGATTGTTTCGTATTCTTTGTAATATCGGATGATTAGCATCTTTCAGATACCCATTATAAAGTTAGACATGAAATCAATTCAGCGATAGAGCTTCCTCATCAATTCTCCAAATACGAGCCATTGTTATCCGCTTAAGCACTGTATTTCCAAGTCGACCGCATCGAAGTCGTGAAACATTGAGCATTTCCCGGAGACGTTTTTCTTCTGAATTGTTTATGGAAAAGTTGGGCCGGAAAAGTCGGCTACGTGTCGCGCCGGCGAAACAATTAATAACAAATAAACGCGAAAATGGCGTAGATGGGAAAACCTCGTAACTAATAAAAAATTTCCGCGAGAGAGAAGAACAAGTCGAGAATCGTCGGAAAAGCGTAAGGAAAACTGCCACCAACGTTCCCGAGTCGTTCTGTTTAACAATTTAAGAACTTCCACTACAAGTGTAATAAAGTTTGCTCAACTCTTCATGCTTTAAAACTTTTATATTTCTTTTTGATCTTTGATGGAAAATAATTCCCGAGAATTTTTACGCGTTCTCCGTCTCTTCCGTTGACTCTTTTCTTCTATTATACATCCACTTTTCGGGCAAAGTTCTTGGACGCCGAAACTAACTTATTCATGTTGTTAATTCTTTTCGTTCGGGGTGAAACAGAGGCGTCCTCGGACGAATTAAGCGTCGCCGCCTGGCGATTTCAATTATATTGTTAAAGTTGGGGAAAATTGCTCACTCTTTTCACCTTTTTTGCGTCAAAGGACTAAAAGTGAATAAACTTTCGGTTCATTCTGGACCAGAAATGATGCAATCTGTAATGTCTGTTCCAATGCAAACGCTGGAATGGAATTGTTAATTGCTATTAATTGAATATATATATATATATATATATATATATATATATATATATATATATATATATATATATATATATATCTTGTTATATATAACAAGATATATAATATAATATAATATATTATATTCTTGTTATATTATGTTGCTAAAAACTTTCAAATATATATATATATATATATATATATATATATATATATATATATATATATATATATATATATATATATATATATATATATATATATATATATAAATTCAATGGACGATGAATGTACTCTGTCATAGTTCATATTTAAATGAGAGGTAATAATAAAAACTTGTCTAAAAATCACTGACTGAACAATTCTTTATTCGACTAGTTTCGCCTTTTACAGCATTATCAAGAATGATATTTTACAGCATTATCATTCTTGATAATTGAGTCTGAGTTCACGATTTGTAGACAAACGACCGGCTAGATAATGACAAATGAGACTTTGTCGAAACGTCGCCTTAACAAAGATTTCCAACGAAACAACACACGGAAGCAAACCCGAAAATCTCCAGAAGCAAATAATATATATATATATATATATATATATATATATATATATATATATATATATATATATACAATACATTCTTCAGAATATAGGGGTTATTATTATTATTATTATTATTATTATATATATACAATACATTCTTCAGAATATAGGGGTGTAGCCCTCATGACCGTTGGTTTGAAACAACGAGGCACCTTCATATTGATGTTACCATTTTGCTCACTATCCTGGTTATTGTTGGTATTATCTTTTTTTGGCGATTCAATCAAAACATCTTTTTCGATACACAGACGGGTAGTTTTTAACAGTAGGCGTTCCTCGACAAGCATCCCATTAGCTGATTAGTTGAAATGATTAGTAACAGCATAATTGTTGTTTTGAGGTACTATATCTTCTTCATCTCGAATGCTAGGTTATGGGCTTTCTGAGTTTCTGTTCTTCATAGGTTTTCATCAGATTGGACCGTAAAGTCCAGAATATCCACATGCTCATGTTGCTGAGTTTGGATTGTGTGTAAAAGTAATCCTCCGATTTATGATAATGGTAGTGCCCCAGTAAAGCTGAATGTTTCATCTGCTTGAAGACCCAATGGTAGGTATTCGAATGACTTTTTTGTACTTCGTATAAGTTTACTTTTTTGACAATCGCTTGGTATTTGTCAATTGTTTTGGCTATGGCATTATGTCTTTCCGTGTACTTCCTTGTTGCCACTACAGAGCAGAACGATATTCGTATCTGTGGTGAGTAACTTTCCCATGGGACTTTTTATAAGTTTTTGGCGTTGAGTCTTCATAGTACGTTCAAAGTACTGAAGTTATCTTCAGTTTTTGCAGTACATTAAAAAAGGATTGAAAGAATTCAAATATCTTCAAGATTTTTCATTATTCAGAGGTTTAATAATAATAACAAGTGTTTTAATTCGAATTCACTATCACTTGATATAATGTTTCACCAAGTGATAAGCGAAACCTCAGTGTCATTTATTTTCAATAATTTAGCGCCGTTTGCTTTATTTTTGAACTTCTTAGGTGCTATTGATGTACATCATTAACTAACCTTCCTCATCAGAATGAAACATTGAATTCTTAGGAGTGTGACAGAGAACAAAGTAATGCTTCCGATGATAAGGCGTGAACTGAATTAATTTTACCTCCTTATTAACTAGAAAAGAGTACCTTAAAATTGTTTGAAGCAGAAGAAACAAACTGTGGAGTAGATCTTCCTTCCTCCAGAAGCAGTACCAATATCTTAGTTGGCGTGGAAATGTGTACATATTATCCAATTTTAGAGAATTGTTTTAGCATGGCTTTTCTTAATAACTCGGAAATATCAGATGGAAAGTATTCAAGGTTTATTACTTACTAGCTGACCCGAAGAACTTTGTACGCCTATATATTTTCAGTGAATATTCTCCTGAAAGACGTGTTTTACTATTTGTTCAACAATTTCTATGTTTTTATCGTTCATCCTTTCTCGAGTCGAAAGAGACACTCACGGACTAACTGAATGCAACATTTCCAGCAAATTCAAATTAGTCATCTTGTCAATTCTGTGGCTGAACTGGAGGTTTGCAATTTCGTAGTAGGTACTTCTTCTTTATATCTCCTAATTAGCAATGATGTTCTTGGATGTTGATCAAGAAGTGTTTAGACTAATATTCCACTCCAGAAATCGATGAGACCAATATGGCAGTTCTACTTTTCCACCAACAGCAAAAAATAATCCAGTAGATTCGCCGTGGTATTTTAACGCTTTACAATATTAAAAAATATTGTGTTCTCTTGTCACGGATTTATCGACCTTTAATCTCTTTTCGGATCGTAGTGGAATGCTACTCGTTCCAGGTTCGCAGAAGCACTCATTCTGCGGAATCCTTCGATTTCGTTGCTCGCTGTTGCTGTGTTTGATATGCCCGAACTCGTTCCATTCTAAGCCTGACTAGTTCATTATTATTCAGTGTAGAACGCAATTATGCCATACCAATACGACTTGTTTCATTATCTGTCTCTTACTGGTCAACTCGACGACCTATCAACTCATCTTTTCCTTGGCATTTTAAAACAATGAAAGCAAATGAAGTTCTCACAATCTGATAAAAATAAGATAATAAAAATAATGCTGAAAGAATAATAGATAACTTTATAGCTTTCAATTGAAATATTCGACAACCTCTGACAATCAGAAATATTATTTTTTTGCATTGAAACTAAACAGCTGTGTGTGTGTGTGTCTGTGAAATAGCACAATAAACACTTATTTCTATTTGAATTCCAAACAATGGCAACAGTCAAAATATTGAAAGTATACGTGATAAATACCTGATTAATCAATCAAAATTTCGAATCTCAAATGTTTGACGTGAAAGTATATAAAACAGTATATATGGTGAATGAAATCGTTGTTTTTATTACCTTTCTCGCTATCATCATGGTTATTAATTTCAAACTATTCTTTCGATTCGACTTCTGAACGACGGGGGACACATAAAAGGAAAAACAAAATTGTTGTTCTTATTTAATGCCGAGCATTTTCATATTCATTTCCCTTTTAAACCTTCTCTGGACTTTCGAAAATAATTCAAGACCAAAATTACCCAAATCGGTCCTGCCGTTCTCCAGTTTTAGCGAGACTAACGAACAGCAATTCATTTTTAATTACATAGATTATATTACCCACAATTTTCGTTTAAGTTATATTTATAACAAAGCTGAATCTTGGGTTGAAAAATTTGAAAAACTGAGATTTGACGTTGTACGAAATTTGTCACACGATCACTAATTTTCAAAATGACATCATGATATCTCCAACTTGTGTGGAAATTTTTTGCTCAGTGAGAATTTATGCAGGGGTGAATGTCTAATTAGATCACTCTAACAATAATAGATTGATTAAACTGTGAGACGTAAATGAAATCTAATAATTCTGTAGAAGAAGGATGAAACTGTTTATAAAAACGCACTTATGAAATTAAGCTATTGAAATATATGTCGTCTCCCAGAAAAGCAAAAAGAAAAACAGTAACAGGGATGAATATCTGAAATACATCAAATAATTATGTTAGGCAACAATTCATTCCATTAATATAACTTTTAGTGTAAAATACGACCAACGGTAACCGGAATAGTGGGCAAAAACTGTGGAAACACAAGAAGTTTTCGAACTTTCCTCATTTCGACGATAAATTTTCAACGAAAGTTCTGAATCGTTAATGTCTCAATCTATTAAGACAGAAGAAAACCTGGAACAATAACACCGATCGTCGCCAAAAATAGACAACGGAAAATTCTACGACGTCCGTTCTTTCTTTCACTTGTTGGCACCCTAAATCACAAGTTGGCGTGTGAAAAGTGAACATCGTCGTCCTTATCTTCCTCTCAATTTAAACCATCCCCCTCCCAAGGAACGAACAATCCGATTAATTGTAAACGTTCCACAAATAAACACATGACACCGTTAGAGTTGACGGAGCATTTGGAAGATTAACTTGTTTCAATTAAGATGATTATCTTCAGGACGGTCTCTCCACTGCTGGTTTCAGATAAGATGAAAACTTCAAGTAATATATTGAATAGAGATAGGAAAGCTACCAGTCTGAATAAATGGTGAGATATTGTTGAATTTTTTATTACCTATATGAGTTTTTCATTAATTTTTATTCCAAATATCGAAACAATTTCAATTCTTTCAAAATAATACTCTCCGGGGGCTGTCAGCACAAATGTGTAGTCAATGAGAACACCAATTGGCAACTTTCGAGTGTGAACATTTAGTGCATCTCGAAAAACATTAAACTTACTGGAAATACTGGATATAAACTCTCTCGAGTATGGTGCGTTCAGAACAAAACTTAGTGCTTACTTCCATATCAAGTTTGAGATATAAATATTCTTCGCATAAATATTCTAACAGTATGATATACTTCGGAATGCACTGAATATCCACTCGAAAGTTGGTTGTTTGTGTTCGAATTATTTGTTTAATTCGAAAAAAAAATTTGAAAATAGACTAACTATGCATTACGCATGATCTTCGTGAGCTTCGAAACTATATATATATATATATATATATATATATATATATATATATATATGTCCCACTATTGTCCCAAAATTTGTTCAAAAGCAACCTAAGCACATAATGGATAGCTCCGAATGTTTCCTTAGTAAATATAAAAAGTAAATAATGTAAATCGGTTCGAAACCTTTTATACCTAAAACCTAAATTAACTAAATAAATTCAAAAATATTGAATTTATGTACCACAATACACAATTTTCTTCACTACTGGTACTACCTACTTATCTATCGAAACTAAAATAAAAGTACTATAATATAATGACAAAATCTATTACTAAACTATTTTACTACGAACTATAAACATCCTGATGTGAGCTGAAAAGCACTTAACCTACACATGAATTGAGAATTAACAAATGAAAGCGAGTGCAAAAATAAAGAATAATACGTATCTGAGTAAACCTAGAGATATGAATGATTGGTTAAGAAAATACCTACATCCAACAGCTACCTTAACTACCTAATGCTTCTACCCGCCTTAAAAAAACTACCTGCACGCTTGGGTAGGCACAGTTGGGCACGGCCCTCCCCTCGCGCCGCACCACCTCTTCGCTCGGCGCAGCGTCTTGTATTCACTACGACGTATGATTTGAAGGTTTGCGTTATATTGAATTATTTTCCCTCGTTGATAGTAAACAAACTAAGTGTAGGTCTTATAATTTCGGTAATGAACTGATTACCTATCCTGAACTGATTACTGGGCTTAAAGTTCGTATAAATGTCTATCTAATTACCTCCTCAAGTTTAAAGCGTAGCTAGTTATGTAGTACTATATTAATTCTGTGGTGTAGGTAATTAGATTTTATCTATATGTAATGTAACAGTCAGTTGAATAAAAAATCGTATACAAATCAGATCAATAGTTTTGGCGTAATGTGATTCTAGACAGAGTTTTAATGTTGTAGATAGGTAACTATGTATAGGTTCCTGTGGGAATGAGATATTTTCCCGAAGTAAAGAGTAGTCTGAATTTTGGTACCTTCCCACCCTATAAGTTAAGTAATGTGATGGAATGTCGCTAAGTTTCGATCCAAGTAAAACTGTTAAATAAAGACAGTTGCTTTAAAATTTTATCATAAATTCCCTAAATTATGGCACCTATCTACCCTCTAAGTTAGAAAAGTGATCAAATACTAACTTGAAGTCTTAGTAACACTCAGTTTAAAAAAAAACATCAAAATCATTTCAGTAGCTATGGCGTCATGCGCTTCTTGACACGATCACGCTAGATTTCCGCGGAAATGAGGTATTTTCCCGCCGTAAAAAGTAGCCTGTGTCCGTGCCTAGGATCCTAAATTTAAATTAACCAAGTCTTAAAGCCAAAAACCAAGCCAAAAATCCGTTCAGACGTTAAGGCGTGTGTGAACTTTTAAAACAAACGATTAAAAATCACTAACTTAATTAGTTTTCTGCCTACTGCCTACGCCTTAAGTACGATAGCATGAATATTAATAGCCCATATCCTTTTCTAGGTTACTCTCTATCACCTAACTAAATTTCATCAAAATCCGTTTAGCCGTTTAGGCATGATAGAGCAAAACTCCCAGCAAAACCCATAAAAAAATCACTAACTCAATTCAGTTTTCTACCTACTTCCTATCCCCTAAGTACGATGACGTGGTCATTTTGATCTTATATCCGTTTTTAGGTAACCATCTATTACCTTACTAAATTTCATCGAAATCCGTTCAGCCGTTTAGACGTGAAAGAGCAAAAGTCCCAACAAAAACGACTAAAAATCACTAACTCAACTTAGTTATCTGCCTACTGCCTACCCCCTAAGAACGATGGCGTGATTATTTATAGCCTATGACCATTTCTAGGTTATCGTCTATCACCATACCAAATTTCATCAAAATCCGTTCAGCCGTTTAGGCGTGAAAGAGTAACAGACAGACAGACAGACAGACAGACAGAGTTACTTTCGCATTTATAATATTATAATAATAATAATAATAATATAATTTTATTGAGAAACATTCCTTACATAGTAAAATTACATTCATTTCAATTGATGAATAATTACAACTAAGAGAAATGCTCTCAAAAGGACCGAATTCAGTTTGGAGTCTGATCTTCCATTCAGCCCTCGAGCAAAAATATTGGTTCATACAAAAAACTTGGTTAAACTCATATTTACAGTAATATACAATTTTGATTGAAAAGAAAAGAAAATAAAAATTTCCTCAGAGATATTAAACATTTGGGACAATTTCACATGGTGAAGAACATTAGTGTTAAAAAATTATACAAATATATGATACAAAAAATTGATTCAAACATTATTGCCTACATCCGAATCATCGAAGTACTCTGACACACTATAGTACGCCTTTGTTAAGAGCAGAGATTTAACTCTCCTCTTAAACAAATGAGCTTTCAGTACTTTCAAATTCGATGGTAAATGGTTGAAAATTTTAATGCTCTGACAATAGAGAGAGTGCTCAAATTTAGCTGTTTTATGCATAGGAATAAGTAGCACATCCCTGTTTCTTGTTGAATACTCATGATTACTATTCAATTTAATAAACCTATCTTCATTTTCTTTAACATATAACAAACATCTATAAATATATAAACACGGTAAGGTGAGTATGTAATTATTAATGAAGATAGGTTTACAAGATGTTCGCTGATGAATATTGAATATTAATCGAAGTATTCGCTTCTGTGTAATAAACACCCTATTTATTTCTGTAGAGCAACCCCACAGCAGAATATTATAATTTAGATGACTATATACAAGACTGTAATACACATTCATAACACAGTTTCTAGGTACGATGTTCTTGATTCTAGAGATTGCAAAAAATGAGTTACTCAATTTTTTACATAAGACCTCAATGTGTGTTGTCCATCTCAAATTTCTGTCTACATATATTCCAAGAAACTTCGTTGATTGGGATGATGATATAGTGTTGTCCCCATATCTAACATCCAAGGTACTAATTCCATTGCCCTTCAGACAAAACTGAACACATACAGTTTTGTCAACGTTCACCATCAGATTGTTCATTTGACACCAACTTACAAACTCCCTCACAATGCATTCACATGCCTCCAGAAGTTCTTCAGAGTCCTGCCAGAAACAACCACCGATGAATCATCGGCAAATAGTGTCACCAAAAACCGGGACAACTTCGCAGGCAGATCGTTTATGAACAATATGAATAAAAGAGGTCCGAGTACAGAGCCTTGAGGCACCCCAAGAGCAATATCATGTCTCTGAGAATAACTCTCACCTATTTTCACTACCATTGTTCTTTCTTCAAGATAACTACGTAACCAATTCAGAAACACACCTCTGAAACCTAAATTGTAGCATTTATCAAGTAAAAATTCAAAGGATAGTGAATCAAATGCGGAAGATAAATCAAAAAATAACCCCGCCACAAACAAGTGTTTATCCAAACACTCGTAGACGGATTCAAAAAACTCAACCGCAGCTGACTGAGTTGAGTGGCCGCTTCTGAATCCATGTTGCGCGGAGTCAATTATTTTGAATCTATTGAGATAACTCATCATTCTGGCGAAAACAATTTTCTCTATTACCTTGGAAAACACGCTCAAAATGGATATTGGGCGATAATTAGTAATTTCACTCACGGTTCCATTCTTAAATACTGGAATTACTATGGATTGCTTAAGGATATTGGGGAACTTTGCAGTAGTGATGGAAACATTTATAAGATATGCAAAGTGCTCGCCAATAATTCCACTAATTCCTTTCAAAACTTTGGCTGATATGGAATCAACACCGACGCTTTTTTTATTTTTAAGGCTCTAATGGTATCCTCAACTTCAATTTTAGTGACAGGGTAGAAGTAAAAATTGGTGTTCACCATGGGTGATAATGTGCAAATCCGAGATAGATTATTGCCATATCGAGATGTTAATTTGGTACTAGCCATTGTAGAAAAATGTTCGGCGAAAACATCAGCTAACTGATTCGGATCGTCAAACACCTCCCCCTCAAAGTTTGAGGTCACATCACTTCGCCTACCGCCACTTTTTCCAGAAAGATCGTTAACAATATTCCAAATTGTTTTATTTCTGTTCGATGAACCATCAATAGCTGAACTATAAAACGTATATTTCGTATTTTTGATAAGCATATTGTGTTGATTTCTGGCATTTTTATAGTTTTGTAGGGCACATTCCGAACGGGTATTTTTATGTAGTCGATGAAGGTAAGATAGGTTACGTTTACTTTGAAATATCTCAGTTGTTACCCATCTTTTCTTTCGATCTACCGAAAATACTTCACGCATAGGACAGCATTTTTCAAAATGATATCGAATAACATCAATGAATGAATCAAAACATGTATCAGCATCAAAATTATAAATCAGGTCAGAAAAATTGTATTCAGATAAAGAAAACAAAAAATTATTCATATTTTCCTGACTAATATTTCTGAAAGAGTAAGTTGTTTCTTTTTCATTGCGTGCTTGTTTGTGAACTGTCTCAAATAGAATGCATTTGTGGTCACTGATATGGGGTTCAAAAACACTAACTTTGTAATTTTCGGAATCAATATTTGTAATGATATAGTCTACTTTAGAGATACTGGTATGTCCATTTATATTGGTGAATTCTCTAGTAGCATACTGGGACGTAACGTTCAATCCGAAACAATCTAATAGATCTCTGAACAATTTAAAATATTTACACTCATTTTTTAAATAATCAATGTTCAAATCGCCACATAAAACAATATAATTTACCGTTTGGAAACAATGCTGTAATGCACAAAATAGCCGATCAAGAAAAAGATCATAGTTACCTAAACATGGTCTATAAACACTGAGGATGCCAAATCGAATACCTCGATCCGAAATAATAACACCACAGATTTCAATATGCATCTCTTCTGAGAATTTGGAAACCATTAAGTTTTTCACCTTCAAGTTCTGCTTGGTGTACAAGATGGATCCACCGTGTTTTCTGTGGGTACGACAAAAACAATCAGCTTGAACATAACCCGCAATCACCATGGAATTAACACTATCTGCACTACACCAATGTTCAGACACACTTAGAATATCTGTATTTGTTTCCATAAGTAACACCTCCAGATTATCGAGTTTGTTTGAGATACATTGAGCATTCAGCTGTATGATTCTCAAACATTCATTGGCGGCAGGAACAATCAGTCCACTCGATTTTGTTTCGTTTTTTTGTGGAAAAAATGATTCACGGTTACTTTATTTGGCCAACTTGAAGTATCGAGAGCTTTGCTATATTCAAAATATAAGCTATATAAGCACCTTATACGACGCGTAGGAATCTGGGTAGCGTGAGGTTAATTTTTCACATTTGACCTTGGAAAATTTGTTCTTCAGGAAATTCTGTAGACTTTCGACATTTGTTTCAGGTTTGAGATTTGAAACATGGAAAGCTTTGAATTTGTCTAAGCCCTCCACGTCAGCAGCTCCAGAATCAGTTCCCACAACCAGAGTTTTCCTAGGCTTGCTACTTTTTTTTCTCACAATTTTCCATTCAGAATCCAATGGTTTATCAAGTTTGTGAGGAGATCCATTATTTTCATTGAGATTTCCTGCTTTCTGTGCCGATTCAACCGCCTGATTTACCTCAGCCAGAGTAAACTTTTTGAATGATTTCTGTTTTTTATTTTTTTTAGGAAGATCGATAGTTGAAACTTTTCCTTTAACCAGACTAGTTTGCCGGTGAGCTTCGGGTGAACACACAGATAATGTGGACATACAGATAACATATTAGTATGGATATATATATATATATATATATATATATATATATATATATATATATATATATTTATACAAATAACACTTTCATATTTTCAAATACCTTTGAAGAATAAGAGAGTAAGTAGAAGTTCAGTATTCAATTTTAATGATACCGTCAAAACAGAAAATATTGAAAATGGCTCTTAGCTCTAGGGGTCAGTTTATGATTATGTTTCATAATTTCGAATATGTTATTTGAGATTTCTTTGAAAATAATGAATTAGAAACATCTTGAACTGAATGCAAAACTCATCATACAACTAAAAATCTTATATAATACTTTTTTGAAAACCTGTTTATAGTGTTATCTGAAAAATAAATAACACTCAATACAAATATACATTCTGATATTTCGAAACCTTAACGTTTCGAAAAATGAACTACAAACTGATTCCGAAAGATTTGACGATAATACCAAGTATTTTCATCAAAATTCTACCTTTAATATAATCTAAGATCAATAAAACCACCACGTAGTTATTTTCTATAAAGAACATTCATTATATATTTATGTCTACCGTTAAAAACTGTAGACAATGGAGACCTAAACATTATTTGAACCACATACTGTGAATTCAATGAAATTAAGCTGAGTGTTTATTTCAGTTGACCTTATTTTATGGACAATGTTCCATTTTGTTAAAGTACCAGCCAATTGGATTTTCCATTTGGATTTTTGTGTTGATATCATCTTCATTACTGAATATCGACGTAAATTTCACTACATCTATTTTTGGATTGAATGAATATTCACTTCAATTCTATTATTTGTAATAACAAGGAAACTGGAATTAATGCAAGATTGAAATATTTAGTAGGTGATACTGGTAATATTAGTGAAGTATATTGTATATTTGATATATTCTTTTAAAAGTCCTAGAAAATTGTTAAATAGACTCTATATATTTTTCCGATGGAATTACATTATTAAAAATTTCGTTAAAAACTTAAGATCATTTTGTCCGTGTTTCAAGGTGTGCAAGGGCGATATTTATCAGCTAAGAACAATTCATTTATGCACTTATTCAGTCTCTGTTATATTATGGAAATTTGCTTTGGGATGGAGAACTTAATGAGCATCCGGAAAAACTACAAATTATCAAGTGAAAAACGTTGTTTGAGAATAATGTACAAAAATAAATCTAGCATCTACGCATCTGATGCATTATACATCGAAACCAGATTGTTTGATATGTGACAACTCTATTGTAATAGCTTCTTTTCATTTCAATAAAAAAATAAATCATTCACACATTGTGTGATTGATGGGTATTTCACAAAGATACGCTTCTAATGATTACGTTTAAATTAATAAAACAGTGTCTCGAAGGAGTTTTATATACCTGGCTCCTAGAACCCATAAAAAACTGCCACTTGAGATCAAAAATTTACAATTATACACATCATACTAAAAAACTGTGAAAGAATTAATTTTTCTGAATCAACAATGAATTGATTGAACCCAAAAATTGTCAACTGTTTAGAATTATTATGTTTGTGGTAATATTCATTTATCCGTACGAAATAGATTCAGAACACATTTTATTTATACTTCTCTGTTAGCCAGATTGTCCGATGAATTTCTCAGTTTTTGTTCCACAAATGGAACCACGCACAAGGATTACGCTAGCATCGTTCCTCATCCATAATATTTGCAATGATACGGACTCATAGCATTGTAGATACTATTCAAAGCTCTAAGGATATAATATTTTTCAAATATCTTCTGAAGTTATTATAGGTATATCGTTTTCTTTCTGCACTTTTCAGTGCGATGTAACAATTTTGTAAGTGTAAACTGTATGACATTTTGAATAGTATTAGCATTTACTTGTTGTAAATCCATTATAATAACGATAGGATAATTCAAAGACTTAAATTTGTTTTGCACTTTTATTGTATAAAATGCGATACGTTTCGTTGGGTTACCGACTTTTTCGGATGCTAAGAGAATATGATTCAACAACAAATCTGACTGTTGTATTTATATACAATGACAGACGTTTACAACAACCATAGAGTATTCTCGAGGCCTTACATATTGATGAACTGAGTTCTAGACCGGAAAAAGGTCAATCTCAAATAATTATTTATATCCGATTGTTCATTAAGCCAATTTTCAGAATTGTGAAATTTAAAATTTTAAATATTCAATAGTGTTGGCGTTTACTTGATGTAAATCCATTATAATTGAATATAAACTTAAATTCAAACAATTGAACTCATGATTTACACTTTATTGACTACATAGCATGACGCGTTTCGTCGTTACAAACGACTTCTTCAGATGCTTACAGAATAATCTGTAATTCATCCTCATTATTCTGTAAGCATCTGAAGAAGTCATTTGTAACGTCAAAACGCGTCATGCTATGTAGTCAATAAAGTGTAAATCATAAGTTCAAGTGTTTGAATTTAAGTTTATATTCAATTTAAAATTTTATGAAATTTTTAAAAGTTTATGAAATTTTCAAATGAAAACTTCACAAATTGATTTCCAGAATTGGAATTTTTTTATGATTAGTTCGGAATAAGCAAGTGTCAACTGTATGACTTTGGCTACATCAATATTATCTTGAAAAGAATATTATAGGTATGTTACGTCTGATCACTATCGAAAGATTGATATAATAATTGTTCTATCGACTCATTATGTTATATTATCGACTCTATGTCGAATTATCATTAGGCAACGGTGTTGTTGCCTAGTAAATGTTTTTTGCCGATAAACTGAGTTTTTAATAATACAAGTTGACTTAACAATGTTCCACGAGGAATGATTTGTTTGAGGAATCAATTATGAATGGACTATATTCAAATGATGCATCACTTATTCGAAAAAAATTTCTTACAGCTTTATTGCGTCGTTTTCTTCGGTAGATATCGATATCCGTCCATTTTCAATTACAACGTCGAACCGGAAGAGCTACAAGGTTTCCGGCCCGTCGAGTTTCCAACAAAGAAATCTGATTTTTCCTTTCATCTTTTCATTTCCCTTCGACTGCTTTTAATTAATTTTTTATTCGATTCGGCTCTTCGATCTATAACGACAAGAAACAAATACGGAAGTCCGCTCTTTTTGGGGAAAATTTCGGTTTTGCCGGATTTCCTCCCTTATTTGTTAGGTATTCTTGCAGCCTACTCCGCCCTCGACGTATAATTAAGGAGATGACACTTGTGAAACGCGAAAAGTAATTTTGTTTTGTCAGATGTGAATTTTAATTATAATGCGGCGAGGAATATTTCAGCGTCTTGTCGTTTCTTCTCTTCTCCGACTGACGTGAAATTAGACGTGCTGCATGTTGAGCTATTTCTCAGGACTATTTAACATCACGCCAATTTCAATTAGTTCCGGAAGCCAGAGAAATCTGCCATTTCGAAACTATTTATAATTCAATTTTCAATTTCGAGAACTAAAAATATACCTGATTTGTACTTCATTCAATTCGGCTGAATTTGAATAACGTCCCTTAATTTAATGTCATTTCAATTCCCCACTCACATCTTGTTATTGTGGAGATACCGGAAAGTTGAAAAACAAACACACTTCAATTTTGCATTCGAACTCACTATTAAGTTGGAAAAACTTTCAGAAATAAATCGTCGAATATTTGGACACAATTCATTTGACTTTCGAGAATAAATTTCGAGAATTCTTCAGTTTAAAATCAATTCAAATGTGAAAGTGGTCACTTTATGTATTTGTTTTTATTTCAGAGCATTCTGATGAATGCTAGTTATTTTTTCCGAAGCACTCTGGTGCTAGCGCGAAAGTAGAACTTAGGCTTTGACACCGACTCCGAATGGCTGCCCAAAAGCACTGAATGGAACTGGAAGCTGAACGAGAAGCTGGAATAGAACATTATAGGATCACTATACCGTTCTGAGCATCTAATCATTTATATATAGAAATTAAACAATTGCCCAAATTCAAAAATTTTAAAGAATTAATTTTGCATTATAAGAGGTCATAAAATATCACTGAAAAATGCACTTTTGATATATGCACCAATCCCTGCTTGCTTGGGGTCAGTTTAATACACTTTGAGGATGAGGTAAACCATCTTTGCGATGGTACAACTTTCGTGTTTGCAAATATGTCACTTGTCTATTGCTCTACATTATTTCAACATGGTCGTTAAATGCTTTTTCTCTATTGCTTTATATTGACGTAGTTAATTTTATTCACGTAGTTAATAAACAAAGTTAAAAAAATTAAATCTACTGTACTCCGCCTCACAATCTTCAGATCAACAACGATTTTTTGCAGAATTTTTTCTGTCTCTAATATAATATAGTCTTTTCAATGCAGTCATTAGATATTCCCCTTTTAATTTCGTTTCATTAGACTGATTGTTGTGTTCTATTATTCAGCCAAGTTTCTTTCAGTGTGTTGTATTCCAAATGTCCGAAATATTGGTTCTCAATTCAGGAGAAAACCGTGTATTCTTTTGGTAATTCAAACAGAATTTTGAATGAATCGAAAAAAATTAATTCTGCAAAAATGCATATACGTAATTTTTTATTCATCTGCATCTTTTGTACCCTTGTCAAGTACCAACAAAGCCAAAGATTTTTCAGCGTTCTTATGTGTTTTGGTTAGGCACTTCTAACCATTTGGTGAATCAACCTTCCTAGTTGACGTCTTTGGTTAAGAGTTCTGTTGATTATTGTTCGAATAAAAATTTCAGAACAAACTCAAATAAAACCTTAGAATGTTGTATTGTACATATTTTGCGAAATAGGCAAAAATTGTGATGCTCGATTGATTTATTCGGTATTATTATTCTGCCAGTTATCTGGAATAGGAAGATTCCTTGCTCATTTCATGAAAAGGCATTACTTTGCATAGTACTTGAATTTTGCAATTTCAAGAAATCAGTGTGTGTATATATATATATATATATATATATATATATATATATATATATATATATATAATTTATATATATATATATATATATATATATATATATATATATATATACTAATTTGAATTTCTGTATATATATATATATATATATATATATATATATATATTATATTAGAATATTATTAGGCATTATAGTATACTTAGTGTGTGATCAAATTCGATTTTTGTATTAAATTTTCCGGTATTTTTGAAATGACCAAAATTCAACATTCGAAAATTGAAATACCCGGCTACTATTAGATTTCCAGTTTATAAAACGGAAGCTAGGAAAAAATCGTCTGAATAGAGCTCGCTCACCATCACTGAATGTTCGAATTATTTCCATCATCCAGTCATATTTCCATTCTTTTTTTCATTATCCATCCCTTTTTGTCGCATTCAACATTCTCAATTTTGAGATTCACTGTTTGCTCTTCTTTTTCCAGTTGGATGACCTCGCCTGGCGGATTATTTAACAGGTAACAATGACATTAAACGTATCTGCAGTCAGTGTTAATTCATATTGTAAACTTATACACATTCAGAATTGAATAAATGTCTGTAATAATTGGCTCAGGTGATACAGAAAACCAGTGACGTCCGAATACTTTGAAAAATCAGTTGGAATGAAGAAAAAACAACGGCACTCGACATTCACTTTATTTCATTATCAGACATGAAAATTAAGTCACCTATAGGTATATCACCATAGTTTCAAAAAATAGCATGGATATCAACCGTGGATATGGATAATTATTTTCCGGAATTACTCAGTGCTTGACGATTAATTGAAAACAACGTAGCAGCAAACCAATAAACAATAACTATATATATATATATATATATATATATATATATATATATATATATATATATATATATATATATATAATATTTCTTTACTGGGTTGAGGTCAATTTTAACATTTCTTCTAGATTTACTTCACAGGACTTTATGGCGCGTTGCGGTTCTAAGAACCATTTTCAAATAATATTGTCCAAAATTGTCAACAACTACAGAAATTCGGTTTTAAAAACAAATATACAAAGGTTAAAAATCTTAAATAACTTACTCATTCTTTGTATATAACAAAAAACATTGAGGACATTAGTTTTCACAAACAATTTTGGGAGAATCACTTTTCTTCAATCATCCACATAGGTAATGTCACACATTATGTTTTATTTACTTTTTCTTTTTTCGAAAAGAATGTGATTCATGTATGCATGGTTGCAGGACACAGGATGAAATATATCATTAACAAAATTTTCATGTAGTGATGGTTAATTTGAAATGATGTTAAGTATTATATATTTGATTGAAGTTTTTATATATGTCTTAGAGTTAATATAATATAATATATATATATATATATATATATATATATATATATATATATATATATATATATATATATATATATATATATTGTTTTATTAATTACCTAAAATAAATTCTAGAAAAAGAATTTTTTAAAATAATGACAATGAAGAGGACATTGTGTAAGTAACAGATGCAGCGAATCAACTTTGCTATTGCAAACTTTATGATTTATAATTTCCACGTTTTTGCACCCGACACTGAACGATCGTCCGCTGTTTGTAGAGTCAGTGGGAAATCAGTCAAAGTCGGCCTGAGAACGTGGTTTTGTTTTTTCGACGTCTTTTGTTTTCGAGCGTCTAGCTTCGACTGGCGTCATTTTTCTTTTCTACTCGTTAGGTTTTCAAAAGGAAGGACGACGGTAATTGTTCAAAAGTCTGGTTGAATGAGAAGGAATAGAAAGAAGAGCAGCAAGCTTTGTCAATAAGGAATTTGTTGACATTTGTATTGAGAAAAATTCAATTTGTTTTTTCTTCCAACGCGCAAAACAGAATAAAACAGAAAGATTTCCATACTTGCTTTTCCTGAAAATCTCTTCATAAGGGTTTGCACATGATCGATCACTGAGTTGGCACATTTTGAGGGCTCTCGAGAAGATATATATATATATATATATATATATATATATATATATATATATATATATATATATATATATATATAATGGGTAATTTTTGTTCAAATCGAATAAAACACTCAATTTGCATCATATATTCAAAATTTCTATTGAAATTGATATCTTGGCCTTTGCCATTTACATTTTGAAGATAACTTCATGTAAATGCTGTCCATTTTGAGGGCTCTCGAGAAGATATATATATATATATATATATATATATATATATATATATATATATATATATATAATGGGTAATTTTTTGTTCAAATCGAATAAAACACTCAATTTGCATCATATATTCAAAATTTCTATTGAAATTGATATCTTTGCCTTTGCCATTTACATTTTGAAGATAACTTCATGTAAATGCTGTCCGTGGCTCCGTATCAAATGGTCCGTTCGGAAGGTCCAACTTTGCATCACTTTTTCGAGCATTTCGGCCTGTACCCCACCAATTACGCGTGTTATGTTATCCTGTAAGGCTGCAATCGTGTTCGGCTTGTTCACATACACTAACGGCTTTACATAACTCCACAAGAAATTATCCAAAGGTGTCAAATCGCATGATCTTGGCGGTTAATTCATAGGACCATTTCGATAGATAAGTTGCTCACCAAATTAATCCTTCAACTTGTCCATTGTTTCATGAGCTGTGTGGCATTTGGCACCGTCTTAATGAAACCACATGTCAACCAAGTTCAACTCGGCCAACTGGGGCAAAAAAAATTGCGTATCATGGCTCGATATCGTTCGCCGTTGACGATTACGTTTCTTCCACGGTCGTCTTTGAAGAAAAATGGACCAATGATGCCACCAGCTGATAAACCACACCAAACTGTCGTTTTTTCAGAAATTAGACGTTGTGGTAGATCATTCGACTTTAATTCTTGCAGAAATTGAATTTTATAGGCTTTCAAAACCAAATCATCACGTAAAATCTTCCACGTGGTTGAGAACTCATGCCCAATTGCAGAGAATGGCTACGAATTGACATTTCACGTTCCTCATCAACACTGTACGCTACGGCTGCAATATTCTCTTCAGTACGCACTAAACGCATGAGAGACAATGGTTTAATGTTCAACAAAGTAAACTTGATGCGAAATTTGGTGATAACAGCACGAATTGTTGAAGCGCCAGGTCGATTATGACGACCATAATATGGTCGTAACAAACGATACACATTTTTCACAGAGCACTAATTTCCATAGTGAATTTCAACAATTTGGAATAGTTGCTCGTTTGTAAGACTTTCCATGATGAAATGGCAGAGTATACTGAAAACTTTTCACTTTGACAGATGACGTTCGGATGCCATTACCAACCAGTGCCGCCACCTTGAAAAAATTAAATCTCGAAAAATCACCCATATATATATATATATATATATATATATATATATATATATTATATATATATATATATATATATATATATATATATATATAGTTGTTTGAGTTATGGTATTATACTTTGGGGCAATTCAGTGGACCACAGACGTATATTTGTGGCTCAAAAAAGGATTATAAGGCTCATGTTTGATCTGAAGCCACGTGATTCATGTAAGCCAGTATTTATGGCCCATAGAATACTTACCTTATCGTCAATTTATTTATATAAATGTCTAGTGTATGTGAAGGAAAATCAGACGAAATTTCCATGTTTAACCGAGTCGCATAATTATGATACTAGAAATTCAAATGTATTATTTGTACCTGAACATGACACAGCGAGGTATGAAAAGTCCCCTTCATACCAATGCATAAAATTATTCAACCATCTGCCTAATGAAATTAAAAATCTTCGCGGTGTCAGGTTCAAGAAAATAGTGAAGGAGGTACTCTTAAAAAAGGCCTACTATAATGTAGGCGAATACCTTCTTGATAGTAATATTGTTAAATAAGTAATTTCTTTCTTTGACTTGTCCTATACATGTTTTATGTCTTACTGGATTAAATAAATATTAATTATTATTATTATTATATATTATATATATATATATATATATATATATATATATATATATATATATATATATATATATATATATATATATATATATATATATATATATATATATATTTATACAATCATCAATAGTACGACAAAAATTCTACGAAAATTCTGATGTTTCACTTGCGAATCGACGTAGTTCAACCGAAAATGGAAAATAATAAAATTTTAACGAGGATCATAATATGAAACGGCAACTATTTAGTCTTATTCGGCTACCAAGTACTGAACATCGCGACCCACTTATTTTACGACGTTTCTGTCGGAAAATTGCGCTGGGAAAGTGCATTATCGTTATGATGCATTTTCCACGGACGAAAATGAGACGTATTTTTTCGTTCCAGTTGCGGGCAAAGGAATAGTTTCGTGCCAACGTTATGGAGTTACGGCGTTCTAATTTATGTTCCTTTTAAGGTTACATTTCCTTTTGCAACTGTGAAAATGATGAAATGATCAAATGGCAGTCAAGAGCTGCTTGAAAATTTAACGAAAAACTTTTCTGGGAGAGTTAAGTTAAATAAAGATAATCTATTCCGTAATCAATCAAAAGATGCATTCAACAATAAACTCCTAATATACTATGGTAATAAAAACTATCTTCTTGTAATTATATAACGAATCCTTTTGAAAATTCGCATTGAATTATTGCAGCTGACTTATAAGTATATTTTTTATATTATTTTTCATACACTGATATATCCAATAGTGAATTGATATAAGTAGTGCCATTTGAAGAAATTCTATTTCTGTTTTGTCAGTTAATTATTTCCAAAAGACCGCAGTAGTTACTGGCATAGTGTAAAAATGATACTACTAAATGCCTACTTCACAAATGCGTTTGAAGTCTGGACAATCGAATAAGAAAAATCATCATTAATTCCTAATTATCTTCAAATACACAAATTCGAAATATATACAAAAATTTCGAAATATGAACTGGCATAAATCAAAAGGTATGACAGATGGTAAGAACAATTATAATATTTTTAATCATAATTTAAAGAAGATTCGAACATGATGTTGAAATTGTATCATTTTTTAATAGGTAATAATTATAATAACTGCATTTTTTACCTTTTCACGTTTGGTGCAACCTGTATAACCATTTTTACACCTGAAATGCCATTCCAGCAATGGAGCAAGAAAAAATTGTACCGAAATCTCGAATTACAAATGGGATAAATACCGATAACAGCATTCTCGGTGGCACTGTTCTTTCAAATCCTCTGAAGTTAACTACAGGGTAATTAGCGAACTTAGCACCATTAGTAATGCAGTTTGAGTAAGTTCGTTGATCATCTATTTTCAATGATAAAGTGTAGCATTATTTTCAGACAACATGGCTTTTTCTCGATAGATCTGTAGTCACCAATCTATTCCTATATCTACATTTTTCTGAGTTCGTCGGCAATTGACAGTAGATGAATTTTGTGACTCTAGTAAAGCTTTCGACATAGTCATTCGAAATATCAGGATAAAAAGATTGTAAGCAGTATGCAAGATAGTTGCTTACTTCCAATTTGCATAAAAAGGTGCAAAGGACAACTGCATTTGTTCATTGGAGTTGATTTTAGCAACATCAGCGTTCATCAATATACCCATTGTTGACGTAAATATATCACTTGCTCCCTTGAAATATTTGCACTATTCAGATGATCTTAATATTTTCCATAGAATACAATCCCTAGAGATTACGAAAGTGTACAGGACAACATCAATAGAGAGATTTTGTCTTGTAAAGAAAATGAGTTACTATGCTTTATTGAAAAATATAGTGTAAATATATTTTCAATGGACCTTTTCCTCCGAAATATACCTACCCAAAGCAAACAATACACCCAATAACTAATAGACCAATAAGACTCAAAATGAAATATTTCGTAGTCATAATTTATTGCGAATTAGCTTTCATTCTCATATTCACTGTAATGTAGGCCAATGTTCTCATCTTCAACGAACATGCACTCAGGAATTTCAATGAAGAACATAAATATTATGCTTTCATATAAGTATAGTCGTCAACTATATCAGTGTCGGTATTGTGAAGTACATAAACTGCTACAAGGA
Source organism: Henosepilachna vigintioctopunctata (assembly GCA_030704895.1). NCBI lineage: Eukaryota > Metazoa > Arthropoda > Insecta > Coleoptera > Coccinellidae > Henosepilachna > Henosepilachna vigintioctopunctata. The sequence goes on from JARQZJ010000035.1 coordinate 3,975,960, forward strand.
AACTGAAATCGAAAACTATTTCAGGTTTAATTTCTGCTTCTAAAATTCTTAATAATGTATATGATTCACCTGAATTGTCATCCTTTGTTTACATGCTCGAAATACAAGGTCGGGAGAATATCTTAGCGTAACGTAAGCCAATCTTATTTAAGTATCAATATAAGAATAATTAATGCACCCGAAGAGACTCACCTCACTAGCTAGGTTCATTGCTAACATTATCTCTTCAGCAAGACTTTAAGTCGTATTACTCAGACTTACGACTTTAAGTCGTAGGACTTGAGTTTTGCAAAATTATTTTCTTTCTTGGTGTTCACTTGGACAAGCACTTGAAGTGGGCCGAGCACCTTGCCAATCTTACGTTCAAGCTGAACTCAGCTATTTACAGTGTTAGTGTTTTGAAGGGTAGAGTTGATTTTCAAACTGCAAAAATGTTTTTTTTCTAACTTCCAATCACTGCTACCGTATGGGTTAAATTTTTGGGGAAGTTGTGCATTAACAGAATCCATATTCTTAAGACAAAAGTGTAAGTTAAGAAAAATGTTAAGTTTCACTTATCGGGAATCATGCAGGGAAAGTTTTAGGTCCAATGATATTCTGACATTGTTTGGTTTTATATATATATATATATATATATATATATATATATATATATATATATATATAAAGATATATTTAGAGTTTTGATGTTTATGTACCTTCATCCATGTTATTTTGAAAAATTCAAAAATTGTAATAGTACAAGACGTACTGAACCTTATTTTTATCCATGTCACACTTCAAGTTTAACGGAAGAAGCACCCCTCTATACGGAGCTGTTTAATGCTCTTCCAAAATATTTCAGATGTATATCTAGGCCTAATTCTTTCAGAAAAAGCTTATATAAGTTGATAATGAAGTGTGAACCTTACTCAATAGTGGAATTTATTAGTTTTTGTTGTAATGTGATATGAATTGATTTTTTCCTTTTTCTGTGACGAATTCATTTTTATTGTATTGCAATAATTTCTCGAATTGAATATATTATTATCATTATTATTAAGTCGTAGGACTTAGACTTGCAAGATTATTTCTCAAACTTTTTAGTATACTTATGTACTTTTCATAGAAGTGTATTTTATTATAGTTTCATATATTGTGTTACTTAATTCATGTTTCTAGGAGATATTGTAATACGTATAACACCTGTTTGTATTCTAAAATCAGAAGGAATAAATTGACAAAATAAAATCACAACGGTACTGACTCAATCATCCTTTAAACGTTTCACAATCACTCAAGACTATTTTCACACTCAACGTGCGCACTCTGCGATACATTATTGAAAAAGACGAGCTAATTTTTGATTGATATCGAAGAAATTCATCAAAATCGACTCAAGCATGTATCTTGCGCATTTTACACACAACTACCACAGTTTGGACTTAATTTGAAAAAATAAACGTGATATAATGAAAACAATACTTCAAAACCTTTTGAATCAAATTGAGAACAAAATTGAGAAGACAAAATTCAAAATATTGATCTTTTAATCGCAAGTTGAGTATCTTTTTATATATCACTCCTGAAGCTCTGAATAAAGATGCCTTATCTTACACAAAATCAATAATTGATTTGTAACAAGTATTAATTTTTAGTGAATGTAAAAATATATTTTTTCACTAATTCAATTATATTCGATTCCCAAACAGAGGGTTGAAAATCTGTTGAGTCCTTTCTGAATAATGATATAGACACAACAACGATCAACATTAAAAAAATGTCAATTATTGAATGAACTTTCAGTTTGTTATGTCAAACAGAGTTTCGAAGAATGATAGTGGAAACTCATGATTACTATCAAAAATGAGGCCTCAAAAAGGACCATATAACAATTCTGGAGCATGTAGATATCGAATGGAATTAGAAATGATCAACAGTCTCCTCGGAAACTGTTCAGAAGCCAAAAGAAAATGAAGATAACTGCCCTTTTTATGTCGTACATTATAATCCGAATAAACATCACTTTTCTCTAGCGTTTGCAAACTCGTTGCCAGCTCAGAACTTTTCATCCTTCACTTCAACGCCGTTTTTTCCCGCAACTCTTACTTCTCGAAAAGCTAAATACTACCGGAATTAACATAATAACCAATAAAATAAATTACTGCAAAAATTCTTCCTCTTTCTCGCGCGCGAAGATCCGAGAATGGAATTAGGAATTAGGGGGTTGAAATGGGTGGGGGCGAGGTCGAATTGAGGCGTAGTTGAAAAAGGGTGAGTTAAATACTTCACTTCTGAAAAATAAGTTGGTAAATTTAATCAAACAGGGGAAAGATGGTCCGACGTCTTCTTGAAAGGCAAGATACCAAGAAATTGTCATTCCGACGGAGGCGTTTAAACTTTTCCTTCTTAGTGAAAAAAAATGGTGAAAAGTGACGTGTACTCGCGAAACGTTTCATTAAATTTTATCGTTATGAATTAGAAATGAATTCAAACACTTGAACCTGTGATTTACAGTTTCATTGAAAAGTTCAAGTGTTTGGAGTTACCTCATATTTTATTTTAATAGATTTGCACCCAGAAATTTCCAATGATATTCAACAAATTTCATTGCTTAATAGTTAAATGAACACTTATGCTATATTGAAAACCACTTTTCTTAGTTCCACAAATTTCATTTATTACTTGAAAACTGTTTTACCCTATTTTCAAAATTCGTACTGAACACTTCTAGAGTCATGTGACTCTTCTAGTCTCACATTTTCATATTTTGCATCTGTAGTTGCGATAGACACATAGTGGGAGAGAAATTAGGGGATAATATTTGAATTTTAAAAAAGAACTTCGAATTAGTGAAAGATATAGACACATGTTTGCCACCAAGTATCATCACAAGTACAGATATAAATATGACAATGTTAGTGTAGAGAACAAGTGTTGGGTTCAACTTCTGACGATGGTTATATTAGTGCGAAAAAATTGTCAAACAATATAAATAATATTGTCAAAATAAGTGTTTATTCTATATATCAAACGATGTTTCAGCAGGATATCAGGGAACATTCAATCAACTTTATTAAGAATACTCATGAATATATCTGTTGAAACACATATTCATATGTCGAGAGAAAATTCAATATTGAATATAAACTTAAATTCAAACACTTGAACTTATGATTTACACTTTATTGACTACATAGCATGACGCGTTTCGTCGTTACAAATGACTTCTTCAGATGCTTACAGAATAATATTAACATTTTGAAAAACACAGGTATAAATATCAGGGAATTTTGGGATTCTATGACTTTGGTTTTACCTAAGATATTCCATTCTGACGTATAATTTCTATTACCTGAAAAGGTTTAACAAGGATGAATTGTTTAATTCTATCTGTTCATTGAGCAAATTTCCAGAATTTTTAAGCCGATTTATTTCCACTATTTCCCAATAATCTAATTGACTACTTCTCTCTATATTGTGTAAAATTTTGAAATTCGTATCAAAAGTATGGTTTTCTGTTAATGAATGGTTAGCATAATTCGAATTACTTTTATTATGGGCGAAGCTATATTTATGTTCCTGTATTCTAGTACCGAAATTTCTACTAGTTTTACCTATATATATATATATATATATAATATATATATATATATATATATATATATATATATATATATATATACCGGGACATGTTCCACAATTCAATTGGTAAACACCTGATTTTAAACACCTGATTCTTCTCTTTTAATTTTGTTTTTATTGTTCTTAATGTGTCTCGATAAATTATTGTTCGTTTTAAATGAAATATTAAAATTATGTTCACTTAAAAAGGTTTTGACTTTTTGACTGACGGTTCCAAAGTATGTTAAACTATTATATTTACGATTTCTATCCGACTGATAGGAAATACTAATCGTAGAGCTTTCCGATAGAGTTTTTTGTCAAGAATTTTTGACACTAGTTCGCTTTCATAATTATTATTAACCGCAATCTGTTTAATGATATTCAGTTCTTTATTGAAATTTTCTTCTGATAAAGGTATATTGGTTAATCTGTGTATCATACTTTGATTTTATGTGGATATGGGTGGCATGAGGAGTTATGGATTATGGTATCCGTATGGGAAGGCTTATGGAAAATAGAAAAATCAAATTTATTATTCAATCTTGTGATTGTCAAGTCTAAAAAATTAATGGATTTATCAGATTCTATTTCGGTTGTAAATTTTATATTAGGATGAACTGCATTAATGAAATTCTCAAAATTTTTCAATGAACGATCGGTACCAGTAAAACAAGTGATTATATCATCTACATATCTATACCAGAATACAAAGTGTTTGAAATTCGTGTTTTTTTAAATACTATTTTCCATTTTATCCATAAAAATCTCAGCTAAAAGAGGACTTAACGGATTTCCTATAATAAGACCACTCTTACTACTATAAATCTTATCATTGAACATAAAGTAATTTTGGCTCGAACAAATTTCCAATAACATGATTATTTCAGATTGAACTATTATATTTACGTTATTTTTAATAAGCAAATCTTTAATTATTTTAATTGTATCGAAAGGTGGCATAGAGGGAAATAGGTTAACCACATCGAAAGAGATAAGTTTACAGTTACAAGGCAGTGTTACCTTTTCAATTTTATTGACTAATTCATAGGAATTTTTGATGGAAAATTTTGGTTTGAAATTACAATACGATTTTATAATATCTATGAGCACTCTTGAGATTTTAGAGGTAGGGGCTGACGTGAAACTTACTACTGGCCGAATAGGGAGATTTTGTTTATGTACTTTGATAAGTGAATAGAGTTGCGGACATTGCGGGTTGGTAATAGTTAGTCTATGTTTAGTGTACTCGTCTATTAAAACATTAACTTCTTTTAACGCATTTTTTAATTCTAACTGGTATTTTTTCGTTTAATCTTTCTTCAATACGGAATAGTCTTGGGAATCTATGAAAGTGTTTGTTTTTGAAATATAATCAGATTTATTTATAGAAATATAAAATATTTAAAAAAATTAAATTGAATAAATGAATATAATAAATAAATGAATATTAAATATTTTAAAAAAAATTCAATATTGTTGAATTATTCGACATGATTGAAATAAAAATAAACAAAGCGTTGAGGAAAGTGCTTACAAAATCGTCATTACAAATCCGAAAAAAATAATTTGGAAATGAATGCATATTTTCTTTAATGAATTGATAATGGAAAAATCTTGATTGTACATTAATTCGAAATAAAAAGGGATTTGTATAGATATAAATTTTTTCGATTAAACAGTAAATCGCAAAGCTGAGTTATCATTAGTTACCCTATTCAAAATTCTTGGATAAGTACCTATCGTTAGTTTCAATATAACTTTTTGCAATAAATTTTACTTAGTATTGTCAAATAACACACAATTCATATTCAATCTGAAATATTTCTAAAATACTGATGATAACATACATTTCGAAAAGCAAAAAGTTCATTCTTAATTGCTACCTGATGGAAATCTGGTAGCAATTAAGAATCATGACATGAAATAACCATTCATTTAATATCAGAATATAACCCCAAAAAAATTAATTTGGAAATAACTGTATATTTTTTCAAGAAATTGATAATGAAAAATATCGATTGTCACATCAATTCAAAATAAGAATAATAAATCAATTCAATTAATTTCAACAGTAATCCACATCTTATATCAAATTTTGAACAAACACTAAATAACAAATCTGAAAAATCATTTGCTACCCTATTCAGAACACTTGGATAAGTACCTATCGTTAGTTTTTATAACTTTTTGCAACAACGATTTTACTTTTTATTGACAAATAACACACAATTCATATTCAATCTGCAATATTCCCAAAATATTGTTATGGTGATGATAACTATATGTTGATAACTTACATTTTGAAATGCTGAAAGTTCATTCTTAATTGTTACGTGATGGAAATCTGTTGTTCATGATTTGAAATAACCATTCACTCAATATCAGAAAAATCACGAGAAAATTAATTTGGAAATAAATGCATATTTCTTTAATAAACTGATAATGGAAAAATATCAGTTGTCACGTCAATTCAAAATAAGAAGGGATTTATAACCATACATTTTTTAAATTAATTTCAACAGTAATCCATATCTTATATCAAATTTTCAACAAACACTAAAATAACAAAGCTGAAAAATCATTTGTTAACCTATTCAAAATACTTGGATAAGTACTTATCGTTAGTTTCAATATAACTTTTTGCAACAACGATTTTACTTTGTATTGACCAATAACACACAATTTATATTCAATCTAACATATTCCCAAAATATTGTTATGGTGATAACTAACATATCGAAATGCTAAGAGTTTATTCTTAATTGTTACCTGATGGAATTAGGTTGTTCATGATATGGACTAACCATTCATTGAATATCAATTCACTGTTTTCAATTCATAACTAGAAACAATTCTCTCAATTCATGAAAGTATTCTCAGATTTATGTCGTTTTTCATTAATTTAGCACGTTGCCCAAATCACCCGCAACGCGTAGCCATGCATTCGAAGTTTTCTCTTTATTTCAAACTTTTTTTTATACAGAAACGAATTTTGGTTATAAATTATACCCTCGAGAACCTTCTTCCATTCCAAACTTACGCGGAAATGTTATTTTGTTCAAAATTCTCACATGCGATAAAAAATTCATGCGAATCTCTGTCTCACAAGGAGAAGAAACTTTGCTCTTGCTACTTGAAAGCTACACCTTTAGTCGAAAAATGTAAACGAACGAAAGATCAGGGAAGTCGATCCCTAAGTAGTTTTTGTGATAGTATTTGGTAATTTATTTTAATTCGGGTATTTTCGTAAACCTGAATATGTTCTCATGGCTGCTGAAACTCATATGAATCGAAGATGAATGACATCATTTATTGGAAAAGAATTATCTGAAACCAAAAAACAGAACGGTTTCATGTTCTGTATCGAATTGGCTATGACCTCAGAAGAATGAAACATTTTCAATGAAAAAAAACAAAATGGCAGATTCTTGAATTTTTTTCACCCTTTCTTTCACTTTTAATTGTTTATAACTTTACTGAATGATAATGAATATTTCTGGTTCTGCTTGAGGCCATAGCCAGACATCTAGAGTAAAATGCCGTTTGGTTCATGTCGATAACTGCAATAGTTTTGAAATGAGAGTGTAATTCATGCGAAAAAAAGTGGTACGGAGAAAAATCAGTTCGAAATTTTCATTCGTGAAAAATCGTAAAAAAAGTGAATTTTACTCACATATCCATTGCAGCTTCATACACAACGCCTTCCTGGTCTTCGTAAGCATCATTCTGAAGAATTCTTGCCATTCTCAAAGCAGTTCAACAAAATAACAAGACAATAACAATAAAACAAATAACAAAACAATAAGACGACTCGAAGGCATGCAGCAGCTGCCGCAACCGATGGCGTTAGAGCGGCCGGATTAACTGCAGCGCTCCCTAATCTTTTATACCAGCTTCTCGGTCTTGCTGACCTTCGGGACTAATTCTATACTATTTCTACGAGTATATACATACTAGCAATTTATGAAAAAAAAATGTCGATTTTTTCAAAATTGTTTGGAGTGCGCTGGTCTTAAAATTCATCGAATTCAAACGGTACCATTCAATTTTTATTTACAGAGTTTCGATCAAAATTGTCAAATATCATTTATCATAGCACATAGAGAAACTTATCATTTCATGTGAGTCACGAAGAATTGATATTCATAAGAATGTATAATGTGAAGTCTACTTATGCCGTAAGGTCTTGGACAGAATTATTCTTAGCAGTAAACGGATGTAGTAGACAAATTGAAAAACATCGCGAGAGTAGTTCAATTAGTGGATTCAACGTTTCAGACTATATGTGCTCATTAAGTATTCTCCGCTAAAGTCAAATTTCTACATTCAACAAAGAAAGTTCGTAGGGTTTCCCGAGTGTCGCCCTTCCTAAGTAGATCCAGGCGGCTTAGGGCAAATCGGAAATAGGGAAAAGAGCGAATCTACCACCCCCTCCCCAAATTCGACGTCGTATACGGAGTAAAGAAAAGCGAAGTGACGACGTCTTAAGGAAACTTCATCAGCTCGGAACGTGACTGCCATATTTTCCGGCGCGTTTTCCAACCTCTCGGTCTTAAGTAGGATCGAAAACCTTTTAAAATTAAACGTGCAATAAATTCGGATTAATTTTCAATAAGGGAGACATCCACTTCTACTTCGGACGCTTGAGACGACCTGTTTTTATAATGGAATGAATTTTACACCGTGAATAGATTCTTCTTTATCTACTCCGACGATATTTTCTTCTAGGAAGTTAACTATTCATTTTCAGTTAAAAGGTTTATAGTTGCAATATATATCTAATGGACATTTCCTGGAACTGCAATTTGTAACCCTTGTAACCAATGTGAAATGAATTTTAATATTTTATTGAAGTCAATTGAAAAATAAATTTTAATTTCCACTAATTTCAATGAAAAATTTAATAGAAAATTTCCCAGATGAAAAAATGTATTACTCGCGAGACTGCTCGAAAAGATGAAAACAACGCACAATATTTATCAGTTCATCAAAATTTAACATGATTAATTGACATTGGGTATAGAAACCAACGATACAAAACAAAGAATTCACCGATCTTATTCACTAAATATATTTGAAACAATATTGCACCATGTTTATTTGATAACAGAAATTCAGGAAAATGTAATCTACATGACAAGCAGAGTGTGGAAGCTCATTATTTTTTCTTCTGTTGGAGTAAAAAGTGAAACTAATATTTCGAAAGAATAACGAAACATTAATTCGTATTTCAATTAGGGTCTACAGATTAACACCGGTTCCGAACGGCCGACAAAAAGCCTTGTATTTCATGTACAATACCAAACAATAAAGAATTTATCATTAAACTACTCAAATCATAGAGAGACACAAAACACCCATACCATCATTGGGCCTCGAACCTGAATCCTATCCCACCTTAGTCGGGTGTTTTCCCGATTAAGGCACGGAAGAATTAAAACAAGAAAACAACGATCACAAAAGTGAAGCCAGTTTCAATACAATTACAATTATAGGACTCCGCAGCTTAAGATGAGATAATTGGGAACTAAGATATTTTATAGTTTAAAATAGTTTTGTTATACAGAATAAGCTTTACCACATACATATATTTTCGTACCTAGATCTGATTATACTATCGGAAGAAATTTAAATTTTGAAAATTTATCGCTATATAGATCAACAGACTTTGCTTCTATGTCACAAACAAAATTGGTATTTCATGGAAAATTCCCAATTTTCCTTGTTGAACCCTTAAAGAGTCTCAATAAGAGATCAACAAATCCTGTTGATCTCTCGCACAAAAACCTCATCTGCATCAATGGTTACAGCCAATCCTCCACTTATGTCACTACAACCAACGTAATTCTATATGTTTGTATTGACTAAAACTTGCCAAGATCATTTAGGTGTCATATGATGAAGCTGACCGAATGATAAGGAAGGTCTTGAAGAAATCTGTTACAGTTGGATCTTGACTTATGTCCCAGGTAGCAACCGCTTCGTACAGTATTCAGTAAACCTTGGTGGTACATATCATAACAGCAAGGTATAATAAGTAATATGGTTTAAATGTATGTACAGCATTTCTCCGTTTTCCAAGACTTGTGCCAGGTTTGGGTCGTGCGTTTCTATCATTTCAGTATCTGCACCAATAGATAATGCATCAGATATTACTCATTAATTTTCTTTTTCTCCGCTTTTTACCATGAGATTACCTAAAAGTCATACAAATTTGAGTGAACTGAGTTATGGGACCTTTAAGCAGGTAACTAACCGTCTTTTAGACGTTATAGATCACTTGGGTTTGTATCGCAGAAGACTTCCTACTCCTATATATGATATACTCGACATATTCACGCTGCTTTCCACAGCTTCCAATTCAGTGTTACTATTCAAAATTTTAGAATATATAATGAATGTATTGACTGCTCTAAAATAAATGGAACGAAGCAAACGGATTTCACAATCTTTAGCCTTTTCCACAATCTCAATTTCATTTTGTAAATTGAATGGACTTAAACTCAGTTGCCAAGAGTTATATCAATTGGAACTTGATAATTGTGTAGGGGTGTTGCCCCATATTCGACAGTTTAACGTTTCGAAACGGTGAAAACATACCCAAACAATTATCAAAACATTAAGATAATTATGTGAAACTATGCCAGGTGTTTTTATTCATATATGAATAAAAAATACCTCTTATGAACTTTCAAAATTTCAATTTTATAAGGTCCAAAAAATGCAGTCAGCCAACTATCCAAAAAATACCCTTTGTGGACATAAAAGTAGAGATCGAACGAATTTTTCTACCTTTTTCAGATTCATTTGCGTGGACCAGGTTACCGTCAACATATTAGAAACTAACAAACACATCTGTGCATCAGATGATAATTCGAAATTATGAAATGCAGCTAAATAATTCAAACTCAAAACACCACTGCAAAACTATTCACTGATTTATTTGATGTTTGAATAAAAACTTAAATTCAATCACTTGAACTTATGATTTACACTTTATTCACTACATAGCATGACGCGTTTCGTCGTTACAAACGACTTCTTCAGATGCTTACAGAATAATGATTAATATTCATTATAATAATCATTATTCTGTAAGCATCTGAAGAAGTCGTTTATAACGACGAAACGCGTCATGCTATGTACTGAATAAAATGTAAATCATAAGTTCAAGTGTTTGAATTTAAGTTTATATTCAATTATAATGGATTTACATCAAGTAAACGCCAACACTATTAAATATTATTTGATATTATTAAAGCACTAATACTATTTGAATATTTCCTAATGCCTATTTACAATAACTCGATAACATTACAAGATTATTATCGACGACTTTGCAATAAAAATCGATATTCCAATAAAAGCATGGGTTTATTGGAAATGTGTTAATTTTATATTGTAATGTCGCCGGAATTTGCAATAGCGAAATGGCATTTTCGACAATTCATTATCGCAAACTGCCAATTTTATATTCGGGTGGCAAATAAAAATCCGAAATCTGCATATTTATCTCGTTCGAAGACAGATTGGAGAGTTTGAATTTTCCCGGTTTTATGAGTTGTGCATGTTACATTTCCGTATGGTGATTTTCCTTTTACAGTCGGCTCAACTATAAAATGTTTAATAATATGAACTTTCCCTGTGTACTCGTAAAAATTTTACTTAGCATAGTCGAGAATAAGGATATAAAGCATTCTTTTTAGGTGGAAAATAAAAACAAATCCTAATTTGGTTTTATGTGTTCGCCGTTACTTCAAATAGCTCGAGCTTTCAACGAAACCTGATGATAACATATTTTTCTACTCTATTCTCGGACAGCACCGCTATTAAATAACTAGTATGTATTTATTTAACAACATTTACTTCATAGAATGTGAATATAGTTTGGTAATATGCCCATTCAGTGATTAATCGATGATATTTGAAAATATTTTACACGAAATTATTTCAAATGTATCTGCTTCATATTAGAATACATTCTAGAGCACGCTGGACGATTTCTCTGAGGTTCTATAAAAGTGGTTCTTAACCAGCGGTCGGCTTACCACAGGTGGCCCGTGAACTGAAGTTGTATAATGGGACTTTGAGCGAACCTATAAATATATCAATGGGAATACCACAAGGAACAGTACTTGGACCTACCTTTTTTGATCTATATCTATTCTTCAACAAAGGCGGAAGTGAATGGTAACATAATATCATATGCTGATGGCATCGTTCTCATTTTCTGTGGAAGAACCTGGGGCAAAATTATGCATATAGAGAAGTGATAAGGATCAAGAATTGGTTAGCTTATTAATTGGTTAGTATATCCTAACAAGCTAACCTTGAGTACACAGAACTAAATATATTCCATTTTCTCCTAGGATGTCGAGTGAGCTTCACTTTATATAGAGATAACAAAGTTGATAGTTTGGATAGAGGAATTAGTGGTGTCGACTCTATCAGATACTTGGGCATTATGAAACAAGAACATATCAAATGAGAAATGGTATGTTAAAAATATTATTCAAATTTGATGATTCATGAGGTCGATACTTGGAGAAAATAAATCCATAATGAAACAATATTTAGAATTTTCTCATAATTTAATACAAATACGCATGACGACGTTTCGAAGTACTACTCCTTTATCAAATGCTGGATTAATAATACCTTATTATGGGCCAACAAGAATGATGAAAAAGTAGAACGTCGAGTAACTGTTCTTATATACCCTTGTCGATCAATTCCAAACTCTCGTACAACTTTTGTAGCCCAAATTTCGTCTATTTAAACATTAATAATTGAAAATCGCGAAAATCTTCGGCCCCGAGTTTTCAGACTTTTCCACTGTTTGATAGACAGCGAGTCGTTCCTTAGAAAGTTATATCCAGACTGAGGGTACATATTTTATGCGAACAACTTTGACGAGTAAGAGATTGAAGCCTTACGCTGAGCTTAAAAACTTCATAGACTGTTGTTACTTTGGTGTTATTTATTTATACACATCCTTTGGGAATCAAAGCTTTCCTACAGATTGGAAATATTCGGCAAAAGGAAATTGAAAGCAACTACATTTCCAAGTTGGCAAACCCGTAACATGTTTCAGATAATATCGAAGTAATAATACTTCTAAAAGAAGTATTATTACTTCTATATTTCTGTAGAGAAAATACTAGCTTGAAATTAATTTAAATTGATAATTGATGAGGCCGACACTTGGAGAAAATTAATATCCATAATAAAACAATATTCAAAATTTTCTCATAATTTAATATAAAATACGCATGACGACGTTTCGAAGTACTACTTCTTTATCAAATCTGGATTAATACTATGTGTAATTTTACAAAGTCAGTACTTATAGCTATTTTCACAGAACATAACAGGTATGTTCTATGACTATTTTGGAATGAGGACCATAGAATACACTGATATTTAACAAAAGGATCGTATACCTGGAGATGAACACAGAAAATCAATTTCTTAAGTCAGGTATTGCAACTAAATGTAGGAAAGTTACAAATATACAACTAAGATTTCTAAAAACAAATAAAGGAAATTTATAATTTTTAAACATAAAATTGAATGTAAATTAACTAAAACTTAGGCAATCAATCTGATCTGCTAACTGGAATATTCTTATTGAACATATTAAGTAGAGGGTTAGTGTTAACCTCTAACTGGTTATTGAGCAAAAGTCCCGAATTTTTGAATTTATTAATATGTAATGATTCTAGAAAATTTGAGTCGGACCTTTATTCTCTCTATTTAATATTTCAAACTCTGAACTAAATATATGACTTTCTTCTAATAAATGGTTATCATAATGGGAATCTGTTTACTGTTTCTCAAAACTACGTTCATGTTCCGATAATCTAATTTGGAAATTTCTGAAAGTTCTTCCTACATACAATTTTTCACAACTGCCAGATTTAATTTTGTAAACCCACACATTTGATTTTTATTGATTTTCGATTATTATTTTTGATTATTTTACCAATGTTATTAGGTGGTCCGAAAAGAAATATTAATCTTATAGCTTGCTAAAGCAACTTGCTTCAGCATGCTTACTTACTTACAAAATTAAAAGTGGCAGTTGTGAAAAATTTTATATAGGAAGAACTTTCAGAAATTTTTAAATTAGATTATCGGAACATAAACGTAGTTTTGAGAACCAGAAAACAGATTCCCGTTATGCTAATCATTTATTAGAAGAAAGTCATATATTTAGTTCAGAGTTTGAAATATTAAATAGAGAGAATAAAGGTTCCAAGCTAAATTTTCTAGAATCAATACATATTAATAAATTCAAAAATTCGGGACTTTTACTCAATAGCCAGTTAGAGGTTAACACTAGCCCTCTACTTAATATGTTCAATAAGAATATTCCAGATAGAAGATCAGATTGATTACCTAAGTTTTAGTTAATTTACATTCAATTTTATGTTTTATGTTCGGAAATTTTAAATTTCCTTTATTTGTTCTAAGAAATCTTAGTTGTATATTTGTATCTTTCCTACATTTAGTTGGAATACCTGACTTAAGAAATTGATTTTTTGTGTTTATCTCCAGGTATACGACCATTTTGTTAAATATCGGTGTATTCTATGGTCCTCATTCCAAGTTAGTCATAGAACATATCGGGTATGTTCTGTGAAAATAGCTATAAGTACTGACTTTGTAAAATTACACAAATTATCAATCCAGCATTTGATAAAGAAGTAGTACTTCGAAACGTCGTCATGCGTATTTTATATTGAATTATGAGAAAATTTTAAATATTGTTTTATTATAAAATTAATTTATATTATTTTTCGGTATATCATAGTAAATATCAAATTTTCTTCTGTATACCTGAACTGTCGAATTAATTACTTTTCAATGTTAACACAGTGAACCTCATAGTTTCTTATACTCGTATATGCCTAGGCTTGCAACGAATATTCGGTTACTATTCGGTAGTCGGCATATTCGGATGCTTCTATTACATTCGTCCGAATACCAAATACTTAAGTAATGTATTTTGTTATAGGTAGATAATTGGTAAAATGAAAAAAATTTGATGCATTACGTATATATATATATACATATACATATATATTCATATTTTCTATTCTCTTATAATCATTTGAGCAGTCATTGGTACATAACACAGGTACATAATTAACGTCTGTATCAGAAAAGTTGATGATTTTTCTATGCATTTGAATGATTTTCATAATCAAAATTTAGAAGGGGAAGCTCATGGTGCAGAAACACTATTTCTTTCTTATAAACAAAAGTAAGACTCAAATATCAAGTGGAATTTATTAGAATACTTAATCGGTTCGAAACGGTTTGATGATGCTTTGCTATTAAAATTTTACCCGGATTGAATTTCGTTCTATGTAGAAAAATACTGAGAACAAGACCCGATAGAGCATAAGGGGTTAATGGTCTATTAGGAAATGCTAATTATTAATTTTCTGCTGGGGTTGTCGCCAAGATGTACACGAGCTAATATACTAATTAACACAGTTAACTATAGGATGGTGCCAAGATCGAATTAGCTGAGAAATTAAAACTTGCAGAAGAACTTAATTACAGAAGAAACTCTAATAAATTATTTTTCTGTGAAACGAAAGAACTCATTGTTTTCTGAAGAAGAAAAATTTAATTATATGATATGATACAATGACGTACTTAAGTGGTGATGATTTGAAGGACATGGTCACTAAAGTTAGTCGGGCCCTCTGTTCGTATAAACACAACAGTTTGAGTTGAATAAAAGCAAAACTTGAATAAAAGCAAATTTATGAAAGTAGGCAATAGACTTAGAAAGAAAAATTTGAAATGTGATAACAAAGTAACATGTATGAAGGAATTAAGATGAACACATAGTCTTCATCTAAATGATTTTCTAAATACCTAGAAAAATTTGTTTTCTAAGAATTCGACAGGTAGATTCACGAAAAATAATATATACGTCAATTATACAACCACATTTTCACTACTGCTCTACGCTATTGTTCTCAGTACCTCGTTTTTGTGCTAAGTACCTCAAACTGAATTGAGAAGGTTTTAGACGTTGAGGTATAATAGATATACACCTGTCAAGACTATGTTGAAAGTTTCAGGTCTGATTAATGTTGATCTAGTTGCGTCTCAGAGATAGATTGAGAGGTCAGATTGATAGCTAGATCAGGAAATACACGATCATCCAAACAGAGGTGAAAATGACTTTTATGTTGAAGCAGAAAGAGTCCAAGAGCTATAAATTTAATTTACTCGAGACGACTAACAATGTTCAATGGACTGCCCTGAATTTTGAAATTGCTTAACTCTTTTCATTTAAAATTGTGAGAATTATGAGGAACTCAAGAACTTATTGTGCCAATTTGTGATAGATAATTCATTTTGAATCTATTGTGATTTATTGTTTAATATATATTATGAATGCAAAACAAACTGGATTTTTCATCTATTCTAATTAGATATAATAACGAATATCAGTGTTGAGAAATCGTCCATTGGCCGGCTATACCGATAATTTTTTCTTTCATCATTATTGTGAATCATCAGTCCATATTCAATCTATCAATCAAGAATGCATGACTTACAAAACGCCCACAGGTCCTATACTGGAATGAGGGGAATAGCTCTTAGTGAAAATTCACGTGAGCTCCCTCTATCGGAGGGATGTATAAACTCTCCCCAGCGTTCTAGATAAGACCCATGACAACAGTACTGCGAGTGCGTGTAGACACATTTGTGTAAGACAGTAAACACGTAAACATTTATGTACACAGCTCCTTGAGAGTTTATTTGAAATATTTCGATTTAGAGTCTAGATATATATATATATATATATATATATATATATATATATATATATATATATATATATATATATATATATATATATATATATATATATATATATATAACCATGATGTGACTTTTCTCTGATTCCATTCAGAATGAGTCTGACTCAATATCAATTTTCATTAAAATAGATAATAGTAGTTCAAAGTATTGATCATGAATTGATAGGTATATAAGTTATAACTCATTTGAGTTCATAAATCATGAAAGTCGTTCAACTAGGTATCTGCTATTGAGTCTGTTATTACGAATATTAGGAATTCAATATCGATTTCTTTCCCATTATTTCATTTCATTTGGAGAAGTGAAACCATAAACAATCTTTGTGTCCAGAAGTGAAAAATATCCTTCATTATGTGATCAATCATTGATACAATCTATGAAATAGAAATGAAAAATATTATTACTTGCGATCTTTCATTTCAAAATAAGTAAAAAGCTTTTCAACTTCTCATTTCTTCAAATGTGCATCAATACTGTTGTCGTCCTCATTATAATTCCACTCAATATAACGAAAATACTATCGATTTTCCGTTTTTCAATTGTGAAAAGTAATCCCAGATGAAAATTTTCCGATTTGATGAAAATAAACAAAATATTCCAGGACACGCTTTTCAATATATTTCAATTTGAATCTTTCATTTTCCATTTATCAAACCAAATTTTTTCTCCACGATATTAAAAATCCGGGAGGACGGGGAGAGGAAATTCGGTAATAATGAGGTAGTATGAAGCATCGGGATTTTTCACGGAACGCGAACTCATATTTTTGTAATACTTACTTTTCTTTTACCTAACAAATATAAAAATATGCTTACGAGTCTACGGTTTTTCTTACTTTCGTATTGAGAATACGAAATATAGAATAACTAGAAGATGAACTGCTTTTTATATTTAAGTTATTAACATGATATTTTACGAAAGAAATTTACCCTCACACACTCAAGCTCATTGAGATATGAATATAGATTGAAACTGTAAAAAACTCTCAAATTCACATTTCTTCGATATATTTGAGGAATTGAAAATATGAGACTTCAAGTAAAATAAGTGACACTTATCAAACATTGAAATTATGATTAAAATTTCACCCTATTAAGATGATTTGACTACTTGTTTTCTTGACAATTCAATCGGTTTTGATCGGCTTGAAAAATTTGAAGTCAGTATTCCATTAGCATCTGAAGAAGTCGTTTGTAACGACGAAACGCTCCATGCTATGAGTATGTTTTCAATAAAAGTGTAAATCAAGTGTTCAAGAGTTTGAATTTTATCGTATATTCAATTATAATGGATTTACATCAAGTAAACGCCAATACTATTCAAAATTCAAATATGTTATTATATATATATATATATATATATATATATATATATATATATATATATATATATATATATATATATATATATATATATATATATATATATATATATATATATATATATATATATATATATATATATATATATATATATAAATGTAAATACTGAGACTCTTAAACGAAATATTTCAAATCAAAATCTCAGAGAGCTTTCTACGCAAATGTTATCAACGAGAACGAATCTATCACTTTCGAG
Organism: Henosepilachna vigintioctopunctata; assembly: GCA_030704895.1. Lineage (NCBI taxonomy): Eukaryota > Metazoa > Arthropoda > Insecta > Coleoptera > Coccinellidae > Henosepilachna > Henosepilachna vigintioctopunctata. Next base: position 3,993,999 of record JARQZJ010000035.1, read on the forward strand.
AGTGAATATTAAGTGCGCTTCGAAAAAAATATCCATCTTGTTGAATGATAATAAGATATAATTGTTTCATCATTATTATGAATCATCAGTCCGTATTTAATCAACCGATAATCGATGACTTTTTATACGCCCACAGGTCCTAGATCCGAATGAGAGGAACAACAATTTGTGAAAATTCACGTGAGCTCCTCTATCGAAGAAAAGACGAATAAACTCTCCCTAGCGTTCTAGATTCCTACTCATGACAACATTAGTGCCAGTAGGTGAGAACCCTTAATGAATTTCGGAATTTTTTGTAAAGCGAACAGCAGTACTTTCTCCTGTTAATTTTGTTCTTTTTTTTTTGACTCGACTTTGATTTGATTCTGTTTTTGCAAGTAATATTGCAATGTAGAATTGATTTTTGAGTTGATTAAATTATTATTATATATGATGAAATTCTATAGGTCAGCCAGTTCAAATACCTCGGGGAAAATATACAGTCCTCAGGATTAAACTGAATCGCTAACGTACAAAGAATTATCACTCTCAAAGCGCCTACAAGCTGACATGGTATACTATAATAAAAAGTGCATTTCGACAGGCGGAAGAGCAAGGCATTATAACAGAACTATTCATCCTGAAGCGATCTACTCAGTTGAAACAATGGTTATTGGATGGTCAAATCCCAAGAACTAAAGAAATAGAAAAATAAGAACGAAAAATTCGGCAAAAATGAGGCATTGAGTGACAGAATGAGGTCCAAAAGGATCTACAACAGGTCAATATGAAAAACCTGGAAGACCACCGAAGTGTCACTATAAAATTTACAGATATCTACGCAAAGAATCTATCGGAAAATTTGGTAGCTTGAACAGATTTTCAGCGTAGCAACGTTTTCGCTTATGTTGAGAAGTGGCAACACCGTTGATATTTTAGATGAGACATCCTATTTATTATTGCATTTTCAGGTTACACATGAAATTTGAAATGTATTCTTGGAAGTACTACGTACCAAAAATTGATAGTTTCCCAGTTATTCATTTCTTGAATTTTCATTCTGAAAATGCTGAAAGGTGGGATTGCATTTGTAGGAACGCATATCTCTGTTTATTATCTATTTTTCACACGAAGGTAATGAACATTTGTGCAATTCACCAATAAATAAGTATTATTTTTCATTTTCAATTTCATAAGCTTCTTTTTTATCAGTTTTTATCATACAGGGTATTCCTAAAGCTCCATCAATTTTCCTGAAATCCAAGTCAGTATAACTTGTTAATTTCGAATGCGACACCCCCCATTTGCAATATACAATAAAAAAAAATAACAGAAATCGCGTGGTGTATTCATGAATTCAAGCTAAAAGAATGAAAAACATAACTAACGTTTCCAAAAGTAATTTTACTGCTAAGTAGAAAGAATCAACATTAACAAAAACTGATTTTCTAGCGTAAACACAAACTAAATTTCGTTTCCTGATGGATTACTATCAAACGTTAAAATCCATATTTCAAGCTGAAATTCGAACAAAACTTTTTCAAGAATAACACGAAATGATTGATCTACCGGTTTAAAAAAGAAGCTAACTTATGCTATAAATAATATATGACAGATGAAACACATGTCACCTATCCAAATCTAATTATAAGAGCTGACAAAAGGCGAGAAATGACATCTTCATCATCATTGCCACGCCGAATGTCTGACACTCGATACTTTAGGAAGTGTTTAAATCATGTGTCAACATATGTCTGTTCATCTGCGCGTATGTTTGGAATGAAATCTCACACCGGAATATTTATAACACCCTATTTATCTGTTGATGTTTCATAAATAAACTGAATGGTCATGTTTTTCAGGTTATAAATTATGTTAGGGCATCCTTTTTTACTATTTTCAAAGAGAACGGTGCCATTTTACGAGTGAACGTAGTGTTATTTTTGGGTTTTCTGGAAACCTTTGGTTGTTATGAACTTCGATTGCAGGAAAGTTATTAAGAACAGTTTTCAAAAAGCGCAGAGTATAAAATATTATAGAATAGGATGTTTGAGGTAATCCAGAGAATAAATATCTATCGATATAAAAATGGTAATTATCTGTTAATAAATCATCTAGATCTAGAATGATGAATATGGTCGGATAATTTATTGGATAAGCCAGAAAAATATGTAAAGATATTCTCTAATCGATTCTTTTGCGGAAAATTCGACTATTTGATGATTACCTACTTTCTCGATTCGAGCAAACTTCAAGCAAACAGTTTCTTGAAGAGTGAAACGGATGTTCAAGTATGGAGCTCACATAATATTATATTACCTACACAACATTACAATTAAAACCACAGGCAACGTATTCATTTTGAGTAGCAAGAATTACAAGAAACGTATCCGTTCCTGTGGTAGTGATAGCGGCATTTGCTTCTGACGCTTCAAATATGCTGAATTTACTTTGAGACTCAAAAGATTCAGTAGGTTCTAAATAACAACATAATGAGATTGAATAGTTCAGTTAGTATTCTTTTAATGGTGTGCTATATGGCTTATTCTTTTTACGCACATTTATTTTCTGTTTTTTTTTCTAGGATTACACGTAGTAGCCATATCACTTAATAATTTAGGAATTATATAAAAGTACCTACACGTATAATTAAATATATTCTTTAATCCAATTGACTAATATCAAACTCATTTCTTTAATTTATTTTTTGAAGATTTTTCTAAAAGTGTGATATACCTATATCACACATACATATCACCTATACATATATATATATATATATCTGATTCTTTTCGCGCATATTCATTTTGTGACGTTTCTCCTAGAAAAAGACGTTTTCCTAGAAAACAGAGAGACGTAAGAAAAAATTTCAATACTTAATACTTAATTTATATATATATATATATATATATATATATATATATATATATATATATATATATATATATATACCAGTAAGTACCTGAACGGATTATTAATTATATCTTCTAATCTAAATAACTGGTAACGAAATCATTGCTTCAACTTATATTCACAATGAAGGTCAATTACTCACAGAAAATCATGCAACCGAAATCGATTAAATACAAGGATTGTGAATGAACAATTTATGCAATATTCAACTCAATTATAACTCATTCAATGCAATAGAGAAACTCTTCCTTCAACTATATGTTCAACTATATGACATATACGTACTAAGGAGATAGTGCATACAATTTTGAAGCATAAAATACTCTCTCATAATATTCGAGAACATTTATGATCACTATATGAACATCATAGTTCATGAGTACCAAATAGTCAGGCTTCCAAATTTCTAACTAGCATCGATGTTGAGACATGTTAAGATATATTTCTGTGATTCTGAAAGATGTGAGACATGGATAGTGATCAAGTTTAGATTAGATAACCGAACAAGAACCATTGTCAACAGAAACGCAAAACTAATCAAAGCGTTTTAATTTGGAATACCTTTTTTATATAACATAAATAAAAAATTGATACCACTGATAGGAGCACTCAGAAAAGTAAGCCCATATTTAAATCTTAGAGCCAAAAAATCAATATACTTCTCCTATATACACTCCACTTTAACTTACTTGTTGAGTGTATGGTCAAATACATCAGTCTCGAATATAAAAAGAGTTCAACGCAGCTATATACAACTTGCCTTACAACACTTCTTCAAAAGAACTACATAAAATTTTCAACCTACCGAACATTGAACAAAGGAAAAAAATTGACTCGAAAATGATTCATCAAATAGATAACAAACTACTGAAAGTAAATATAACGCTCAAAAAAAGAGTAGAAATACATGATCATAATACGAGACACAACCTAAACTATCAGCTAAACAATATAAGAACTAACAAAGCATTACAGTCCCCCCATCTAACAGGCTACCACCTACTACAATAAATTACCTACTCGAATAAAAGAGCAACAGGATTTAAAAAATTACCAAAAAACTAAGGGACCACATTATGGATGGGTTGACCTCGCAATAGTTGCAAACAACTCACTGTTCTTATATTTCACACAGCTAATATTATGAAATACATATGTACCTAACAAAATATATCTATGTTAACATCACACATGATGATTTTTAGATTTATGTCTAATAAATAAATAAAATAAAAATAACATGGTTTTTCCGTTCAAGATTATATGGTCTGATTATTTCGATATTTGAAACGAATTGGTCTTCGTTTCACTGATTTAATGATTGCACACAATGCCAATTCTGCTAAAAACTTTTTTCTATTTAATTTTTTTTGTTTAAAAAAAAACGAAATCCTGACTCCACCGAAATTTTTGGTCCGCTCGTTGATCTAATTCACAGACGGGTGCGTTACAGAACGAGATATCCCAGCAGATGCGGTTAATGAGGTGGAAGCGTGGTAAGTTTTTCGTCAACGACAACACCGCCGGAACGGCGAAAATATGCATTAATTATCCGTGAAGTTACGGCACGTCAACGCGTACACGCCTTCTTTCGGCGGTCTCCTTTTTTTCGTGGTACTAGACACGTCCGAGCTCGTATTTCTATGAATTTCGAACAGACGAGGGGTTGTTCCGTTGGGTTATTTCTGTGTTTCCGAACGACATTTCTCGCATCTGTCAGATTTCGGCTCATTAGAACTTAATAAAGCAGGTACTTCAAAACATTCGCGCCTTCCTTAATTTCTATGTGAATGTGTAAATATATTAGGGATTCACGAGTATTTATAGTCGTCTCTCTAAAAACCTCTGAACATTTTTTCGATGCTGCGTTTCCCACGTCAAGAATTATCTCTGAGATAGTTCGTAGCGTAGTACAAGAGACAGAAGAATTTTATGAAGATATCTTTGAATTACTACTTTGATTTCAAGTTCAGAATACCATCTTGAATATCGGAATGCATTCTGAGAACATTGATAATCTTATCAATTGTTCTCAGAGAAAAGTAATGTGAACAAACCAGAAATCTATATAGAGCCGATTGCTAAGAGATAAGATATTCTAAGAAGAGCCAAAACCGCAAGTTAAACTTCTTGAGAGAGAAAAATGTGTTTGAACGAATTGAACACTTGAATACAACGTCAAGTACCCCATATTTGACATATTCTGGTCAAAAAATTACCTAAGGCAGATACGGAATCCTAGAGCGGAAAACATAAGTTGTTGAAATAGGTACGCCGCGCGGCGTATGAAATGTTATATACCGAGTATACTCAGTAATGAAGAAAACAGTAGACATTCTTCCGAATGATCGACTTCGACTAGATTGATCGACTGGACAGTCAACGTTGCATTATAAGTTGCTGTATTTAGGTAAGTAAAACTATGTATTTATAACGGGTGTAGGTATATTAAAAAAAAGCAAAAACTGTAGGTTAAGTTTAAATAACTTAGGTAAGTTTAAAAATATAACTATAGAAAATATGACTAATATTGAATCCAACAAATTCAATATAAGATATATTTCAATTATCTCTTTTTACTAAGATATAAGATTTTTGGGGATTGTATGCTTGGACTTTAGTAAAATCGGGGTTCAGTAACGCAAATGAACTGGTTTCGAATCCCAGTTAGGTATGGACGTTTGTGATCTTTTATTAGTTTAGTAGTTGAATACTGATTAAATTGGTGGGTTTACCACCTCTAATCACATTATTATCATTGGTCAATTCAACAATATTGTAGATTATTGCTGGCAATCAATACCGAATTACGATAACATGCGCCTTGACCGTTCAAAATCAACGGTGAATTGATGATACCTGACGGTATAATCTATAAAGTTGAATTATATTAGCATATTATTGGTTTATTTATCCTTTCGGCTGGATATTTATCACAAAACATTTCGATTTCAAGAAATCACTGCTTGAATTTTTGTGAGCAAATAACATGAAGATAAGCATTCATTTGTACACAAGTGAGCATATTACCTGTGGTTGTGGTAAATTTTAAAACCAAAATTTGATTTTTGTAATTTTTTTTTATGTATCATTTTTTTTATACAATTGCAGAAAAAATTGATACTGAATCTATGATAAGTTAAATTGGCGCAAACACAACACATTGGGCAGGAACACTTAGTATAGATAGATAGATAGGTAGATACTTTATTTCTGTTGAATGCAAAATACACTGTAGAAAAAGTCATATAGAAGAACAGAAGAAAAAATATATACGGGCTTTAAAACCAGCACCAAGTTAATAAATAGATCTTATTAATGAATTAAACATTACTCTGACAAAAACTCATTGATACTGTAATAACATTTAACAACTAAACTTAATACTTAATTTAGATCCGAAACTAGGTACCCAAATAGCGTCCTTAATTTCGGTGCAGATTTCAGTATATATTTCCAGACCCATGTACACTGGTGATCTCCTTCCAATTTCGAATTTAATGTTTTGGTATAATAAGATTATCTCTATGTCTTGTTTCATACTGGTGTTGGTCACTATATGTAATAAATTGTTTTTGACTTTTGTGGATTAGTGTAGCTACCTCCAGTATATATATATATGGAAGTAAGCGTAACTATATTCAGGACCTAAAAGCCGCCCAGCAAGAGCTCCTTTTGGGAAGTCCAGCCAGGCACCTAATTATTCTCTTTTGACACAAAAACATGTTACTGCTTCTTGATGATGCACCCCAAAAAACGATTCCATAAGAAAGTCTAGAACATATATGTGCATAGTATACAGATATAAGCTGCTTCAATGTCAATACATATTTCAATACTCTAAAAAGGTACAATAATGAACTTAATTTGGTACACACATTGTCACAGTGTGTCCCCCATATAAGGTGTTCATCCACTTCAATTTCCAGGAATCTGATACTGCTACTTTGGGTTAATTCAGTTTTATTTAGCTTCACATTAGGTTTTGTTATATTCTTATTAATATTCTGAAAACCGAGAACGTAGCTTTTGTTTCATTTATATTTAAAGAATTTATATTGAACCAATTTTGCAGGACATCCTCATTCCTTGCTCATTCTGAATGTTATATTGCAAAGTCGATTTGTTTCACTAGAGACAACCACTGTAGAATCATCTGCGTATAGGAACACCTTGTCTTCAACCACATTGTTATGTCATTAGTGTACCAAATAATCAATATAGGACCCAAAATTGAACCTTGTGGTACTCAAATATCATCATTTATCAAATTAGATTTGATTTCACTCTCAGAACTATCTATAGGTGCCTATTAGATACGTAGACTAGTGAAATCGACATCTTTTGAAACAATGCTAACATACTGCTCTTCAAATATTATAACTCATTGAATTATGAAAAAGTATTTTGAGAGATTGTTCAAATGTCGATAGAATAGTTGAAATAAAGAAGATGACAATACGAATCTTTATGTCATCAAATTTCAGACACCATTGCAGAGCTTTATCTATCACGTTGGAATTGCCTTGTTTGACATGTTCTTTCATCATCAAATTTTGCATATGCGGAAGAAAATAATTTGACAAGAAATTGACATATCCATGAATATGCAAGAAGGTGAAATTTACTAAATGCACCATACCATCGAAAGACAGGAACACAGCAACATACACCTTACAGTACAAATAAAAATGGATCAGCCCAGAAAATATTAGGAAACTTGAAATATCCGAAATTGAAAGTATCTTGTATTTTGCGTAGAGAGTATTTTATAGTACGAGTATAACGGAACTTATGGAAGCTTCCATAAATAGTTGTTAGTTTTTCTGTTACTTATCATTTGCTAGATCTATGTTTAATATCAACCAGAAATATTTTAAATTCAACTTGCGCAAAACATTCTTTTATTGCCCATGTTATCAATTTATTTAATACAGAATGATTCGACAAATTCTAAAATTTTACAAAATTTTTTCTCATCAGAAAAGTCATATTTAATCGATAATTTTGCTTTCATCTATAGTCATGGCCATTCCTCTGATGGTAGATAGTTAAAGGATTCAACCAATAATGTCTTCCATGAAAGTTTGCGCTATTCTGTTAGCGTCTTCGAGGCATTTTCCGGTCACGAAGTGACTGAAGGAAATAGAAAATTCAAACTGACACCTATAATCCATAAGCGCCATATTCTATCAGCTAAAAACGTCTTTTCCAGAAGCGTCCTACACTCTTTCGAGTAGTTCATGAATATGTAAGACCGCGATGTTTCTCTTTTTATTTGGCACGACACTTTTCACGTCGCGACGGAAAACTCGACCTCTGCAAACTCATGTCAATTTGTGTTTCAGTTGAAAGCACTGTAACTCTTCGCTAAATATGACTTGAAAAGAAGATTGGTGAACAGAGGGAAATCGTCTTTACATAAGGCCCTCGAAAAGAGCTTTCAGTTCGTATTTTCTTCAATCTAGAATTTTCGTACTTTTGAATTATACCGGCTAACTCACTGTTTGTTCTTCAACGCATAAATCAGAATTTATATTAATAGGTTTAAAGTTATTTTAAGTATGATTATGAATCTTCTTGTATGATAGTATATTCAGCCAAAATAAATGATGAAAATATACGAGTATACCGCCCTAATTTATGATGGATAAGCTATTCAATTCATAGTTCCCAGTTTCTCATATTGGAAAATTCTTGACGAATTAACTACATGGGTCTATTTTTTCAGTATTACAATTACACAGAATATGTTGATACATCTTCAACTACTGACTAACAAATGAAATATTTTTGCATAACTCCAAATTATACTAAAAGCCAGGACTAGTATCGTTAATATATTTGATATATGTATCGTTGTCCTAATCCTAGCACATTCCTCGACAAAACTTTACTACGTTATCTAGAATGAAATATCTTCGGGAAATATCGTAATTCAACCCTCAATATTGACTTATTCGTTGCCCGTAAAACGAATTCCCTGGAGAAAAGCAAAAAACACGACGACAATGGCGGCAGACGGAGCAACTCGATTGCCGTTAACAAACTCAATGAACCTACTTCAGGATCAGAAGTGGGATAGATTCATGGCGAACCGCGACGGGACGGAAAAGGAGACCAACGCTCAAAGAGAGATGCGACGATGCAGCGACACTCCGAAAGCGAAATGACTTATTACGCCTTTTCTCACAGCCCGCTCTTATCGATTATGTAGTTTCGTGACGTTTCCACCCCCTCTCTCGGAGACTCGTTCGAAGTCAAACAAGGCCTGCTACGACGCGTTTGTAACGCGGTCGAATGTGTGTTGTTTACAGCCCTTCATGGGAAAGCAACAGATTGCTGGGAAATTGCTTGGGTGAAACCTTCAATTCCGCAGTTTATCAAAAGTTTTAGAGTGTAGGCGTATCGCGGAGATCGCCAAGATTGAGTTTCATCAGATAGAGTTCCATCATATCCACTTTTGAAATTATTCGTCACCATTACTCACTTATGTTATTCTTACGCGTCAATGAGGAAAACATTTATATCTCTCCCTTTGAATTAACAATAAGTATATTTTCAATTAATCGAGAAAAAGTTCAACTTGATGCATGATGTATTTTCATTTTAACTTTTATATTAAGTATAATACGCGTCAATGAGGAAAACATTTATATCTCTCCCTTTGAATTAACAATAAGTATATTTTCAATTAATCGAGAAAAAGTTTAACTTGATGCATGATGTATTTTCATTTTAACTTTTATATTTAGTATAAAATGTTTTTCAAGAATTCTAAGTGTGTTGAAATATTAAGTGAAAATTATGATTAAAAAAACTAATAAATACATTTTTTGTTGAAGCTTCGAGTGGTTTCTGAACTTCATAAAAATAAAATAAAAAGGGTGAATGGATCAACGCATGTATCCGCAGTAATTGGCATCCAGTTCGAAACGTTGTTCAAATCGCATAAAATAGCCACTTTTCAGCTTGACAATGTTTACAGTGACGCGCATAGTAGGCTTAGGACCAGATTAGGGCATTTTCACAACATTCAATTAACGGGGCGGCCAATGGAAGCGTTCGCTACACGCCCGCCATAGAGAAACAATTAACCATAGAGAAACAATTAGTTCGGCGGGCTTATTAACGTAGCTAATCGTCCGAATGATGGTTGGGAGCACAGAGCGGGTTGTTGTGTCGATAACTCTGTGGATTTATGTACTCGTGATTCGACGATTATACGCAGGGAAGCATTGAAGTTGGTCGGAACTGGAAATGATTATTTTCAGTACGGATTACTCCGGGAATTTAGTTCGATGACGTTAAAACACGGTAGATTGTGGGTGCAGGATTAGCCGAATCCGGATAGGTTATGGTCTGAAACTCTCCCGAAATTATAATGACATTGTAATAACACTAAATTTTGATATGCTTTTGCGGATTCTGAAATACTTGCTTCAAGTACCCATGTTAAATCTCTCTCCTATGACTTATCGAAACTTTCTTTAAAATCCAAATGCTAACTGTTCTTGAAACAAGATCCTTTAAACGAAGTCCTCAATAAAAACTGAAAACTGGAATTTGAAAGTAATATTCACTTATCTATACATATTCCGTAATACTTAAGAAATGATGTTCGGTTCTGAGGATTCTTTTATTTTCATATGAAAATAGGTATTCTAACTGAAAAAACTTATCAAACACAACCAAATATAATAGTGTTCATTTGGTTGTCTACTCTATCAGTGGACCCATGATTCTATCCGAATGACTGTTTCTAATTATGAAGTTGGATCATTTTCAAAATTTAAAATTCTCAATAGGAATTCGGAAGAGCTGAAGAATCTCATTCTCAATAGGAATTCGGAAGAGCTGAAGAATCTTATTCTCTTACTTTGCTGCAAACGAATGAAGTTTTCGATAATTAAGAATAAATGTATGTGTGATAGCAAAAAAATTAATGAAAAAAGATCATCGAAATTGTGATATTATAAATTCATAAGGGAACTAGTAACTATCCCAAGTAATACAAGCGTGTGGCACTCATGGTTATGTAGGCAATTTAGTGTACATCTCGAGATATCGGAGAGGAGATATAATTCAATTTTTCGATATCCTTCTGGACATCTCATATCAAAATGGAAGCGCATCATTTCCGTTTCGTGTATTTTCAAAGCATCTACAGGAACGAGACTTACACCGGTAATAAAATATTTATTCCACTTCACTCACGTATCGACGTATATCGTGTGTCAACCCGCCTCCGTGTGCGTCCCCCAGGTCCTCGTTACGCGATATACGTTTCGCGTTTTATACAAATTGAAAAGATCATATGTGACGTTTTTACTTTTAAGACGTTTTTACGAGCAGACCCTCGTTCGCCGGCAATTTACGCTTAAGGAAAGCATCTCGAAGGGTCAATTTTTCAGTAGCTGCGACGTCAAATTCATGTCAGTTTGCTACTGTTCTCGACGACGTAGTAACACAGAACTTCGTTGACCAAATTAATGCTGAAGACGTTATTGCTTACCATGAAATTTAAAAACCCTTCATCGTACACAATCTCGTCACAAGAGACTGATCTGCAATGGTCGAGAAGGTTTATCTCGTTTCTTCGTAAGATGGAGCTCACGTGATTAGTTCACTAATGAAAGTCGCCTCAATCTGAAGATAGGATCGATTGGAAAACCATCCAAACTTTACTGTTTTTATGCATGTTACTCAAGACTCCCAAAAGAATTAAACAGTTGTATGGAAATTCCATACGATAATTTCGATGATTTTCTTAATACCTTTAATATTGACTGTCGAAAATGGGAAGTTGTATTTTTGTTGGCATTTGTGTAGAGAGCTCACTGGGAGTTTTATTTGAAATATTTCGATTGAAAATCTGCACACTATCAATGAGCTGACATCAAGAATATGTCATTTTTGGGAACAAAGCAATATTTTATTTTCGACGAGTGGATTGCCAAGGCACACTTGTCTGGGTGAACTCTTACATCGCTTTTGTGGAGAGTAATTCTCCTGTTGAAAAAGTTTGATATATATATATTATATATATATATATATTTTGAAAGTTTTTAGCAATAACAGGCTTTTTTAATATGAAAAAGTTTATTTCTGTTGACGTTTCGTTGTTATATTACAACTTTGTCAAAACTTATAATATTTATATATATTATATAACTATTATATATATATATTTATAATATATATATTATATTATATTTATATATATTATAAATTATAATAACAACGAAACGTCAACAGAAATAAACTTTTTCATATTAAAAAGCATGTTATTGCTAAAAACTTTCAAAATAAATACCTCAAACAGGCAATAAATCAATTTCAAGATATATATATATATATATATATATATATATATATATATATATATATACATTACACATAACCCCATCATGGAATATTATAGACACAATCAGGAGTTAAGGATGAAGGAATACCATATTTCAGGCTTGTGAAACACATCCTGCATGATATAATGTTGTATTTGACAAGTTTTAAATGTTTTATTCCATAGAGAATGGGAGGCATGTTTGTGGTGAGTGAGTAGATATGAGGTCTACATTTGATCAATGGCGTCTGTGAGCTAATTTGTGAAACTTCTTCTGTACTGTAGAGAAGAAAATCTAGTAGTAATAGTGGTACACATAAAATCTGTCTCACAGATGTGACTGGATATCCATTATTAATCAGAATCATTTCTCAACGGGCTAGTGAGCTGTTTATAATTCCTCTTCTTAGTTGACTAATTCTGTTTAGCTTCATGCTAAGATCATAGTGGGATCGCTAATGTCAACCGAGATCAACTTGAGGAAGTTGACATCTGCTACCGTTCCAGCTTGATCACATCTCCACTAAATCTTAGCCACCTTAGTGTACAAAAACGGAACAGATCTCTCAGTCTCCATCTCCAGGGTGAGCTCAATACACTGATCATAGGAGTTTAAATATTCACATATTCTTTCATTTTGTTATAATACAGACATAGAAAAAAGTCATGAATGGTTATATTGATTGATATAAAATTGGCAAATGAAAGGATAACATGTATTATACTTAATACTTCTCCTATCAAATTATAAGGCATTACTACTTTCATTCATAAACGTGAATACTACTTGAACGGATTCAATAATACCTAACACCAATACAAATAATTAAAACGTAAATAAATGAGAGGTGATAATAAAAACTTGTCTAAAAATCACTGACTGAACAATTCTTTATTCGACTAGTTTCGCCTTTTACGGCATTATCAAGAATGCAGAAAGAAAGAATGAAGAAGAAATTATTTTCTTACACAAAAAACGTCATATCTGCAGGTCTAACCTAAAACTTGTGCACACTAACCTTTTTCATCATCTTCATGCCATTGAGTTCGATATTCTGGATGACACCGTGAGGGGAAAAGTGAGTTAAATTATACACATTAAATGTCAAACTGAACAAAAGAAAATAACTGTATTGTTAGCGAAACAGCATAAACCAATCACTTCACAGGTGACGCCACCAATTTACGACTTTTATCCAAGGTTCAAGAATTTTTCAAATACCAAGTTTGATACAGAAGAAAACGGGATTTTAAATGAAGGTCCGAAATATTCATCCGACTACATGAAAAAACAAGAAATATTGGGAGTACACTTAGAAGTTGCAATCCAACAAAATTTAAAAATAATTAATCAACCTAACAAAAACTAGTCGAATAAGGAATTGTTCAGTCAGTGATTTTTAGACAAGTTTTTATTATTACCTCTCATTTAAATATGAACTATCACAGAGTAGATTCATCGTCCATTGAATTTATAAAACATGAATAATTGAGAAAAATGAGTGTAAGTAACTTAAGTTAGACAATGAGCGAATATAAATTGAAAAATGTTCCAGAATATGAAATTGATAACTAAGAATAAAACTCATAAAAACAACGTGTAAAATAATATACAAAAACAATGAAAACAAGAATTTAATTTGTATCCATCATGTAACGGGTGTTTTTTTTAGAGGTAACTCAAAGTTGGCATTACTGTTGAAGATGGCGACCGATTTGACAGCTGAGAAGTGATTTATTCTCAGTTTCGTTTGGCAATTTATCATGAATAGCCAAACGATCATCAAACAAGGCGTAGATTCGTCAAGTGGGCCCAAAACGAGATTGCCGTTGTTCCCGATTTTCATAAGCGAATTTTGTTTAGCGATGAAGCGCACTTCTGGTTGAATGGCTACGTCAACAAACAAAACTGCGCATTTGGAGTGAAGATAATCCTCAAGTGTATGTCAAAACACCGTTATATCCAGAAAAACTTACTATTTGGTGCGCTTAATGGGCTGGTGGAATCATTGGTTCGTACTTCTTCAAAAACGATGATGGCCAGAACGTTACAGTCGATGGTGATCGGTATAGAGCCATGATTATTAACTTTTTCATTCCTGAATTGAACAACCGTGATGTCCAGGAGCTCTGGTTTCAACAAAACGGCGCAACATATCACACAGCTTGTGCCACAATCGATTTATTGAAAGACACATTTAGTGACCGCCTAATTTCACGTTTTGGACCTGTGAATTGGCCTCCAAGATCATGTGATTTAATACCCCTAGACTACTTTCTGTGGGGCTATGTGAAGTCATTTGTCTATGCGGATAAGCCACTAACGCTTGACCATTTGGTAGACAATATTCGCCGTGTTATTGCCGATATACGGCCACAAATGTTGGAAGAAGTCATCGAAAATTGGACGTCCAGATGGGACTACATCCGAGCCAGCCGTGGCGGTCATATGCCAGAAATCATATTTGAAATGTAATGCCACAAGATTATCTTTCGAATGAAAATAATTCCTGTCAATCGAATGATCCATCGTTGTTTTATTGCAATTCAAAGTTCTATAACTCTAAAAAAAAACACCCTATACTAATCTTATTCTTCAACTTTCATGAAATAATCATCTTAAACCGTATTGCTCAAAAATTGTTCAATCAAGGCTTTTAGTTTTAATTCGATTCAAATAACCTCGATGCAGGATTAACGTGCAGATTACACCCACCGTCTTACAGAGACGCATAAACAAGAAGGTGATAATACAGTTTCGAAATTACGTGATCTCCGAGTCTAAGATCAAAAGCTTCAGCTGTTCTGGTGTCGTCTCGGAAATCTCCAATGGCATTAATTCAGCTCATGTAAATTCCTACGACGACTTCACAAATTTAGAATTCGCTGTATGCACAGGGAGCCGTCCAAATCCCCTTATTTTTGATATATATCTGCGCCGTCCATTTGGCAAGTGAAATATGAATCATAACATCCTGGAAAAAATGTCGTTCTGTACGTCTTCGCGGGCCCGACTAAGCTGTTGAGCTGTTTAGGAGCACGTTACGAATTAATCATCGAATTCCTACCGGTTTTTTGTCTGGTCAAATGGCGCATATGGTCTGCGAATGGTAATGTGCAATGTGTCGTTCTGCAATTATGTATGATTTAGTGGAGTCGTTAAGTTTCTTTGAAGTTACGATTCGATCAAGCGAGACCTGTGTGCAGCGCTGGGAAATGGTAACGACCGCGCTAATTTGCCATATTTTCCACTCCATAAATGCTCACAACATCAGGTACAGCTTTCAACTTAATTATACGGGTTTTCTTGACTAAAAAAACATAACTTTCATTGAAATTTTCTGATAAAAAGGGGCATAAACTTTGGAGATATTCTTTCTAATCGGTAATTATTCCACCACAATAGGTTGAATGCAGAATATATTGAAAATCTTTCGCTGAAACACGCCTAAGAGTAAGATATTTGAAGTAATGAGTATTCGTTTTGAGGTATAGAATACATAAATAAAAACCTCGTATTCGTGGTGGTTCAATCAATTGAATTATATATAAATGAATGCACAATAGGATGTGATTTTATATGATTATTGCATAATCATATAAAATTGCAGTATAATTTTCATATTCATTACTGAACTTCTTTCGAAATATATCCATAATCAATAGGAATAAACAGATTTCTATAAACAAATTTATAGAACTTTACGTGTTGAGTTGGGTTTGAAAGCCTATAAAATTCTACTTCTGCAAGAAGTGAAGCCGAATGACCTACCATAACGTCTAATTTTTGGTCAATGGGCCTTAGAACAGCTTCATGAAAATCCGCTGTTTTATCGAAAAATTGTGTTCAGCGATGAGGCTCATTTCTGGCTTAACTGATATGTAAATAAACAAAACTGTCGCACCTGGAATGATGAACAGCCACATGCCATACAAGAGTTATCGATGCATCCCGAAAAAACGACAGTTTGGTGTGGTTATGGGCTGGTGGCATCATCGGTCCATTTTTCTTCAAAGACGACCGTGGAAGAAACGTTACCGTCAACGGCGAACGATATCGAGCCATGATACGCAACATCTAACAAGGAGTATGCAGATTGAGGCCTTGCCAGCACCGAACCACTTTCATACCGATTTCCAGGAATCGGGAGAATTGGGCATTATTAACATTCATACTTTCAATAATATTCACTGATTTATGGTTAGGAAATAGCACCCCATATATCTATACAATATATGAAAGTCATATATGTACGAAACAAATAGGTACCTACATAGGTACAATATTATCATTCAAAAAAATGTATTCTTAAGAATTGTTTAGTTTCAGTTGACAAATCATTCACTCACTTGTTTAATATTGAAAAAAATCAATTCCTCATGCTCCAAATTTTTCCATTGCCTGGGAAAAAAACGTTTCCATCACATCGCACGAACGAAACACTAATTTCGCCCCAGTTTTTCTCGTATCCCTGGATCCTATTTATTACAGTCTTAGAGACAGAAATGAGAAGGGTACAAAAACGCCAGATAAAGATTAAAATTCATCAAACGAGGCGGGATATTCCTTTCTTTGCTTTGAGTGTGTCCAGTTTGGAATTGGAAAAATACTTTTCACCCCAACCTCCATCTGAGCGAACGTTAGAGTTTCAATTGAATTCTGGTAATTGAAATCGTTTTTCCGTTTGGGAACGAAAAAACTTGAATGACGATATAAAGGAAACGCTGGAAAATTTGTACAGATATTAATGTTTAATGATCCTTCCAGAATTATTTTTCAATAAAAGATGAGAACGCGTGAACAGATCTTGCTCGAACTTCGTATTTTGCTGCAATTATATTATTGAAAAACGTTGGCAATTTTTGAATTTCAAAGTTGTTAGGGCTACTACTAAATTGAAATCCATAACCAATAAATTCACTTTCAACATATAATTACCTTCGAATGAAATTATAACTGGTTATATTAGAAGTCATTATCGTTCAATGATATCTATATGATTTTAAATTAAAAACTTCATCTCATGTTTTACGAATTTCTATTGAACAATAATAATAATTAATAACGTTGAATTGTCAACGTTTTAGCTCATCATTAAGACTAATTACAACAACAGAACATAGCATATTTATGTCAACAAGATAGAGGTGAATAGGGGCGAAGGTTGGAATTTTCTTTTTCCATTAACAATAGGTTTTTCTTTTTTCAAGAAACTGCTTATCTCTGGTTTTTAACACGTCTAATTGTTTTTCTTCTGGAATCTATAGAGATTATCAATTCCTTAAAGAAAAAAGAACCGATTGTTAATGAACAAATAGAATTTCAATAAAGTAGATACATCTTTTTCAATATTTTCTATCCAAAATAGAAAATAGGAATTGTCAACCACGAAGGATAACTGGATACAAGGACACATTCAGGGTGTGTAATTCTGAGTTAATTTTACGAGTGTATTTAAGTTTTTCAGAAAACCTTCTTGTTTTTACAGTTATCACTAAAGCTCGGAAAAAATGCAACACAAAAATGCAATGCTTCCGTTGGAAGATACTACTCAATTAAAGGTTTACCTTACATTTACCGGGAGAGGCCGCTCCGGCTGCGATGTTTTGGAAATCCCCCGGTTACATTTACTTGTTTGTGGTATTTGGTATTTCCCATTTTGGGGTAGCAGGTAGTTCCAAACCCAAACAGATTTAAAAATTCCATAATGAAAACTTTCTGTTCAATAGGATTTTGAAATAATTGGCAATAAATGTAAAAAATGCTCAAATCTTTAAAAAATGCATTTTTTGGGAAGAAGTATAAAAAAATGCAAAAGATACAAAAAAATGCAAGTTGCATTTTTTCCGAGCTCTAGACTTATCACAATCTCAAATCTCATTCTACATTCTATCAAATGATATATGGAATACTGGCATCAAATATAATATCGTGTCAATCTTGATCAAATTTCAAATTCAAAAATTTTCACTGTTTTTTTTACTCTGATAATAAGTATATCACATCACAAGTGAAAATTGAAAAAAATTTTATGGAGATTCTTCGGGAAATTTGAGTCAAAAAAAAAGTCTAAATGAAACCATTTATAGTCTGTATTTGAGCTATATTTTATTAATTTTAGAAGTTCCATCGGTAAGTGTGAGAAAGATTTTTAATTATACAGTTACATATTACGCTCTTGAAGAGTTTTCATCTATATGCAGGCACTCGTAGCACTGAATTCTGAGAATGTCTTTCCTAATAACAAGCGAAGGAGATGATTACTATAAGAATTACGATATAGAATTTATTATAAAGTGCACACTAGTGAATTTTCACTTTGCTTAACTTGCCAGGAAATTCCATGAAAAAAATCGACGGGTTGCACTCCGGGAGTGCCGGCAGAAGTGAAAACTTGAATATTAATGTTGTGCATTTTTGATATTTTGGAATGGTTAGAGAATAATTTTGTACGAATTGCTTTCATTATCAGTATAAAAGTATTATTATTTATGTGGTGAAATACAATATTCATTTATTGCGCTATCGTACACAAACATGACAATTTATATTACATTAAAAATTTAACACTTCAGAACTATTACAATTATTTTACATTAAAAAGTTTATCTCTTAGGAAAATCAACTTCCATCCATAATTTCAACGACTTTTTCATCATCATCTTTACCAGAACCATCATCGCTAATCTCTAAAACTGATACGATAGGTTTATGATAGCTGAAGTAAGAAACGAACAGTTTTGATTCGAACCTATTTAAGTGTCTAATAAAGACCGCATCAATAGTAGTTTTGTATTTTGTTGTGCTAAGATTGCGATCATTTGACATAGTTAAACCAAATTCATTATTTAAAAATTCAATTAATAGTTGATTTTTATCGTCTGCAAAGTTTATGTTGAAATCTCCACTCAAAATCATTGGCACTTCATCAAAGCTTTTTCCAATTTTTTTTTGAAGCAATGCAGATGCGTCATGAGAATAAATGAATAAATTTTCGTACAAGAAGTCGCGTATAGCACGCAATGACTTATCTGGAGAGATGTAAACGGCAACCATAATAATAAACTGATTATCACCAGAGAGGCAACGCCTTATACAAATATCACCGATATCAGAAACAGTAGCATTAAACATGCTGTTGTATTTCACATGCACATCCTTATAATTTGTACAATAATGAACTGTGTCCATATTTTGAAAAATAGCTACTCCACCCGCTGGACGATTATTTCTTCTGAAACTCGCAACAAAGTTGAAATTCGGAATGTCAACTATTTCATCGTTACCCATATGAGTTTCTGATAAAATTAACACATTCATCTTTTTAACAAGAGCGTCAATTGCTAGATCATTTACATGCGCACGTAAACTTTGACAATTGAATGAAAAATACACACGAACATTCGCGCAAGCGCCTTGCGCCGCCTGCCCTCTCTCCATCCGTCTTACGAATTCTCGATCAGGTCACGTGTCCTGACGCAAGTTTTAAAGAAGTTTTCACTTCAAAAATTCTAACAATTTATTTTTTCTGTTAAAACTAATATCTGTAAACCTAGTAACCTATGCAATTTCAAAGATGATCTGTGCACATTTATAATTGATCATCTAATAATTAATCTAAAAAGTGCAGAAAGGTTGAAACGGAAGTACTAAATTCAAACAACTGTCATTTCTTGAACCGTTTCTCCAAATTTGATAGAGACGTTGATAACAGATTGTATACCCCTTCTTCTGTCTTCCTCAAGGTTCATTTGTTGATATTTAATCATCATATAAGTATTTCGTTGAATTGCTAGATATTGAATCTCAAACTCTGGTACATTATTGTCCACCGACAACGGAAAACAACTCTAGAACATTTCAGTATCTTGTTAAATCGAGATCCTCATTCCGTATAGAGACTTCAATAATAAAAGGAAACTTTATATCAAAGAGACAGGCTACGAAGTTGAAAATTGAATTTTGAGTTGCTATCTAATTCAGAAACATTTTGTCTAAAGTGTAGTTCGTAAACAGTCATCAGCTATTGTTGAAATCACAGCGATGAAGTAGACAATATGTCTGCAGTCCGTATACGTATGTATTTTAACACAAAAGAGGAAAGCTAAAACATTAAAGTAACTTCTCTCACATACCTCGAGGCTACGATCTGCAGGAATTTACCAAAGTTGTCAGTTCTAACGTTTGAGCATTGGCGTACCAAAAAATTTCAATTAGTTCAACGAATTTATTGTGTATTACACAGTATTTCATATATATTTCAGCCTGAATATTCCGAATAACATTGGCAGAGTGGTGAAAAACTAACAAAAACAACGAAAATAATGAAGTGAATAAGCGATCAATGGAAGGACATATTTACTGAAATTTACTTCCTTTTTATATTTATATCGAATAAATACAAAATATTACAGAATGATGTATTATGAAGTTTCATATAAAAATAAAATACAAGCTCATGTTCGAGAAATTCATTTTCTGTTCTTTATCAGGCAATATCAATGTTTTATAATTGAAACGGATATAATAACGGTATTATTTATAAATTTGATACAAATTAATTTCTGGAATGAAAATTGTTTGTTTTGTATATTGTTCTATAGTTATCCTTATTTTTAAAGAATATTAGAGATTGTTAAGCATTTTTTCAGATCTATTATAATGCATTATTGTGTATATAAAATACAAATTACAGTTCATTTGATTTGATAATTTTGAAGAAACTGAGTTTGTGAATAATAATAAATGAAGAACAACAATATAACGATATTATGTTTTTGTTTATCAATATATCGAATACTTTATGTTCTTTCTGACTTTCCGCAAAGTTGATATTTCTGAAATTATTCTATTAAGTGTAAAAGGCAAGTAATGTAGGAGTTGAATATTTTGTTTACATCATTCTGTATGCAGATAAAACGATGGACTATAAATTTAATTATTGAAACCGTGAGGTATTTCTGACAACCCTCCCTCACGCCACTGGTTTATACACCGCAGCCTACTTCGCGGGGCAATGAGCAATGCATATGCAGGAGAAGCCTCGCCGTATCTTACCGGGGGCGGCACCGCCCCTTCCTGATTAACTCTAATATTGTAATTAACAGTCAAACCGCTCAGACTTTAGCAACGCGGCCCTCTGGGCTCGTATTTTCCATCCGCGCCACCCCGTTCGTATCTGTTTCCGAAAGGCAACATCGCAACTTCGAAACCGCAGTTCGCGCCATCTACCGTTTGGTTTTGATAGACGGAAAATTTCGATTATGCTCTTTGAATTTTCATGTTTCAGACAGAAAATGAGAGATTGAAAGGGGGTTGATTTTCGAATTCTCAAATAAACGTGTAGGGTTACACCAGAATAAAAACTTCACGAGAATAAAAAGAGACAATATTCAAATGAATTCGCATAATACAGCATCTTTCGAAAATGAGATGAATCAGTTAAATCAACCTTTCCACGAAGAAATGATCAATGAATCGAGAAAAAATACTTTTCTCGATTATTTCAGAAATTGATGTAGGAAAAACATGTGAAAATTTTTTAGCAGTGAAATTCAACTAGGAATACTTCCTACTGCTATGATAACAAGCACACCTAGATGTTGTTTTGTAACTTCAGCCGGAGATTAAGTCGAAAATCGACTAGAGATTAAGCCATCACTACTTGACAGTTTTCTCATTAGTGAATCGGAAAGGATTCTAATTTCCATTGCTGAAGGAGGATTAGAAGTAGCCTTGCTGAATCAGATGGACCAAATAACGTTATTGATTCCAATATTGGATGGAAATTGGTATATAAATTCTCTCTCTCTCTCTCTCTCTCTATATATATATATATATATATATATATATATATATATATATATATATATATATATATATATATATATATTGCTACGACGATTTTGCTATCACAGAAAACAGAACTGAAGCCATTCTCGGCGTTGAAAAACTACATGAAATTGCGCTGAAAACCTAGTTACAAATTTCTTGTGATAAAACAAAATACATGGAAAGAAAACCAAAAAATAAATCTTCTCTTATCACAAAACATGGTGATATTCTACAATCCGACCATTTTAAATATCTCGGAGAAGTTACACAGTACTCAGGTTTAAACCGAATCGCTAATGAACAGAGAATTACCAAGCTCCAAAGGGCCTACAAACTAACATGGGCTTACTATAACAAAAAGTGCATTTCGAGAGGCGCCAAATTGAGGCATTATAACAAAAATGTTTATTGACGGTCATTCAAGAATTAGAGAAATAGAAAAAGAAGAACGAAACATTCTCAGAAAGATTTACGGGTCAATCAATAGAAACGGCATTTGGATGAAAAGACCTCAGAATGAACTTCATCAAAAGACAAATACGATAACGGAAGAAATCAGAAAACGACGAGCAAGGTTCTATGCACATGTCTACAGAATGAAACAGTCTAGAATATCGAAGAAACTACTCGATATAATTTCGAAGAATAGATGCGGAACAGAGTAACTGAAAAGATCTACAACAGATCAATATAAAAAATCTCGAAGATTGCACTGAATGTCGCTATAAAACCGCACATGTGACGTTTGAGCAAAAATAAAATCGTCAACCTGGAATAAAATGGACAGATGAACGGAAGAATGAGCATTCAGAGAAGATGAAGCGTTTTTGGGAGACAAAAAAGATGAAGCAAAAGTCCTGATTGCGAATTCAAGTTCAATGGCTCTCCTCATGGGGAACAATCGTAATAATAATAATAATATATAATAATAATAATTATATATATATATATATATATATATATATATATATATATATATATATATAAATGTCTATATATATATAATTTTTTATTTATTTGAAAGATCATATAAAAGTGTTCCACTTGATGATAAATGCATACGTATTATAATTTAACTCTCAAATTCCTCATTCGATAAAACATACTTTAACGTGGGTGGTCCATTCGATAAAATCTTTCGGTCGCAGATATTTTTATACCTCGAGAAATAAATCTTCTTATATAAAATTCAATGAAATTCTCTGGTAACAACAATCCGCTTTCATTCCCACAATAATCGAAGAATTTTCCCGGAAAACATCCAGATGTTCCAGAGCGCTGCGACGGAAAGATTAAAGCGTAGTTTTGGGCTTCGGAAAACGGCGTGTCCGCCTGTCCGTCTGTTTGTCTTAGATAAAACGAATCGTTGCAGTTCGCCGATCTTTCCACATCGCGTGTGCGATTTTCCCGTACATATAGACTGATGATGCACACCGGAAAGTGGTTATCCGGCTCGAAGGACCAGAATGGCGTGATCGTCTCGAAACACTTTCGTGCATGCATAATATTTGCGGAGAAAACCCAAATTATAAAGGTTCGCCGAATACGTACCAAACTCCTGTTCTCAATTCTCTTAGTTTCCTAGACTTAGTCGTAGACTTGAATTTGATAGTTAAATAAAACAACAATGTTGACGCTTTGATCTATAATACTAGCACTAAATATTTACTTTCATACTAGTTAGTCAAAAAACATCAAAATTAGAGCCTTTCATTAATTAGATCAATTAATTTCGGCTTCAGTTCACTGCAGTAAAATGTAAAAAATTAAAACATTGAAAACGATAGAAGTTACTGATAGTTGAAAATGAAATATTATTACAGAAAATCTTTTTCATTCACTTAGATAATCAAAATAAAAACTTACACTCAATTAACTACATGGAGAAATTTAATTGACAGAATGGATATCTTATAAATAAATAAAAATAACATTAGCACGAACGAAAAGAAGATTCAGTTTATCGGGTATAAAGACAGCCTTAATTTACTTTCAAAATTCAGACATAAATATAGGTAGCGAATGTGAATTTTTTCAATTCGATAAATTATTGCACAAAATGTTGTTCGTTGTGGAATAATTCATTCAATAGATTTTCCTACCACTTCATAGAAAAGAAAGTATTTCACAGATTATACTAAAACACCAATTTTGACTCTAGGTAAAAAAGGAAAGAAATAAGGTAATTATTATATGGATTAGAAATAAGAAATATTATATAAGTTAGATAATTAAATACCTTCTACAAAAATATTATCAGATTCTAAGACAACTTTTTGTACCACTATAGGCAGAGGCACGGTCACCTTTAATGCACTTGTATTACACGGTACACAATTGAAAAATAAAGAATTTATACCAAAAACTCAAATTATTTAACTTCAAACTGCGAAAGTTTTGGGAAGCGTCCTATTTGCATTAGTATACCAGGTCAACTAATGGCGGGGTGTTGGACCACTATCTTGTTTTAACAGATCTTCATTTCATGGCCTGTATTGTAGGTGGCCGTGGCAGAGGCACAATGTTTATGGTGCTTTCCTCACCTTGTGCCACTAAACCTTCTAGTATCAGAAATTCTGGAAGCACATCTGCATCAAGCCAACTCAAACATGTTATGTATGTGATTCGGACTGGTGAGGGATCCGTAATTTTGAACATACAAGATAGTTAGACCCCAACATAGAGGAGACAGAAATGTTACTCTTTTTTCTTCAATTAACATCGCAATAAAAAACATTTACTAATAAGTTCATTGATAATAACTGAATATATAATAATTTATATGAAATAACTGATATAACTTGATGTATAAAAAAAAGCATAGGCTCAACTTATTTTCTGAGAATGTTTTTATGAAATATATCTTTATGAAGACCAAACAGGTGAAACACAAAAATTTATTTTATTGAATAACTTAACCAATAATTTTGTGATAATAACACAAATAAAATAAAAAATTTAATAAATGAAAAATGAGTGAAAATTGATAAATAAAAAAAGAGTGAAATTGCCTAAGAGTTAAAATTGATGTCAACTCTTGATAATGAATTAATAATCCGATACATTTTTCGAGGATACTGAACAATTCTTTCGATTTCAAGCCTAAAAAAGGTGTCACTAAGCGTGAAATTTTCAGTTTTTTCCATGTTATTGTCTAAATTCTGAGGAATTTTGATCCAACTTTATTTTTATTTTCTCACATTGATTAGTTTGTATACACACATACGTTATATATTTCATTTTGAAGTTCCGCTACTTCAACTAAATTTCAAATCAATTCGAAATAAATTGTCTCGATTTTATCAATAAACATCTCCGTCATATTCCGTGAATAGCTCTCGTGTTTATCATTTGAAAATGAGAAAATACGTCTGTGAGTTCCCGCCCTTTGTTTCTTCCGTGACAATACTCAACAGTCGAGGTGTTCCATGACGCGCTCATTCCGTAAATTCATACAAATTCATTGTTCGAGGCCCCCGCTGACGAAAATGCATTCAAAATTTCGCTTTCATTGTGCACACGCAATCTGGAGGGTGTGTTGCTTTAAATGCTCCTTTGTTGGGATTGGCAGGGGACGAATTCACTTTTTAAAGCGCGTACCTAACCTAACTCACGTTCAGTTGATGCATTGCCCGCTTTAAGTGGGGTATTGTGCTGCATCGAGGATTATAAATAGGTTATTGAACCGCGGAATAAATTAAGGGTTTCATTTGTAAATATACGTTAGGTTGTACTGAATTCTCGTTGAGATGTCAGAAATACTAATTTCAGGTTCGATTGAATTTGTGCTCTTCCAACCATCGCCAATTGATTCACGGGTCTCTACAGAAGTTTAATACAAGGTATAATTCATACCTTTTGGCAAAATCACAATAAAATCATTCAATTTATGTTTCGGGGAAGGAGGGTCCTAATCACACTCAACAGTTGATACAATTGATGATAAGTTAGCATCTCGAAACATTTGTCGATTGTATTGAAAAGTATTCGTGGAATCTAGAGAAATGCTTTAAATAATAAATATTCCATTCTACTCGTACTTCTCAACATTGTTGAACCAAATTCTGCACGAAATCTCCGTTGACATCATCAAAAGGTGTGGACATTTAAGAATAATTTTTTATTTACTTTTTTATTTTACTACAAGGGCTAACTCAACAGACAGATTAAAACTGTCCTATAATAGAGGGGCACGTATTACAAATGTTAATTACCTATAAACCAAGTTATATCTAATATGTATATCTTATAACGAGAAATTTTTCATACATCTCATCGAAATGAAGTTTTCGATGCATTGAGTTGAATCTCTTCATCTACAAACAAATACCTAATTCTACTAAAAAAGATTAGATAAATAAATCATGAAAGGATAACTTTATAAAAACTGATAATTATTTTATTACCGACCTTTAAATAATCTCTTTTTCAAATGTCTCTTAAAAGTTATGTAATTCGGAGAGAAAATATCCAAGTTGGTTACTTATCAAGATTAGCCTATTTAAAAATCTATGGACGGGCGAATTCAACATATAATTTGTTTTGCTTTGCCCAACAACCAGTATTGCACGATTTCTTACTACATGTGGAGAAGAATTAAAGTTTCGTACATACAGCAGCATCTATTAAGTCATTAAGTAATTTGTAGGACAAACATATATCAAAGTACTCACGTCAAACTCAAACATTCCAACCTATAATATTTCACGTCTCTTTTATCAGAATCCATGACGGTACCTGTTAAAACGGAAATTGAAAGCATTAATGAACTTCCGTTGAATATTTTCTAGTCTATTCGTGTATTTATCATTATTTGGATTCCAGACGACCGACGCGTACTCTAACTTGGATCTCACAATAGAATTATACTAGTGCGGGTATAGCCAGATCATCAAAACTATATGAGTCGTGTATATAGCCACATCATTGAAAATATATGTAGGGAAGTGTCATTGTCATTAGAGGAAAACATATAATAACACTATTCTGTCAGCATTTAAAAAGGGCTACCAACATCCAATCCAACTTTCCTGTCAGAGGTCTTCACTGACAGTAACTTCTGTGTTCAGCAATCTGTCATTCTAATTTCCATCGAGTAACACGACAACCATGTATTGTTGCCTGTTTTACTGAAAATATTGAAAATAACTTATATATTCCTCTACATTTATTATTTATAATGAATAATGTAATACATAAACTGTCTGCTCCAAATATGTACTTCTTTTTGTGAAAATGGATTTTAGTTTATTAGATCAATAATAAAAATAGAGTGTCATAGAAATTTAGGACATATGTATTGTTTGAAATGAAAATTGAATGAAAATAATTTTCAAATATTTATATACATATCCCTATATATAACTTATCTTCAGAAGTCGACCAAAAGGCCTAGCCACTCGTAATATGAAACCCAGATTTCTGCGAGCCTGTTGGACGATTTCTTCAATTCAATTCAAAGGTTTCTTATAAAGCTTAACACCCAAATCATTCACTGAACTGACTTCAGTCAAACATTGACCTGACAATGTCAAATTGGAAGAGATAGGATTTTTAATTCTGGAGTAACGAATATGATGGCATTTGCTCAAGTTTAGCTGCAACTTATTGAGGTAGCAGTAATCGGAGAATGCATCAAGATCGGAATATAAAAAAGAATAATCGTTGAAGGATTTTATCTGCTTCGATATTTTGATATCATCCGCATAAAGATCTATATCGGTATGATTATGATGTTCATGCATGATATATTGTTTCCAAAGAGTTGTAGATAAAACTAATTGGGGATAAAAAACTAACTTGATGAATTTTGATTCGAACCTGAGAAGCAACAATAATTCCATTGTAATTGCAGAAAATATTCCTTTGAATTAGTACATTTAATGCAATGTCAATGTGAAATTTTTGAAAGTTGAATATAAATAATTAGAACTCATGGTGAAAAAAGGAAGATTTAATCATTACTTTTTATCATTAAGAATAATTTCGGCCATTTTGCAATCTTCAGGAGGTTTGGGGTGACGAAAATTGCAATCGTAGTAATATTTTATCATTTCGTTATAACAAATATTATAAAAAGTTGTAGTACAACAGTTTCTACTGACTGAAGAGAACAGACGATGTGGTATCAACGGTATTATGTCGGATATAATAACGGTATTATTTATAAATTTTGATACAAATTTCTGGAATGAAAACTAATTTTTGGAACAAAAGTCGGAAATTGAATAAGTGTTTTGAAAATGAAATAGCCTGAAATAAAATGAAATGGAAATAAATTGATGGAATTGAAAAAAATGGAAAAATTTGATGAACTCTTATTTTAGTTCATTTCAGAAACGCTTATTTAATTAAGAACCTCGAGAATTGTTTCAGACATAACTGTAAGGTAGTTTATAAATAACAGAACATCTAGCAATATTGAATTGTGAATGTACAGCATGATATTTTTCTGCGGTAAGATGTTTATTTTAAATTTAGAGCATTAGATGATTGAAGTTTGCATTAAATTCCATGGAGGAGTTTAAGCCTAATGCGTTCACATATACACAGAAAAAAACAAATATTCAATAAATTCTTGTTTCGACGTCTTTCTATCTCACCAAGACCGCCTCATTTAATTTTTTTCAATATCTAGAATAAACCTTCATCTAGCTTCTAGAATATCCAGAATATAGAACCTAGTATCTATGAATATATCTAAAATAAAAAGACACATCTTCATATCAGGATTTCATTAAAAAAAAAACAAATAAATGTGTTTCGAAAAAAACTTCGCAAAAAAAGATTCGAATAATCCAAGTCGAAGAGTTCCCATGCTTTGAAAGAAGCAAATAATCCACGAACGTCATCACGAAATCTACGTATTCCCCTCGCCGATTAAACAACTCCATGTCGGGGTTGCAAATTACACATCGATTTTCTCTCTCTCTTTAGTTCGGGAACCTTAATCTGGAAATAATACGATACGTGACCAATATTTTGTTTATTTAGGTTGGCAGGCCGCTTTATAGGATTTTCCCAACATAATTGGGGATTAAGTAAAATAACTGGGAGTATTATGAACTTTAGGGAAATAAGTGAATCGATGGATTTCTCCGCTCGAGACAGAGTTTTGATTGAATTCGGCAATTTGAGTTGGTACAATTGCACGCCGGCCAATTGCAGCGACGGGCTCTCGAAACTTTCCTTGGTCACGGTTCAAGTTTTCTAATTATACCCTGGGAAATTATGGAGGAATATGGCGAACTAAAATGGCTATATGATGCCAAATCGTCTGAAACAATTTTTTCATTCGTTTTACGGTCAACAAACTTTTGTAAATTAATTTCGATCTGCATAATTTAAAGATCTAACCGTTTTTTCAAGATATGAAAAATACTTTCGACAATTGAAAATTTCAAAACGAAATGCCGGTTCATTTAAAGTATTGAGAATATCTGCTCTCGTTAATAACTCCGATGTTTGGACAATATTTTATTCATCTTCATCGAGAAAGTTCACTTGGGCAAAAGTGAACGAATTCTTCATTTCTTCTACGTTCAACTTTTTCAATAGAAAAAAATGGAAGATATAAAGTTTTTTATATCGAACTGCAGAAACTTAAAGTCTATTCTGGTACTGTCAACTAATTTTCAGAGAGCAGCCAATTATAAATATGGCTAAAGTTAATTAAAACTCTATAATTATTTTCACCAGAGTAGAAAACCTGGTGGTTGTGAATTGAGTAAAAAAATTTTACTGACAATGAGTACCTTCATAACAAATATATAGTAAAAAATTATTCTTCATTCATCAACAGTATTCGGTCGTTTCTTCTTCAGGCATCTATTTTCGTTGATCTGCTACTGACACTTGTTTAAATGAAAATGAAATACCTTCGTTTTCCACAGAACTTGATCGAACCTCACCTGAAAAAAAAAACAAAGAATGTTAGTTTGATCTGGCGATTACTATTGACTCATTCATGAAACAGACACAATTTGGTTATTGATGTATATTGAAACATGTTTATCAAAGGTTACACAGTGTTGAGCAGCTTAAAATATTTTGTAACTTCAACCTCATATTAATTTAAGCAGATTAACAGAGGCCTTCGATGAAATTTGAAATCCCCTTGAATATATATTGTCTCCAGAAGTAATCAGAGAACTTCAATAGATATAACTAAGGATTGCATTATTTCAATCTATTTTGAAATGTTGCATTTAGCTGTTGCAGATGTTTTAGAACTATAGGGTAGTTCAAATGCTTCTACACTTTTAACGCAATAACGTGATGCCTTTCTTCGGCGTAAGAAACTTTTTCAGACATAAACAGAATATGACTTAATCGAATTTTGAATGAACAAATCATATTATTTTAATATCTGAAGAAGTTGGTTATACCGACGAAAAGCGTCACGTTATAGTAACAGAAATGTAAATCAAATTCGAGTGTTTGAATTATCCTATAGTCAATATACTGTAGCAATTGGCGGAACAATGTTTTTATATAACTATTTTTTTCTTTGTTATTCTATGTTTCTTTGTTCTGACCCTTTAGGATAGGTATGAACTTCCTTATTTGTAAAAGTGTACCAGTGATAGTTTAGCATCTGAAGAAGAAATTGTACTTCGAAACGCACGTCAAGAGTTTTTTTTTTTAATACATTATATGAGAAACTTTTAATTCCTGTTTGATAATAATTATCTGAAAGTCTCATTATCTATCAATTATATATTTGAATAGGAAAAAGTCATACG
Organism: Henosepilachna vigintioctopunctata; assembly: GCA_030704895.1. NCBI lineage: Eukaryota > Metazoa > Arthropoda > Insecta > Coleoptera > Coccinellidae > Henosepilachna > Henosepilachna vigintioctopunctata. Next base: position 4,024,816 of record JARQZJ010000035.1, read on the forward strand.
TAAATAACAAAATAAACTGTCCTCTATTATTCTTGTTATCTGAGATCCATTTTCAGAGAAAAAGACGCAATCGTAAAATTGTGACGTGGTTACAACTCGTCTTGTGCACTCTCCGAGGAATTTACCCGTTTCTGAGATTCATCTCGCAAGATAAGAGTAAGTCACGGAAACGGCCTCTTTGTCCGTTTTTCTTGGAAACGCAATGTCGGCCGCGCGTACGAAGCCTTCTACGATCTCAGTTTACGCTGAAAATCTGGTTTTCAAGTCAGGAATGTAGATTTCATTTGTTCTCCGACGGTTATTATGTGAACTGGATTAATTAAAATTCTTGAAATAACGGGACATTACGCTCTAAATGGGGTCCCTGGGAGCGTGAGAAAGCGGAAAGGGACGTGGGGTAGATATGTTTATCAGGAATATTTTGTCCCATTAAGATTGGAAATTGTGCTGGCGAATTTCCACATCTCGAAATCATGAAGGAAAAATATATATATATATATATATATATATATATATATATATATATATATATATATATATATATATATATATATATATATATATTAATTTATTTATTGCCTGTTTAAGATAGTTTATTTTGAATGTTTTTAGCGATAAAATGCTTATTTTAATGTTAAAAACTTTATTTTCGTTTACGTTTCGTTGTATATCACAACGAAAAAAAGGTTTTTTTAAAGTCACGAAAAAGTTGTGATATACAACGAAAATAAAGTTTTTAACATTAAAATAAGCCTGTTATTGCTGAAAACATTGAAAATATATATATATGAAAAAGATGAATATTTATATTTATAATTATATTAAGTATATATAATACTGAAGGAATTTTGAAGGATTTTCATTGCGAAAGAACTACTACTCATGTGAAAAATATTTGACAGATTCATTGCTACATATTCACTTTTTCAATTTACTTTTTTTATAATTTCAACTCTTCTTGTGCCTGTGTTGAAAATCAAATAATCTGATTTGCAATAATTTGCATCAACGATATCTATCTATCTATATATACAAGTGTTATAACGAACTCTTGATAATGGATTAGCAGCTCGAAAAATATGTCGAAATTTGAAGTATTCTTCAATTTAATCAACTAATTATCTTTCAATATATAATATTCAATTTATATGTTTGAAACATTGTAATGAAAATCATTATAGTAACAGCATGCCTCATAAACTTTTGTTCATAAGTCAATACGTTGTACCAAATATATATATATATATATATATATATATATATATATATATATATATATGTAATCAAAATCATGTTTTTCTGTTATTTTATGTTTATTTAAGGCTGTGATTTGAGTTTTCGCGTATTTATGTGCTTTTATTCTTTCTTCGAGATTTTGTGCTGTTTGACCGATATAGCTTTTATTGCAATTGTTACACGGAATATTATAAACTGTATGAATTTTTCTCTGAATTACAGTTTTACTTTTTAATTTTGTATATATTTCTTTGATTTGATTTTTGGCAGTATGTGCTATTCTTAAATTATAAGGTTTTAATATTTTAGCAATATTTGTACTTAGTTTTGGAATATATGGTAAGGGAATGTAATTATTTTCGTTAGATTCATTTCTTTTTGAATTTAAAGTATTATATAATTTATGAATTCTGCTTTTCATGATTTTGTTGATTAAATTTGATGGGTAATTAAATAAATATAATATATTTATATATTATATTTATATAATATATAAATATATTATATAAATAATAAATATATTTTATATCTATATTTTATACATATATATATATATATATATATATATATATATATATATATATATATATATATATATATAAATAACATAATATATGAATTCAGCGCTTTCCATATTATTCAATTCAATGGTCTTGTTAGCCAGACCCGTATTCCTAACTCCTATAAGTCTTTTTCTAGTGTTTGTATCCATTTCGTTTTGGGCTTCCTGTCCCGTTTCTTCCAGCAATTCCTTCTAACTTGACTTGTTTTGTTGGTATTTACCCTTCCAGTGCTCTCACTATATTTGTTATAGAAGGTTCGTTAAATAATAGGTACACTTATTTCTTCATTTGTTCTCCTTTTCCAAGCTTTTCCTACTTTCTTACGACATATATTTTCTTCAGAACTTTGCTTTCGAATATTTCCAAAGCTTACCTTCTTTTGAATTCATTGAATTCAGTTTCCATATTTTACAAACTGAACGAAAATAAAATAAATTATAACTGACCTTATTATTGATTTGTATACTGTTTTTGTATATTTCTTGAGTAGCTTTCGATTTTAAAATAGAAAACATTTCTCCAATACTTTTCACACCTTTCGCTATTCTTTCTCGCATTTCATCTTCTTCTCTACCTATATCGCTTATAGTTACTCCCAGATAGTTGAGCTTGTAGTTGAAAATGTTGAAATTGTACGAGATATTTCTTGAATTTTCAACAAAATTCATTTGAAAATTTGAATTTAGCAAATAAGTACCACAACGGAGCAATTCTTATAAAGAAAATGTTTGGTGGATTGATTGCAGATGGTCGCTTAATAATGATCTAGGACGCAGTAGTTGCCGGTTTGAAGTATTTCTTTGAGCGGATGTCTGAATCAGTTAAGCTGTTTCGCGTCGCTAGGTAATACGAGTTCATTTTGATCTTAATGGCCATTCAGAAGCAGCGTTCTACTTTCAGAAAGGACAGAATGTGAAAATGGATGATAGTTCGAGTAGATATACTCGTTTATTTTCACCTATTATAAATCACTACGATTCTTGAATTCAGATATGTTCTTCAACATGATTTACATCCTGATGTCGACAAAAATTCAGATTCCTGGAAAATCTACGGTAGAATGAAAAACGCGTGAACACTGAATGTCACAAAATTGCGAATGAAAATGTCGTAAATCTTTTTTATTGGCGTTCGTATATGTGATACGTGAACCCCGATATTTCAACAATAATAATCAGAATAACTGATGACGACGTTTTTCAATTAAACCACCCGGCTGACTGGTTTCAGGGGCGTTCCGGGCGTTCGAAGGGTGGTATCGTGAAGGGAGAGATAAAAATTCTCTGACTTTCAAATGATTTGGTAATTTGAACTTTGAAAACAGAATTTACTTGAAATGGTTTCAACTTTTTTATTAACAAAATTAACTTTAAGAAGATTTTCAATTCTGGGTAACATTTGATCAACATTTCAAGTGATGCACAACTCTATATATTATTTTCTATCAAAACCAACTTATTTCGTTTTTATCAGACCAAGAAAATATATGAATATTTGAAATTGATTATTGAATATTGAATTGAAATATATGAATTTCGTGATATATTTAAGAAACTGAAACTCAGTAGCAGGTCGAATATTTAAAAAAAAACTGAAATTAGAAGAAAATAGCGATATATTCCTTTAATTATTTAAAGATAATTACTCAAATTTTGTTTCCTATAATAATAGGTGTAAGAAATGAAATAAAAAATTTAGTTATCACCATTCCATAAATGGGTTCTTATGTTCAACTGAATGAAAAATGCAAATATGCCAAGACGATGAACTAAGTATTTTCCGACGCAGAAGTTGAAATCCCTTCTCACTGATGAAACGATGTGTCTACTATATATTAAAGAGGGAAAATTATCTGTCCTAGAACAACGCTCAACAAGAGATCGTTTCTCTTGAAGAGATGACAAACCCTAGAGAAAGTGTGACGTAATATTCCCTCAAAAAGGAATTGAATTTCCGAAAGTAAGTGTTATGATTGCTAAAAAAGAAGACTGAAATCGCTAGAAGTAGATGGTCGGACATTCATGTGTGAACAATAAACAACTTAATGAAATAATTAGTCTGAAATGGAACTGAAAAAGCAAACAACAAAATAGATCAAAATAAATGAATGTGAATTGAACTGAAATCAGTTACATTCTTATCTCAAGTAGATCAGAAATCGAAATCGCAAGACGTTTCGGTTGATACTTGGTCTCTAACTTGTCTCTGTTTAAGATAGTTTATTTTTAATGTTTTTAGTAATAACAGGCTTTTTTCAATGTTAAAATATTATTGCTAAAAACATTAAAAGTAATATATCTATATATATATTATATATATATATATATATATATATATATATATATATATATATATATATATATATATATATATATATATATATATATATATATATATATATATATATATATATATATATATATATATATATATATATATATAGTTCTGTGTGTTAAAGCTTCTGGTGATGACGGACGAAAGTTCCAATCAAAGCATGTGATTTCCAAACAAACAAATTATTATGGTGCAATAGAGACATTGTATTACGTAAAATAGATAGAAATGTTTGTTGTAGAAACATATCATCCCAGAATAATAGAAAGTCTGTCGGAAAAGGGCCAGTTATGCTAATGGTGATCACAACGTCGAAAACTACAATTCATCAGCAAGGGACGGAACTTTGAACATGGAAATTGGAAGCGATCCTTCCCGACCGCTCGAAATACATCAATTTAATTTGATCACGCGACGTCGTCAATGCGAATATATATACGCATTCTTCCGCGCCAGAGCGCGTCATCTTTTCCAGGCGTTTTCATGAAAATTCTTGCTGGGAAATCGTTCAATCAAACTGGGCCGTGGCTGTCGCGCATTTCCATCGGAAAACAATTTGTATTTGTACGGCATGGCACTCTCGATGTCGAACTACTTCCAATATTGGTATTTTTCCGACTGGCGACATTAATATTCCGAGATCGTCGTCGGTTTCAACCCCCGGACCACTGTTTGGCCAGCTCTGTTTCTCTATCGATCTATACTGGATGAACTTTGTGTATTCCTACCCAATAGTTCCAGATTTTCAATAATTTCAGTAATTCTATCATTGACATTCAAAATTATTTGTAATAACACCAAATATTCTTCTGGAATGTCCTAGATTCAGAAATACAGTCGAAATATTGCCTACTTTTGCTTCTTTTTCTCAACGTATGTATATTCTATTTATATTTATGTAAGTACTAGCTAACCCGGCAAACTTCGTGACGCCCAACAATCAACAGTTGAAGAATGTAGTGATACATTTCACCTAACCCTAACTGATGATTTCAATTAGCGCAATTAATTGAATACATTCTTATAATCATGATATTGATATAAAATTTCGTTAGGAAAAGTTCGTATTGAATATTCAGATATAATTCGAACAAGAAAAGATTACAACTATCATCCAGTCACGACTGATGAGTTTTCACTTCACTTCCACCTCCAATCCAAACACTCTTTCATCTATAACCCCTGGTGACTGCTTTAGAAAAGTCTTATTTTTGCTTACTTGACCGCTCATTATCCGAGCTTCGTCTAGTAAATATGCCTATATAAGTCTATTAGTATAATAGGTCTATACAAATTTATATAGACCATTATAATGAAGTTTAGTTAAGTTTCAGTCAATGCTACTGAACACAGAAACAATAGTTTGATATTGATGGTTTGACTAATGCTTGACGTGATTTTTACAAATGCCGTTACTTCTTCATTTATTGAAAAACTATACATATGTTTGTATAAAAACTATACATTATCAAGAGTGTAACGTTCAGTAACATTGTATACTTTTGATGGGTTAACCACTCGAAATATATGTAGAGTTTTTCAATATATTTAGTGAAACTTAAGCCAAGTGTTAATTTTAATTTATTGTTTTTAAATAAATATATATATATATATATATATATATATATATATATATATATATATATATATATTATTTCATTAATATATAATATACATTGGAATTATAAAGACTTTTATAGCCATATAATAGGCGAAGTTCTGTATTGAGGTGGAAGAGTGATGACTCATAACTGGCACTCGTGAAAGAGCGAGAGCGGCAACCTTTTATTCTTCGAATTATTTATAAACATTCAAAACAAATGCGTGTTATTTATAACGATGTTATGATTATATTCTTTTCATTGCGGTAATTAAAATCTTCAATTCAGTTTAGCCAAAAGGTTCATTTATTGCTCCAAAAGAGAGCAACAAAGAAAATAAATATCCATTCATTGACTGTTCGCCAAGTCAAGTAGTTGATAATATTTTTCCATGATTGGATATATCACAAAATGTCATTCAACATATAAATTGCTAAATGAAATGCTTCATTCAATAATTACTAAATACATAAGAGGAAAAGATAGCTTCAGATAAATTTCCTTTCTAGTCATGGAACTTATATAGTAATAATGTTATGGAACTTGAAAGCTACTCATATACCTTCTGCGAATTAGGGTATCCCTCCGCTTATTTCAGTATTTAAATGCGGAATAATGATGCAGGGGTGGTAGGAATAACGTCAAATAAGCCTAATCTGGCATTCCTTTTAAACTGTAATTTGCATGAAATGAATTTCGGTGCCATATAATAGCTAAATTGGGTTAAGAGATGTAAGGGGATGTTGAATATCGTGTATATATTAATTTCAGGCGATGTTCGTCTAGACTGAAGCCTTAAAATTCAAACAACGATTCAGAAAAAACTCCCAAATATTCGAAAACTCAATTACTATTTTCCAATACAAATATTTTTTATTCTCTGCGAAAGAAAATTACGAAAATTAATAAATACTTCTCCTATATTGAAACAGGAGAAGAATAGTTCTGAAAGCGAGTTCTACAAATTGATCAAATATGTATCATAAATAAAATTTTGTCTAACTTTTATTCGAACGTGTTTCGAACATACAACTTTAGAGCACTTGACAAAATACTCTGAATAAACCCATCGAGTTCATTCTCTTTTTCGCGTACTTTTTCCTATTATATTAAACTTTACAAAATATTTTACTTCTAAATATTTTGAAGTAAACAAACATATTATTATTTTATCACATTCCATTAAAAACGAAAATAATACAGTTAGTTCAGAGAAATCTAAAGAATCTACGTTAACAAATACTATATATACAAAGGAATGAGAACGACCCATAAAGTTAAATCAATTTTCGGGGCGAAACGACTGACAAATGCGAAAGGACAGAACAGTTCCTGTCCGTTTTCTGCGAGAAGGGGCATAATTGTATTCTTTCCTGCAATAAGAGTAACTATCTAGAAAAACCTGCATAAAAAACAAATAGTTGATATGGATTTAAGGACGAGAAACATCACATGTTCTCAATGAAGTTGATTGATGGTGTTCTAATCTCTTGGTGAAATATGGTTTAATGTAAAGTGAATAAACAACCCTAGGCTTAGTTTCAATCTTCAATTGAATTAATTGCGTTACAATTGTTTCGTGGTGTACCACATTTTCAAAACTTAAACTAAACTTGTTTAACTTTTGAGAATGGGAAAATATCACGAAACTATTGTAAAGCAATTATTAGGTATAATTCTGTGAAACCTAGCCGAGTGATTTCTACCCAATATAGAACTCAAAGAAATTTCACCACTCTATGAAGCTCCATCAATAAGAATAGTATACTGTGGCGTAGGACATACTTCGAAGAGAAAGCAAACTTTATTGCATTTCAACTCTGTACTTATATTCAGACAATCTCTATTTCGTTATTAATATGCGTGATAATGCAGTCTAGAGTACTATCAAATTATTAATAAATGTGATGAAAACAAAGTCTATTTTTCTCTATGACACAAAATTTCCATTCAACTGGAGAATATAGTGAACAAAAAGAAGACTTGGTTTTGGATTCGAAATTTCAAATCTGACAAGCTTAACAGAATCATTACCTTTTTTATGTCCTGAAAAAGTGAACACGGTTTTCCATATGTAAACTTGTGAGCACTTGAGAATATAAGAGCTTTGATTCATGTCAATTCTCATAAAACGTTTTCAATGCTAGATTTTGAATCGCCAGAATATAAGCATAACCAAAAAAATTCATCAAGTTTTCCTTATAGGTTTCAAAATAGAATTGAATCCTCTATCGATTTAATAACTCGAGAAAAACAATATAGCGGATGGATGTTCGCGAAGCGAGGAAAACCGTTCCATCAAACAGATGGCTCGTGTGTGTCACGCGGCTTTTCCATGGAAAAACCATTTGTATTTCTGTCAGAGGACATGGCGATATTGGCGTTTTTCAACGGATACATTAATATTCTTCATATGTCTTTTACATTTTGTCCTTCTCCACATACCAAGTCTGAAAAATGTTATAGATGATCTCAATTTGTGCGATTGATCTCTGTCGGCGTTGGCTCATTTTTCCAATGGAAAATGTTGAAATAAAAGCTCGGGATTATCAGTTTTATCAGATTTCCCTTTTTTTGGGGCAATCCTTGTCAATTTCAAATAGAAAAGGTCGTGTAAACAATTCATGAGTTGCAAGATGTTTGAATTTTGTTTAGTTAGTGAAACCTATTCCATTAAACTGCGAATTCGTGAAAATCAATTTTTCGTTTCAAATTACGTGAAAATTGCGAGAAGAAAGTGCTCTTCAATTTGTGCTGAAAAATAATGAGACCGAGTATTTCAACATAATGAACTATTACGTATTACAACAGGTCCAACCTGAAAAGAATACCTCTGTTTATATCCTTCTGTACTGCCATTCGATATAACGGGTTAATAATGTATGAAATTCAACGATTGTGTAAAACCGGCTCCTCCACCAATTCACATTTTCATTTTATTCGATTTTATATTTATGCCCGAGTTGAATCAAATTCTTGCAGAACATCGGAACTCGATAAAATGAATCGATCCTTCTACGTGATAATCCACCAATCGAATCCAACATTTTTCCTCGGGTAGTTTTTCATGCTCAATCCAATTTCTTTTATACGATATCGCCGATTTTTATAGCAAACATTACGACCTATAATTTCAGATTGTATATCTGCAATAAATCGGAGTTATAATGGCAAGCGATGCTTAGAAATCGAATGGAAGTAAGGAAAAATAATAAGCCAGACGGAGGTGGAGAAATTCCAATAAAAGAAAAAGGCTAAGAGAGTGAAAAGGACTATTGAAGAAGATTTTTCATATAGATGATAGCGTTTTATTGCGAAATAATGAAAAGGTAATGAGAAACAAGATATTGTCTTGTATGTGATGAAAATAAATTGAAGAAAACTTTTCTCATATGTGATGAAAGGAAATTTATTAAATAATGATTCCATTAAATTCATTAAAATAGTATTCATTTTATATGACTTTGGCCTATTTATGTATTCCGCTTTCTGTATTTTTCTTAGAGTAAAATACTCGTTAATTTGCTGATACTTCAGTAACAGCAAATTGACGAGTTGATTTCTCATTGAGTTCATTCAAATCTGGAAATACAATTTGTAAAACAGAAAAACAACATAACATAACAAAAGTATCACCGAACTTCCAAAAAGTCATACTTTTTCTAAATTCGATATCGCCGGATTTTCATAAGCGATAAGCGATAGTTTTGAATTGAAAGGGCACCAAAAGAGAAGGATTAAATATTGGATAATTCGAAACAAAACTATCGGAAACATAAATCAGAGTCTATTAACACACTCCATGTGAAATGTTGTCTGTCATTCTTGAGTTTCTATGATCAACTGGTTTCAAAAATGTCTTGGTAAGCACCACCTAATTTAACTGGTCACAAAATCACAAGATGGGAAACTTGAACCCGAAATGTTTCCGGAAGGAAACAAGTGGAAGCGTTACTAGACTCTGACTGATCATTACCTGAACTCCAGTTATAACTCCAGTTATTAAGGATAGAGATACATAAAAGCAAAAAGAAGCATGGAGTGAACTCAAACTTTCTATATTTTTTTAAATTCACAACCTTTTTACAAGTTCTGACTTTGTCATAAAATTATATCGTCATAGGATATAAAACATTCGGGAAGAAAGTTTGAGCGAACAAAAAGTAAAGTAAATTATTGATTTTCAATCACAGTAGGTTGATATCAATTCAATATAACAAAAAGAAATTCATGGAAGCTTTTTCTCACAAAAGATTTGCAGATAGGTACTTTGACTATTTTGCTCTTTATGCTCCTTTCATAATGTAGTTTTTATAAAAAAAGTCACTAGTTCGTGACTACCTTAGGAGTATACTAAAAACAAATTAAGGTACATAAGTCATCAGATTCTATGATAATTATCAATTAATATGTTTAATTATCAAAACTTAGAGATCTAAAAGTTAAAAAATACCAAAAACCCACACACACAGTTCATATCTTCTCAGCAAGCGAGAGAGTAATGTCTGATACTATAAACATATTATTTGTAATTTTTGATTGGTAATTTAAAATTGCTAATAATTATTAGCGGTGGTCTGGTTTGAAATCTTTTATATTTAATAGATAACAGTATGATTTAACTCAATTGACTAGTGTCAATTAACATATATATATATATATATATATATATATATATATATATATATATATATATATATATATATATATATATATATATATATATATATATATATATATATATATATATATATATATATATATATATATATATATATATATATATATATATATATATATATATATATATATATATATTTTTTTTCAAATTAATCTCTTGCAGAAAAAATTCTCTCTCAAAAATATTCAAAGTAGTCATTTCAGAAACATTTTAGTCGTTTTAGAGTTCGGTTGAATAACTAAATTGAAAATTCAATCCCGCATTCAAGAAACATTGGCTCTATTGTTTCGATGCTCTCGAAACAAGTCTACTGTTCGCAATCGGGCGGCATGGCCAACTCGATTGGAGAACAGAACTTGAAACCACCGACTTTTATCTTGTGCGTATATCGATCGTCCGGGACATAATGAAATCTATCGAAAAGAATAACGTGATGCGCTGAAGAGTTTTTAACCCACATTATCGAGTGGAATTTTCCTCCCCCGCGTTTTTGCTCGATGGTGCTTTACGCTTGACGTAACTTGTTGACACACATACAGATAAAAGAGGGAGAATTAGAGGTTAACCGTTTTTTATTATTATCGCGTGAGTGATGAATTACGAACTGCTAACATTCTCTTTTCTCTTATTTGGATATTGAAAAAAATTCAACACGACGATATAATAATAAAATTAAAACTTATATAATTAGAAAAAAGTACGATGTGATACCTCCATTATACTTCAAGGGATAAATGCTGGAGAAACTTTAAAATTGATGCCACACCTGATGGAAGTACAAGACAGATTTTTCGTTCTACAATGAAGTCGTCAGTTGCACCACGTTTATCGAAGGCAACGATATCAATCTCCAAGCACCTTCTTATGGCTCCTAGTGAAGAAGCGTCAAGTAATTAATACTTCACAATTCCATCTATAGGACTCAATGGAAAACATCTCTCAGATCATAGATACACCAAGCATCGAACATTCACACGAGTTCTATACCCGTTATCATTTCATATTCGTATTCATCTTATGATGTCATTTGACAAATGTCATCATATATTTCAAAATGTCAATCAAATGGGTTGCGTTAGTAGTACCTATCCTCGAGATTCTTCCTGTATTTCGGGGGTCTATTCGGCGATATTCTTAAGGAAATGAAAATAAGTATAAGTGTACATACATATTTTATATATATATATATATATATATATATATATATATATATATATATATATATATATATATATATATATATATATATTGAAGTGAATATTATTCGTGCTTACCATACACGTACGGACATATTGTATATGAAGAAATATTTGAAATTTGGAATCGAAATTACACCACAAAAGTTTTCAACCTCGACTGGGATACGAACCCAGGTCTCTCAGGTTTACGCCCTGTTGCTCTACCAACTGGCTTGCGAACAAAAGAGTAATTAGATATAGTCGGAATTGCATCGCGAAGTAGTAGACCTCGGTAGCTTAGTACACATAAAGAGGCTTTCGATGCACAACTTCCTTTCAAATGCTAAATTAACGCTGGTGTGTACAGTGTTTCACAATCAAAGTACAACGCGGTAGTTTTAATTCGAAACTCTAGTCATGAGTATTATTTAATACATGAGGAAATTGAAATTTGTGTTTCATTTTGGATATTAACTTTCTCGAAATATCATCCTTATCAATCATTGATTATTGAAGTATTTCTCAACTCAAATTATAGTGTGCAGTTTTTTTATTATGAACCTCTTTGAATTCACGTAATTGCAGTTATCAGAGGTAACGAGCTGCGACTGTCAGGCGCAAAATGAGATGTCCGATAACTGGTAAGAATAATGCGAGTACGTGTTCGGATAACTTCATAGCCAGTGCTTCCAAGTAATAAGGACATACAGATTCCATACCATAAATCCTGGACTCAAGAGTACACTTGACTTACATCAACAGAAGATATTTCAACAGTCTCAAATAATTACTTAATTGGTTATAGTTGAAATTTTCGATCATAACTCATAAGTGAAGGAATTGAAGTTAATATTGATTAATTAACAATTCCTATAACTGTCACACAACTGTACACAAATGTTGTCAACGAAAACGAACCTATCACCTTCGAGAGTGAATATTAAGTGCGCTTCGAAAATGAACAACCAATTCGCAAACAACCTATATATTTTAATAGACTTTTTGTGCTACGTGCTCGGTATGACATCTGTTTCTACAGTGGAGAAACAAATGTTACAGTCTCTTTTACCTTCTGTGCTTTTTCAGTGACATTTTTCTGTGCTCCGGTCACCTCTAGTCTATTGTTTCTATCGTTGTTCGTTAGTTTTTCATAATTTTTATATTTAATATCTGAGTATTAATAACCAGTGTCCTGTATAATATCATATGTATTTTGAATATTTAATAGTGTTGGCGTTTACTTGATGTAAATCCATTATAATTGAATATAACTTAAATTCAAACACTTGAACTTATGATTTACACTTTATTGACTACATTGCATGACGCGTTTCGTCGTTACAAACGACTTCTTCAGATGCTTACAGAATAATTATTCTGTAAGCATCTAAACGATAGCATGACGAAACGCGTCATGCTATGTAGTCAATAAAGTGTAAATCATAAGTTCAAGTGTTTGAATTTAAGTTATATTCAATATGTATTTTAGTACACACACTCCTGTTTATGGTGTTGGTCGAACATTTTACCTAGTTAGCCGAAAGATGTAAGAATTTTTTTATCATGATATTTATTAGCAGCTCTTATTTTATAGAATGAATGAAGACTATATTCATAGTCGAAATATAAACCAGAAATTGGTTAAAATTCATTCATAGTGGGCCTTCTATTTTGCCGATAACTCATAATATTTCTGTATATATATATATATATATATATATATATATATATATATATATATATATATATATATATATATATATATATATATATATATATATATATATATATATATATATAAATTGAGAACAAGGTTTGTCAGGATGAAAATGGAGTTAAGAATTTTCGGTATTTACCTGAGATTTACGTTGCTTGTTTACTTGTAACAGCCGTTTACATATGTTTCAAGCTAATTGGCTCTCATCAGAACGGCGTAGTTCAAGTTATTAGACGTTCACACTTGAAAGTTGATTGAAAAGAAAAAACACAGAACAAAACAACACAAAATTTCACGTGAGAAATCTACATCATATTTGATTTAAAATTGAGTATCTTGACCGAGCTATTACAGCTCCATTTTTAGACTGAATCCATGTCTACCTGCGATGAGATATTCATACCTTCTAGAAATTTTGTACCGACAATATGATAAAATAAGATCAAGGTTTGTCAGGTTGAAAATGGAGTTAAGAATTTTCGGTATTTACCTGAGATTTACGTTGCTTGTTTATTTGTAAAGTGTGAACGTCTAATAACTTGAACTACGCCGTTCTGATGAGAGCCAATTAGCTTGAAACATATGTAAACGGCTGTTACAAATAAACAAGCAACGTAAATCTCAACGTAAATATATATATATATATATATATATATATATATATATATATATATATATATATATATATATATATATATATATAATAACTTTGAGGTAATTTTAAAAATCCTGAAAAAACTTGGGTGTTTAAAAAGTTGAATCTCAAAGCTTTTGGTATTAAAATTTAAGACTCCATACTGTTTGAATTAAAACTATCAACATCAATCTGGTTTCCACATCTATTTACCCTTCGAGCAACCGGGCATAAGCATGTTTATTTGGTTTTGTATTATTTGAATAGATACGAGTATATTAAGCTGTACAAAATCCGTACAAAATACAAATACAATTCACTTGAAATAACAACTAAAATACAATCATACTAATTTATATATAGTATTTGTATTTACATGAATTTCCATGTACTTGATTTTTAATATTATTTTCATTGTTTGCATCATTGTCATCATTAACTTCAACAATACTCAGACTTTTTGTACTTTCAATTATTTCCTTATTTTCAAGGATAGATACAACAGTCTTGCAGTAACTGAAGTAAATAATGAAAATTTTTTAAAGATATTTATCCAATTACAATACGTCAGATGTATGTCACAATACATCACCGACTGCTATAAGCATGTCGTCACGCGAACTCAAGATTTTCGTAAGCAACGCAGCTAAAGATGCTCTCATCTCAACTCCTATATAATACAAAAGTGAAATAGAGAGAGGATTCAAATAAGAAATTCCATTTCAATGTAACAATATCAAATGAATTTGAAGCACGAAATAAACTGACAGAAGTAATGACAGAAATAAATTGATATTTAAAATTTTACTAAATAACATATTTTCCGAATATATAAAAGAGTAAAATATTCGTTCTACATTCGCTTAAGGAATATATCATTCTCATAATTTCATATAAATCTCATTATCTGGCTCACTATGTGTATTTCAGAGGTTTCTCTTGACCAAGAAGATAATATACTTCCGAAACGAATGTTGAGCACATATTTGCTTTCGATATATTAGAAAAAATAAAGAAAATGACGGAATTTTAAAGATTAATTTATAATATATTCTAAAGAATATGTTAAATACTAATGTAAAAAACTCGTCAGATATCTTTTCTATAATTCAACCTCAATTAAAATCCCTTTCATTCGACGAAGAAAATCGCTACTCATTCAGATTCGAATCGAAAACAAACGCGCGTCACATACAAAAGAAACGGGACATGTAAAGCGGAAATCTCTTTGGAAAATCGCCGCGCAGCAGGCCGAGCGTCCAAAACAGATGAATCCGGAAGCCCTGAAACAAACAGCCGAACGTTGGGAGGTCTCTGTGTGCTGCGGTCAAAGGAGGCCATTCCGTGGCGATTTACGTCGGATTTCCGCCAACTTCCGGAATCAAATTTACTTTTAAACGGAAGTTCGTTTTCGAAACCTCCGATTGTATCATCCCTCGTTCACGTTTCTACCCTAATTTCACCAGATGAATCCCGCTCGACCACTGTTACGTTTTCGTATTGCCCTTTATGTGATTATTTCGAGGTTCGACACGAAATATTAATATGTAACAATTGACCTAAATTGATGACACTGCGGAGAGGAATCCTCGCAACGTAATTTACGTGACGATTTACTCGCTCATATAGAGGAATGGACGACGAGTTGGGATAGGTCAGCGGTTACCAACCTTATTAATTGGTGGGACCACCTATTTTGAAAATTGAACTTTGAGGCCCACTTACTAAATACACAAGAAAAATAAATAAAAACTGTAACGCATAAGGAGAATATATATTATAACCAATATACCATATCTTTGGCCTACGACGTGTAACTCTCAGTTAAATATGTATACAAGGGTTGAACAAACAACAATTTTAAGAATTCATAGATAAAAGAGCTTTATTTTATTCTCTTTGTTACAAAACCTTAAATACAAGTATTCAAAGCGAAAAGAAAAATAACTCAATGGAACTTTTGACATTGTTTGTCACCTAGGAGAGTCAAGACATGAATCTTTAAATTTAATTGTTACCATGTCGATTCTGATATCAACTGTTGAAACTCATGACAGTTTTTTTATTTTGTTTTAATTTTTTATTATTCTTTTGACCAGAGCCCGCTGTCCAGTAACACACTGTCTGCGGCCCACAGGTTGGGAACCGCTGGGCTAGGTCATCGACGACAATCTGAATAGAAAATTCGACATTTTCCAATTGTATAATTTGTAATCAGACTCTGATAAGATGATGCCAATCAGAAAATACGAATTTTCACCAAGATCTGAGGTATTTGTAACCAGTAGAAAAACATCAACTGAAAATTAATATTCTTAAGAATTAACAGACTGTAAAATTTGAGAAGTTTCTTGTTCCATTTTGGAATTTTCATCACCTTTGCAAAGGTGTTATTTGTACCCTTAAATCAAAGTATGAACAACTTAATCGAACTGAACTGAACAGAAGAAACCTAAAAATATATAATAATAATGAAATTCATTGGGAAACATTTCATACAATGCAAAATTACATTCAATAATTAAAATTAAGAAGAATGCTCACAAAACGACTGAATTCAGTTTTGAGTCTGATCTTCTATTAAGCCCTCGAACAAAAATATTGGTTCAATTTATATTTACAATAAAATACATCTATATTTGAAGAGAAAAGAAAAAAAATTACTTCAGAAATATTAAACATTTGAGACAAATTCACATGGTGAGGGGCATTCGTAGTACAAAAATGAACAAACATAGGATACAAAAACTTGATTCATACATTATTGCCTACATTCGAATCATCGAAGTACTCTGCCACACTATAGTATGCCTTTGTTAACATCAATAACTTAACTCTCTTCTCAAACAAATGAGCTTTCAGTAATTTCAAATTTTACGGTAAATGGTTGAAGACTTTAATACTCTGATAACAGAGCGGGTGCTCGAATTTAGCTGATTTATGTATAATATTAATGATAAGTACTTATCCTGAGAACTAAAAAGTGTTCTCGAGTAAACACTGTTTTTAATTTGGGAAAGATTAGAGATAAATACTAACAGAAACGTCGTGTGAATTTAATATATAATTCAACCATCGATTTTATTTATTTAATTCAATTATTCATCGTTTATTTAATTTTATTTCCAATTCAATTTATGGTTTAATTTCTTGTTCAACTGTTTAATTCGAAATATTTTCAGCTTCAATTCATTTGAGAATTAAAGTCCTTGCATTTTGTTTGTTAGACGTGACGTAACTGTAACGTAACTTTGTTAGAGTGCCTTGTAGTACTAAACGGTGACTGTCTTATGTTTCCAATAAATGTCATTAAATGTCAACTAACATCTATGACTTGAAGAATAATGGAGACATCACATTGTTCAAGTTTCACATAGCCACCTCTGTTATAATATGAAATTGAAAATTTCAAAAATTCTTTCCACCCCACTATATTCCCTTTAAAATATTTACGCCAACTCGTACGTACGTCCCGCTATTCTATTCATCTCGCTAAAATCAGTACTATCCCAACCAGTTTGTATTGAAAATCGAATCCGTTCTATCCAGAAATCTCCATAGAAACCCCTCGAAGCATAGAACCGAGTGGATTTGTGTACCGCGCCGAAGTTGGCTGCGAACAAAATGACCATTCATCGTTATGATTAGTTTTGACAGCTACGAAGGGACGAGGGGTGCGTTCCAGATGGGTTTCTGTTTGAAGGTGCACGGAATATTGATTGGGACATAAGAGGGTACACGAAACCGACAGGTGTAAGGCTGAACACGAAGGGCTACGTTCTTCACTGTGATTTGTACGGATAAGCTAATACAAATTATGTTAAACGGCCATAAAAAACAAATTTTTAAATTCAATTTAACGAAAAAAATTCTATTTCAACTTCTATTTTTCTTTGCAGTAATAATGATACTATTATACAATAGTCGATTTATAATGTAATAATATAATGTAATATAATATAAAAAACTCAACAATTAAGTTTTTAATTATGTTTACTTTTATTACATCCAATGTGAAGTTATATCAAAATGACAACCAAGAAAAACAGTTTTCTAGATTTTCACATTTATCGAACAACTGTGACGTTAAAGTGAGAATCTCACGTTTCAGTTTCACTATTTCTGGTCAGTAACAAAAGTATGTAAATGTAGAAAACAGATTTCTCGTTATCATTTTAATTTTGAAATTAATTTATATTAAATAACGGCCGTCAACACTGAGATAATTTCATTGAAATTATCTGAATGTATGAATAACTGAAAATATTAATAAGATGAAAAAATTTTTAACCTCTTCCTCGAAATTCGATTAGATTTCATAAGAGCCATTTTAAAGGATTTTTTTCTAGTGTTAAGTGTGATATGATGCTTTTCTATTTTCCTCAAAAACGAATTATGTGAAACTAGTTGATACCATTCTGATCAACTGTGAATTTTCATAAAATATTTGAAAATATATTTGATAATATATTTTCGACGAAATAGAGATAAATTTTGTAATAGCTAATACTAATTAAATATCATTATTATAAATCAACAAAGGTCACTTAATCATCCAGCCTTATGTTTGCAGGGAACCCACCCTACTATTTAGAAATTAATATATATATATATATATATATATATGGGTAATTATTTGAAATTTGGTTAATGAAACTACTTAGCGATGTTATAAAGTCCATTAAATTCGGTCACTCATTCTGATATACATCATAATATTATTTATTTCCAAAAATTGCCACTTCTTACTCCAAACATCAGGCCCTAGCCATGTAAGATCTCCCGAATTTAATATTCATTTCAGTGTAATTCTAATTCCATAAGAATAATTTGATTGAACTCCACTTTATACTCGTTTATTATACATTACTAACATTGTTCTTACAATTTAATTTATAATAACATTTTATTTCATCACTTTGTTTCAAGTTAAAAAGTGTAAGTGATAAAAAATATAAGGCCCTAGCCATTTACGAAATTCATAAATACGCGCCATCCGCCCATATGACGTTTACATAACTCATTCAATACGATAGCATCGGTGTGAATTTAGTTGTAAACACGACACAAGCCGCGGTAGCCATCTTGTTATTAGTGAGAGCGCCGACTTTGCTTCGCAAACACGTGCTGTGCCAGTCAAGCTCTCAGGCCCTAGGTAAGTAGTTTTAAATATAGTTAATTACTAATTGATTTCATTACTTATTGTTAATATGCGTTTGGCATGCCTTGTTATTTTGACCGCCTATTGGTTTTGATGTTGATTTTAAATAATAGGTTTCATTTGATTTTGTTTCGTTTCGTCAGGCCCTAGTCCGTCAGCCCCTAGTCATAATAAGGACTAGGGCCTGACGCCACATCTAGGGACTGATGGAAAAGGGGTGATGCATGGTTTTAACATAATACCACAATGTATTTGTTGTAGAATATGGCGCCTAGAAAGAAAACAACATTGTCGAAAGAGGAAATTGCAAAAAAAAAGTCTGAACAGGCAAAAAGACGGTTGGAAAAAATAAAAAATGACCCTGTTTTGCTGGCAGAGTACAAAGAAAAGGAACGACTTAAATATCTAAAGAAAAAAGAAAAGGGACAACGGAAATGTGTAAAAGACATGACTCCCCGTGAACATAGAAAGGCAAGAAAAAACTGGGTCGCCTATTCATCAGATTATAGAAAAAAACAAAAGATTCAAGAAAATACTGATAAGTACGCGAACCAAAATACGCCGCCATCATCGGAAGATGAAATTATTCCTGAGGTTCCTTTATTAAATAAGGAAAGAGAAGCTGAAGCAAGAAGAAGGAGTATAGTTCAACGGAAAAAAGAAATAGTATGCTGAAGAGAAAGGATTTACTCATCGCAAATTTGAAGAAAAAACTTGCCAGCGAACAGCAAAAAAACAGAAGACTAAAACAAAGAATGATAAAGAAGAAGAAAGCAGTTACACCAAAAAGTAAAATTTTAGAAATGGCCGAAGACCCTAATCAAAAAGCTGAGTTGATAAAAAAAGCGTTATTTGGCGAAGTTATTCAGAAGCAAATTTTAGATACAAAGATTAAAACACAACTAAATAAAACCTGTTTAAAAACGATTTTGTCCAGTCCGCTGACACATAAGTATAAGATATGGAGACTTGGAAATAATGCAATTACATATAAGAAGATGGGATTTAATCGTACAAAATATGAAGCTAAGCAAAATAAAAAGAGAGTTGAAGAGATCATACACCAGTTTTATGAAGATGACAATAATAGTCGTTGTGCGGCAGGAAAAAAGAATGCATCACTCGCAAAAAAAATAAAAAACAGAAACGATATTTGCTGGATTCCTTGAAAAACTTACATCAAAAGTTTCTAAATACGAGTTTGGTGAAAATTGGTTATGATTCGTTCTGCAAATTGCGCCCCTTTTGGGTAGTTGTGCCTAAACTTACAGATCGTGACACCTGTGCTTGTGTTACTCATGAAAACATCAATTTAAAATTAGCTGCCTTAAAAACTGCAAATATTCTTGACATTACAACACATCAAACTGCACTGGAATCACTTTGCTGTGACCGTTACTTGGAAAAATGCTTATCGAGAACTTGTCAGGACTGCTCGATGAAGATTTTACCATACAAGGAGTTTGATAATAGTGTGGACATTGCAGTCAAACATTGGAAACATGTCAAGGAATTGATTAAGGACGTCAAAACTAAACAGGATCGATATGTTCCAAAGTATAAGAAAGAGACAATCAACTTAAAGCCTCGAGATATAGTTATGCAGTTAGAAGAGAGTGATCTTCCAAAATTATTCCAACATGAACAGAACATCGTCCATCAATACAAAACTATTAAATCTTTGAAAGAATCGCTTACAGATAAGGATGCACTAATTCACATGGACTTCTCAGAAAACTACACTACTAAATGCAACCAAGAAATCCAGTCATATCATTTTGGCGGCTCCAGGACTCAAATTTCTTTGCATACAGTGGTGGTTTACACAAAGGATAAAGTAACATCTCATTGCACTGTGTCGTTAAATCTATCTCACAACGCTGGAGCCATTTGGGCACATTTACAGCCTGTCCTCATAAAATTGCCGTCCTCTGTAGAAAACCTGCATTTTTTGAGCGACGGTCCTGTAACACATTATCGAAATAAAACAATGTTTTATATTTTGGGTTGCAGAATCCAGGATTTCTATCCACTGGTATTGAAATACACGTGGAATTTTCATGAGGCGGGACATGGGAAAGGGGCACCAGATGGCATCGGAGCTACGTGCAAACGCACTGCAGACCAACTCATTGCTCAGAGAGGCGACATCACAAACTTGTACGACTTCGTAGCTGTACTTCGAGAAAGGTGTCCAAATATACAGATTTCTGTTATTGAAGATGTTGACATAGAAACAGTTAACAGGATGATCAAGAAACACGAGAAAGAGCAGAAAGCATTTAAAGGAACTCTTTTAGTGCATCAAGTCTCGGGTCATATTTATAACCCTAATAAACTTGTCTTGAAATCACTAAGTTGCTTCTGTGATAATGTTGATTGTAATGATTATAACTTGGGGACTATAACGTACCAAACCAATACACAGCGGCTTCAAGTTTCAGATATTTACACGGATTCTGAAGATGATGTGCCATTAGCAAGTGTGAGTCACATTGCACAAGAAAAGTCTAAAACGAGCTACGGCAGTGGAGATTATGTCCTAGTTAAGTTAATAATGGGGAGAACAGAATACCGATACGCCGCAATTTGCTCAAAATATGATGATGATGAAGGAGAGCTGACAGTTACATTCCTAAAAGTTTGCAATGAAGATGGCACAGAATTTAAAATAAATGATAATGATATCGCTGACGTGCCTTACGAAGACGTCATAGAAAAACTGCCAATACCTAATGTAATTGTCAAGAGAGGAACAGTATTTTACAAATTTAAAACACCAGTTAGTGTTTACGAGAAGTGATAAAAAATTAATACGAGGTACTAGATAGATAGGTTAAGTTAATAATATTTGTGATCTCATGATAATTAATGAAAGTCTGAATATTGTGTTCAAATTAAAATTTAGTTACTCAGAACTTTAAAAGGCTGATTATTTAAAATATTTGTTAATTACTTAAAGTATTAAACTTAAAGTGCAATTTGATTGCAATATTAATAAGTACATTATTTTCATGTGTAATACCTAATGAATAAGAAAAATGTTGTGATTATAAGTTCATAGAATTTTGTGAACTCAAGAGAAAATTTGTTATTACAGTTGATTTTCAATAAAAATGTGATTTGCTATAATAACAATGTTTTTTGTCAGTCCCTATACAGTCCCATCAGTCCCTAGAGCACTGATTTTGAAAAATCGTATATTTCTCTTAAAATATCAAGTAAAGTGACTGGCCCTTTTAGATGCAGCAAAGTAGATGTTATATACCCAGCATAGAATATAAACTGTATCGATTTGTAACTAAAAACACCACTTTCAAAATTAGGTCAGAAGTTAACCAAATTTCAAATAATTACCCATATATATATATATATATATATATATATATATATATATATATATATATATATATATATATATATATATATATATATATATATATATATATATATATATATATATATATATATATATATATCTCGAAATGCACTTTTTGTTATAGTACGCCCATATTAGCTTGTAGGCCATTTCAAGCTTGGTAATTCTCTGTTCATTAGCGATTCGGTTTAAACCTGAGGACTGTATAACTTCTCCGAAGTATTTAAAATGGCCATCTTGCAGTGATAAGAGAAGAATTATGTTTTGGTTTTCTTTTCATGTATTTGTTTTATCATAAGAATGTTAAATGATAAGATACTTCTCATATCATTTGTATATAGTTATATTATAGTTTTATATAGTTACTGTTAAGGAAGAATAAGAATTATATGTGTGAATGGATATATTTCAAGAGGAAGGGAGAAACTTCATTTCAATAGACATTCTGTCAACAGACAGAATTGAAGAAATTCCTTTTCAAACTAAGAGAGACATAAATAAGACATATTTGTAAAATAATAGAAATAAATATTGTTAAGATTGTATAGGTTTTATAGACTTTAAATTGATTTATGAGATTGTATATAAGATTGGACACAGGTATATCTCAAACGATTGATTTATTCTAAAAAAATATACCTTTTATTTACAATATTCATTAGCATCATCAAGTTCAACTTACCTAAAGGAAAAATCAATTTAAAGTCCTTAAATCCTATACAATATTAACACTATCTATTTCTATTATTTTACAAATACGTCTTATCTTTATCTCTTTTAGTTTGAAAAGGAATCCCTTCAATTCTGTCAGTTGAATTGAAGTCTCTCCCTTCCTCTTGAAAGATACCCATTCACAGATAAAATTCTTATTGTTCTTAACAGTAACTATATACAACTATAATATAACTATATACAAATGATATGAGGAGTGTCTTATCATTTTACATATAATATAGATATATATATATATATATATATATATATATATATATATATATATATATACATATATATATATATATACCTACGTATATATTCTTTATACACGTTTCATTTTAGCAAAGGGGGGAAACGATTCGGAAACGTAAACGAAGAAAAACGTAATACGCCTCAATCGACGGAGTTCTCAGAAAAGCAGCGTGACGGAAAACACATATGGATTTCGGAGGAACGCAGTTATGAGAATTTTCAGGCGAAGAATGAGAAAATATACGAGAGGGAGTTAAGGCTTATTACTCCTATTGGCTTTAATAAATACTCATACACTTTTTACGAGCGAGACTAAGCGATTTAGAAGCGAAAATCGATGTCATTTGAATTTTACGCAGTTCTCGAAGTTCTACGAGCGATATCGGTGTCTATTGAGGAGTGAAGTGAATTAAATCAGTGAGAATAATATCTCTATGTTAATTCATTTTTCAAAGCGTTGAACAAATTATAATGAACTTCTCATTTTAGAAAATGTTGATAGATTTCGTAGCACATTCAGGTTAAATGCAGAAGAAACACTTCGTAACAACATTATAACAATAATTGAATGCCATTTTTTAGTAATCATTCATTTTTCAAATATTCATGGAGTTGGGTATACACAATACTTATATCAAATCGAAAAAATGATAGAATAGTAAAATAAAAAAAAATGATCAAAACATTGAAATTTAATTCTCTTTGTCGATTCATTTCCGAATTTAACTTCAACAAATTTCCCGAATCCTCCCAGAAAAATTCAAATTATTTGTTAATCGACATCATAGAGCTCTTTTTCGACTCGATAAATTGAAGGAAATCAATATTTTTCAAATATCGTCCATTTATTTCATCGCTTCATTTTTTTCATGAAAAAATGGGCAAAAACCCCCTTTCGCGGCAACACGTAATCCAGACATGAAAGACATCGTAAAACGGGAAAAACAGGTCGCAAACCTGCCCGAACATCCGGAAAGGCGACGTAAAATTCAAACCTAGAATCCCCGCACGCTAAATCTAGCGGGCTTATCTCGGGCTACCAACATCCGAACATCGGATCTTTATTGCGGTCGTTTTTCACGGCACACTCTGCTCTCGCGTTGTCCGTTGCGCACATATATGCATATTGGGCGGTTTTCATGGAAAACGACGGCTTTTCTGCGGTAATAAGTGAAAACATCCAGATTAACAAACTTCAGATTCACCTAGTGAGTATGAGAAACTGAACAAGTATAATAAACAGAAACGTACAAATTCATATAACTAAACATGTTTTTTTTCTGTTTGATAACACGACAAAAAGAAAATCTGCATATTTCAACTGAAAACTTTTAGACATCAACAGCTAAAACTTCCCTAATACAACCAAGGAGAACGAATCGTTTTGCGCTAAGTAATGAATATACGAATTGATTCTTTCATTTAAAAATTTACAATGTTTGCGGAACTGGGCGAAGTATATTGTATTATATTGAAACTCTCAAAATGAATCATAGCTGATATATATATATATATATATATATATATATATATATATATATATATATATATATATATATATATATACATATATTTATTTATTTATTATTTTCAATATTTTTAGCAATAATAGGCTTATTTAAATCTTATAAACTTTATTTTCGCTGATGTTTCGTTGTATATCACAACTTTGTCAAAAGTAATGAAAGTTTATATTAGTTTTGACAAAGTTGTGATATACAACGAAACGACAACGAAAATAAAGTTTTTAACATTAAAATTAATATCATCTTAAACTGGCAATAAATCAATTTTAAAAAATGTATATGTATATATATATATATATATATATATATATATATATATATATATATATATATATATATATATATATATATATATATATATATATATATATATATATATATATATATATATATATATATATATATATATATATATATATATATATATATATATATATTCATGTTTACTTAGAATATTTTCTACCTCTTTCAATTTTGATAAAGTTTGGACGTACGATATCATAATTCCGGCAGCAAACGAGCGCACGATTAACCACCCCCTAGCGCAGAGTTTCATTAAGGCACTCGCCCCAAGGAACGCGAGACCCTTTTATGTTACGTCATCGTCTTGATAGTTGATAGTTTGACAAATGCGTTTAGCCTTTTTCGTCTACAGGGGGCGTCGACGTCCCGCCGGCATAGAACGGCTTAGTGCGTGAATCACAGAGGGTAGTTTTGGCCTCCAGTAGTACAAAGTTTAGTTAGACGGCAGATTGATTGAGATTTTCCGTTTCTATTTAATGACGCACACACACACACATGCCGGAGAGAAATTGTGGCAGTATTTGAAATGTCATCCTGGGGCTGTGCGGGAGAGAGTAAATGAAGTGATTTCGTTGGATCTGAGCGTCGATATTGACTTCCACGGCTAAAAATTGATATGAGAATCATTACCAGAAACTCCGAGATGCAGTTGGAATGCTACAAAATGAATCTCTATTCTATGGTTATTAAGGTTTCAAGGTCGGTTCAAAGTGGAGAGTAGTTTCTTGATTCATCCAGTTGAACGTTACACCTTTCTTATTCAATTGCTATTATTTTATTTAAAACAATTGGAAATTACCGGATTGTACGACGTCTCTATAATATATTTGTAGTCCAAATTAAGTCAGAAAGTTTAATTTCCGAGGAAAACTATGAAACGCTCATTTTAAAATGGCCTTTAATCATTTTTCGCAGTGATAGAAATGACTACATATTAGGAGAAATAAATAATCAACGAAAATGAATGAAAATAACAAGAGGTGCGTGGTTCAACCTGAGCAGAACCCAAGTTCACACCATGATAAATTGTTCACCACTGATTCTAAATTAGATGATATCGAAACCTGGGGTTAGATAATATGTCAAAAGTTATATATGTCTACCCCTTTTGAAATACTGTTGACATATTCAAAGAATACAGTCCAATTTATACAGATAGTGTATAGAAATTTGGAGTGCTATTTCCCTACAAAGAAATTTACCCCTCACAAGGAAATTTCCCCCTGATAAGGCCCCAATTTGCCTACTCCTTGTCAGGTGGTTGATCCGGCTCGAAAGACAATGTATAGAAATTTGGAGTGCTATTTCCATACGAAGAAATTTCCCCCTCACAAGGAGTAGGCAGATTGAGACCTTGTGATTAAATGACTACTGATGTAGAACTGATTTTATTAAGAAAATGTTAACGTATTTATACATGACTGAGATTGAATTCTTGCTTAACTCTTGGTTAAACATAATTGAATATTGAATTAAATTAAACTCTTGGCTTAATGTTTCACGATTATATTTGACATCAATTCGTCAACATGTTTCGAACTCATCTTCAAGACTCTTTTCATATTTTTACATGATGTACAGTGTGTTAATTATACATACTTTATGTATTCATACATAAAAAACTGCTTACTCACTAAAATGAGGTTCATCACATGGTGAACCCATAATATTTCCAATAGTTGCGTTAACATAGATACATTATTATAAAATATTTCCTTATTCTCACTATCTAACTATGTTCAAAATATTCAAGATTCTGAACAGCTAAACATAATGCATAACCGATTATCATTCTTATGTGAAACTTTATGACAAAAAGGCAGCTTCGAAGCAATAAAACATTTATGCATGTTAAGATTACTGTCAAATGTTGTTAGCACTTTCTCATTAAAATCTTGAAGGTATTTTTGGGTAGGATTCCGAATAAAAACCACGTGTATTTTCCACAAGCGAATTACGATAATACCCAATTAACTCGAATCAGAGGTAAAGGATCATTCATAAACCCACTCGACTGTCGATTCGCAGAGTAGAATTTCGATTTCGTAGTCAATTTGTCGTCAATTCAACCCTCAGCTAACCGAGCAGCTTAGCGAAATGAGATCCTAAATGACGCAATGTCAAGATGATGAAGCAACAAAATGTAATTACTCAATCTAGGGGAATTTCGCGTCACGCCTCAGGAGTGGGATAGGTGGACGGGTGGGGGAAGCGAATTGAAATTGAATCGCCGAATTACCCCCCGAAATTATCAACGCACAAATGATGTTTAACTTGTTGTTAGATTAACGTAGCGAGAAATTAGAAATTTTACGGCGGAATCGTAAATCGCGGTTATGAGTGCCGTCCCCGAAATTCATTATATCGTTCGGGGCTTACGAGTTATGGCGCTTTTTAGGGCCTCGTACACGGCGCGGCGACTGTAAAAAAGGCAATATACACTTTACTTTGTGTAAGAGAACGATTTTCTTTGCGAACGCGAGAGTGACTCTAATAGTCTTCGTTATTGCGGTCGATGGACTGTGAATTGTTTGGGGAGGAGCAGGGTGGTGATGGCAGACTTCGAGCTGAAGGCGTCTTCGATTTTGCGAGTGTTTGTTTTGTTTTCATTGAAGGGAGTATCGGAACTTTCTTCAAGTATACAAATATCAGAATTCAATGACTAAGTTCAATGATAAATAGTGAAGTTTAATTTTATATAGTATGGAGTAGTTTAAACAGCCCCAAAAAACTATTCTTAGTTAGTATTTTTTCTTCAATCTCTATTCCCCACTTCTTGGAGGTCGAATACCCTTTGCCTTGTGGCTCCCTTACCTAGCGACTATGATAGACCATAGCCTCTGTATAGTTTTCTTTCATAGTTATATCAATTATCTTATAGTGTGCCCAATTGTTGTTCTAATTAAATTCAGATTGAATCGGTAGCAAATTCTCTATAAAAAGTAGGAACTACGAATACACGTAGACAATCCATCGTTGCAGTGGTTCAGTTTTGTGCAGATATTCGCTTCATTTCGCATGGTTGTGCTGACAACTTTGAATCCTGACTCCTTGACCGAGTAGAGTGGATTTATTTTATGGGTATTCCTTTTGTTTCGCAGTAAATATGATTATTTGAGCTAGAAATGAAGGAATTGAGGTTCTATCCAAAGAATCGTGATGGAAACAAATTACTTGATTTTTCTTAATATCACAATATCAATTTCAACAACACAAAAATCAGATAATTTTTATTACTGCGATTTGCAAAATCAGGTACACGATCCTCCTCTGGCAATTTGGATGGAAAACTGAATATACAAGATATGGCAACTTGAACGTCTCAAACTGATATCCAAATGATGAAAAAAAAGGGAGCTATTATTGATACTACTATTCTCGATTGAGAATGATGCAAATATATACTCATCAAACACTTATGCAAACATACACTTATTTCACTTTGGTTCAATATCAGGAAACAATTTCAATATATTGTGTAATGGTTTCACGAAAAAAAGCATTTGAACCGGATATGTTTAAAGCTATTTCGAAATCAATCGAAATGTGGAAAATGTCATTCAGAAATTTTAAGGTTTAGGAGTTGAGCTATTTGTATAAGATTATATAAGATCTGAGATTGTGTCTGAGATATTACCTGAGATTGTATAAGATAAATGTATATATTTTAAGCTGGTCGGCCGATCAAAACAAGATTCAAGGGACAAAAATAATGCTTTCTGAAACATAAAATCTATTCAACGTTAGTCAATCACTGTGATGAAACTCATCCTTCATCATAGATGAATAATGAAAAACAGTATTCATGAACTGACTAATTTGAAATCACCGAAAATTTCAAACATGCAACTAATAGAAACGGTGATATATTGTGCTTCACAAACAGTTCTACTAGATTCATTCTTCTCAAGTCAATATTTTCAAAAGAGAGTAGATTTTCAGCAATTTTAATTCGATTAAGTTTATTCATTCTCCTTTTGTTATGAATTCTATTACGTTTTGAAAAACAATGACTGTATTTTTTTAAAGCGTTGATTAGTAAAAGAAATATATAACTTTTTCATGTCAAATAAGACCATAAGTTTGATGTGTTCATGTTGTTATTTTATATATATTTAGATTTCAATTCCAACAATTTAGATTCAAATTGTTTGAAGATGATCATGAGACCTCAATTGCAATCGCAGAAAAAGAAGACCGGGGAAAAATATCAATAGAAACATATAATATTCATGCAGAGGAAAATAAATAGTGGTAGGTAAGTAATTGTTCACCAAAGCTCAACGTAAGTCAAGGATGAATAAGAATTTTTTGCTTATCTCCAAAGGAGTAACTAGTGAAATTCTAATTGAAAATCTCGTGGTTTTGGACAAATATGCTAGCAGAATGTCCTGATTTGGCAAACACTTCTAAAGAATGACAAGAACATATGTAATACTCTTCGAAGAAACCTTTCCTTAAGGCTAGAATAAATCCCGAAACATTATGTCTTTAAACAGCTCCAAAGTTCAGATTCATTAATTTTTTTCTATCACAAAACATCGTCCAAAGAATGGGCATACGCTTTAAAGCAGAATTTTGTAGGAAAATTTAGGAATTTCAATTCATATTGGAAGGAGTTTCAATGCAGTGATGAAAGTTTTCACACAGTAATCACTTAAATTGAAAATACAAACATCTATGGAACGGACGATAACCAGCCTTAGTGTAAGAGACGTATAAAAGACCGAAAGTAAACCAAACACAAAAAATTCAAATGACAATAAGAACAATACAACCTCATATCAAGAATAAAGTGAGATATCTCAAACTAGATGGCTGGATGATATAAGAGAGGTTTTGAACAGCACGAAAAAGGAGAGTATGGAGGAATATCCAAAAGGTAGAGAAGGTCAGAAATGAGCTATAGCAAAAGCGGAAATAGAACCATGTAATCGATGCTTACATTCTCGTTGTTTCACACTTTATATGTTACATTATAAGGAAAAATCAATACTCAACGTAATAGAATACAAAAATTTCACTCAATATTTCTAAACAATGTGAAATTTTATCCAGTACTTTTTCCGAATGATTCATTTCTAAATATAGAAATATTCTGATAATTCAACGAAGCGAATTGATGAAAATGTCCGGAAAAATCAATCAGTATATTCCACGACCCCCGCAACAAGTTGGTCGAAAAAACAACTATCCACCATGGCAGTGATTCTTCGAACTCGCTCGCTCATTTCTCTCGTCCACTGGCTTCCTCGAAAACTCATTAATGAAACATCACGTTCGGAAAACGCAAAGTTATCAGTAGAATAAATAAACTTCGAACGGGGTTAAGGCGAGCTGCAGATTAGGGAAGATTCCGCGGTAAAAATCACCATCCCCAGTGTGGTAATTTATGGTGGCAATCAGTCTGCCGGAGGCGAGATAAGGTTGTTCGGGAATAAAAGCTCCAAGTTCTTAGTTCACTGCTTCCACGAGTTAGTGAATCTTATAGTTTTATGGTATGAGTATAACATACTTCAATCATATCTTTTACCAGGAATTTATGAATAAAATGTTAGAAGATAAATTTTTGTTTGCTCAATTATTGAGAGCAATCAGTCAAAATTTCACACGGAAAACATGCCAGTATGCCTATCTAATCTTTCTGAATTGTACAGAATTATGCAAATATATGAAACATTCATAATGTTTATATAAAATGATGGAGTGTGAAAAAACTCAATCCCGTCATTTTTCAATGGATCACTACATGACTAACGTGTACTTAAGTAATAGATAAGAGAGTAGTCCAAGTCATTTTCGAGGAAACAATGCATAGAGATACAGAAAAAGATTATTGTCACTTATGTATTCACAATGAGCGGGAGAATGTATCTAACTGAAAAATGTGTTATCAAATCACTCGAAGAGTATTTTCCAAATGCAAAATGCATTTGCAATGGTCTGATAACCCCAATACCTTTGTTTACAGTGTAAACCGGAATGAGGCACTAAGTAAAATTAATAAAAATAAAAATATATATATATATATATATATATATATATATATATATATATATATATATATATATATATATATATATATATATATATATATATATATATATATATATATATATATATATATATATATATATATATATATATATATATATATATATATATATATATATATATATATATATTAATGCGAGACATATATGTTTTATTACTGAAATACGGGAATAAACGCGAGCGTACTACTAACGCAACCTATTGACATTTGAAAACATCGTATGATATTTGTCAATTAGACATTGCAATTTGGTAGATACCTACGGGTGTTTTCTACTGATTCCTAAAGATGGGATTGTGGAGTATTCATTACTCTACGGTCTTCCACTTGGAGTCACAAGAAGATGCTTGGAGGTTGAAATCGTTGCCTCACTTCGAAGGACGTGGTGCGACTGACGAGTTCCTTGTAGAACAAAACATATATATCTCGCACTTCCATCAGGTGTGGCATCGATTTTAATATTTTTCTAACATTTATGCCTTGAAGGATAAAGGAGACATCACATCGTACACGTTCACATATCTGGCTCTACTATAACATTCTAGTGATTAATTTGAATTTTTCGAATGAATGTTCTAGTGTTCATTTTCTTATTAATATATATATATATATATATATATATATATATATATATATATATATATATATATATATATATATATATATATATATATATATATATATATATATATATATATATATAAATATATACTAATATAAATTGATTGATAGCAGCCGTTGACACGTGTTCGAGCTTATTGGCTCTCCTCAGAACGGCGTAGCCAGGTTCTAGTTGTAGGAACCTGGAGATGAAAAACACAAGAAGAAAAACTAAGAAAAACAGACAACCTCTGAAGGAAGTCGCAACATTTTTTCTTCTTGTGTTTTTCACCTCCAGGTTCCTACAACTAGAACTTGGCTACGCTGAGGAGAGCCAATAAGCTCGAAACACGTTTCAGCGGCTGCTACCAATCTGCGGGATGTGCCGATAATCTTCAATTTCATTTCAATTTTCTTATATATATATATATATATATATATATATATATATATATATATATATATATATATATATATATATATATATATATATATATATATATATATATATATATATATATATATATATATATATATATATATATATATATATATATATATATATATATATATATATATATATATATATATAATAATTCTTTCAAAGTAAGGAATGTCATCAGAAAATGAAGCATGGTAGTGTTTTTAATGAAAAATATCTTTCTGATCGACTCATACAATGTACTATCAAATTTCATTTGCGATAAGTTCTAATGACGCAATGAAAAAATACGCTTCGTTAAATTAATGTTTCAATCTTTAGCAACAATAGTCGAGAAATATTTGAACGGAAATCAAGTATTTTCAAAAATTCACTGTATAATTTGTTTGAGTTTATGTTTGCGGAAATGGCGGAATTCCAGATTAAACATTAATTAATTTGAGAAATAGATTTAGAGGAATTTTATATCATCATTATCAACTCTCATCAATAATAAAAACATAAAAATTAGTGATAAATATTCAATTTTGACTAAGTTTGTTACTACAACAATTCATGTCAAAAAAATGTCAATCAAAAAATATAAAATAACTGTTCATTTCGTTATAAAGATTCAATGAATTTAAAGAATAGTACTTATAAAAATAACACCACAATCAATTTGTTTTAGAGTTTTGAAAAAGCTACAATTTGTACCGAAAAATCGATAAGAAAAAACAGCGATGAGAAGATTTAGAAAAAAAGGTGATGCGAAATCAATCTTAGATATCTGATATCTTCAGAAGAACCATCTCTATGCTAATAATCCAACAATTAACTTTTAGCTGTCAAATATATCTTATCTGCCCGCCACAATATGAAGAATCTCAACAACATTCGGGATTAATAGAAGATATAAAAGATAACCTAATTCGACAACACGCATTAAAGTGGCACTTGAATAGTTAAAGGAATGAGTAATGATTGCTCTAATAAACTACATATTATACCCAAGTTAGTGTATATACTTGTAACTTGTGTCAATGTCTTATATTAGATTATTCAATTTAGCTCGTTAATTTGAAATCAAAAAATACGTATGATGAATTAATAAGAAATTGATTTTTCAATTTTTTGACATGAAAAATATAATAAAGTGACGTTTCCCATGACACAGAACATTATTTGAATTGACACATAGGTTACGAGTGTTTTCTGTAACTGTTGACAGGACGTCTGAACGTTGGTCTCAGCTATTTTTTCGAATTTAACCATTCTCATCCAACGAGAGTAAGTAGCTATATATGGAACTCGTTGGATGAGAATGGTTAGATTCGAAAAAATAGCTGAGACCAACGTTTAGACGTCCTGTCAACAGTTACAGAAAACACTCGTAACCTATGTGTCAATTCAAATAATGTTCTGTGTCATGGGAAACGTCACTTTATTATATTTTTCATGTTTACATTATTATCTACATACTTATTCTTAAAATAACTTTCCTGCAATTGTAATCGATTATTGAATGACTTCTGTATTGTTTTTTGTCAGTTTAACCACTTATGTCAGATGTAGGTATTTTTCACTATCATTTATAATTACTTAACATCTTGTAATATGATTCCAGCATTCCTGAAGAAGAACTGAACCTTAGTTCGAAATATAGAATTACTGACGATTAGTCTTGGATTAATTTAATAGCCCAAATTGCCGATAACCCAACAGTATATAATGCATATCAAAGCAGAAATCCCACCATTATCCTTCGAGGGATAATTTAGAGAATATTGAAATCGATACCTAATGTTGATGAAAGCACGAGACAGACTGTTTCGTTCTATGAAGATCTCATCGATTGCCACGTCCATCGTCACGTGAGGCATCGACTTCAACTCTTAAACACTCATTATGAATCCGAAATACAGAAATATGCACCAACGCATAAGTTACTTCATAAATTCAATCTATAGAAATCAACAAAGAATCATGGACACATGAAGCATCCATTGTTCACACGCCCGTATTAACTGAATGTACTACTGAATTTGCAACGTCTATGTTGATAAGTACACAACGTTTGTTGCTTATAAATGCCACTAGGTTGCGCTAGTTGTACCCCCGTAATCTTCCTGTATTTCTATATTCCATTGATCAATTCAAAAAGTTTTTCGGAATAATGCCTTCTAATTTGTGTAAATCTGTAATGTTCACAGATGAGCATATCAAATACATATACCAATACAGAATCTGTACGGTTTTCATCGTTTAAGATTCAATTTCCTTTTTATTGGTTATAACGTATTAATCGATAGAAATAATGGTTAAGCGATCTTCAAAAATCGCTATATAAATTTCATCCGAAACATTTATCCTTCCAGAAAGCGAACTAACCCGAAATATGTGGTTTGCCAAAACAAATAAACGAAGCTTTATGTCCAGATTTACTGTTTGTTTTTCCACATTTTCTTCAGATTGATTGTTTAGCGGTGATTGTATAGAGACTTCGATTATACAACGAAAATAAGGGGATTCAAATGAACCCTAAATATTGACCGAGACAATTGTTATTGTAACTGAAGTTTTCCCAGCGTTCGGTTGCGGTATCAATAAATGAATATTGAATAAGACGCTTGACTGATTTATGCTTCGAATGTTTTTATAATTTCTGTTTTTCCTAGAGTTCTACTTAAAATTCAATTCGGAATTTCATTTTGAAAGAGAAAGATTTATATCAAAGTTGATATTTTCGTAATTATTACATCGTTTTCAATATGGCTATATAAAGCAGTGTTTCCCAACGGATGGTCCGCGGACCCCCAGGGGTCCGCGAGCTATGCCAGAGGAGTCTGTAAGATGCTATTAGAATGAAAAATATATTTCATTTGATAACAGATTTTTTGTTTTGGCTGCTTCCTGGATTGACAAAATATTAGAGAACCTTAACTTTTGCGTCTAGCGGTTGCCTAGAGCCAACTGACGCTAGCATACTCAAACGCAAAACTAGAATTAAATAGATTTTTTTTAAGGAGCTTGTTATACTAAACAGTCAGATTTGATGACAAATACTTTGAACAATAATAAAAAATTTAACAAAATCAATAATGGCGAAATTGAAAAAGTTTCAAGTTCAATATTTTTTTAATATTTTTTTATATAATGAACATGTTAATGTTTCTTCTGAGTATCAAAAATAAAAAGCTAATAAAAACACTCTCAATTTGACTTTCTAAAGTACTTGATAAAATGATATAAAAACACCTTGTAGACAAGGTATTATTCGTTTTACATTAGCAACCATGAATAACATATGTATTAACATTAAGGGGATGCTGGAGAGGGGTCACTTTTCAATTTCAGGATTAGGAATTGATGGGGGTCCTTGTTACAAAAGCGGCTCGATGAGGGGGCCCCCTAGAAAATTTTGTAGGGAATCACTGATAGTGTCAACTAGTTTTTCCCCATTACTATACCAACTGAAAAGTTGGGGAATTATCATATCTACAGCGAAGATTTCACTTGGTTTACGTGCACTTACATTGCATTTTAGAGCAACAGTTATTTTCGACATAGCAAAACTATTTAATTGATAATTTGAATCTGCAAATAAATTGAACAAAGATGTGACAAAATTATCCATATTTGAAGAAAGAGGAAAAGTCAATAAAATGATTTTCATTCACAGACTAGCGCATTTACGTAATCGTATTTCCAAGCTATATACCCAGAAAAATTCCACAGTTTGAAAGTATACAAGACATATTTAATAAGAAACAAGATACCAGTTTTTCCTTCAATCAATTATTTATTGGAAAAACACCTTGCTCTGAGCTAACAAAACGACTAAATAGTCGAACTGCATAAAATAAAATACATTGTTACATAAAAACCGTTAAAATTTTCAGGGTTCAACCTTCAAAAATGAAAATTTTTTCAAAATTTTGTTAGATTTGGTTCGTGGTTTGTACAAAATTTTTAACGAAATGAGAAACATGAATCTCCTGAAAGTCTGAAAATCTTACTAAAATTTCTCCAGTAAGTCCAGATTTCAGTAATTCTTTCTCACTCTTGTCGTTACATCGTCGTTCCCATTTTCTACAATCAGTTCAGTTTAAATTACTCGATTATGTAAATTCACATAAGTTTGAGATTTTAGTTATCGTTACCACGTGAGGACCATGGTTACGTTAAAAAAAATTTCTCATTATTTTGGTTGTTGGAAGTTGTAAGTATCATAAGCTAATAACCTAAATATTCGAAATGAAATAAACATCGTCAACAGATTTACGACAGTTTTGTAATGAATATAATTCAATATAAACAGAAAAGTTTGAAAAGTGAAAGGAACTCGACTTCTCTGACAAGCGAAATTGAAATAGGGTAGGTGAAAAGTACATCGAAAGTAGACGAGAAGCCTTTGGTAGGACGCTACAAGCCTTCTGAAAAGGCACCCTAAATTTGTTAACAACTCCTAAGATATTTATAAAGTAATCAACATAAATATCCAACTTTCAGACAGCCGAATTCCGCATAGAATGGCTGAACGGATTCGACAATTTTCGTCTCAACTGGAAAAGACTGTAAATTTTTCCTTTCCATTTCACAATTCAGAAAAACTGAAGGAAAAATTCCGTTCATTGAATTTCAAATACAACACCCTCTTTCTCAATTTGAAGCAACACACTACACAATAAAGGTACATTATGGCGATAATAAAGATAACAGAATAAGTGATTATAAAATTTGAATCATTTATGTATAATTATATAAATAATAAACAATCAATTATAACAAAATATTGGAAATCTATCTCTAGTGTCCACATGGAATGTGCTCTTCTTGTTTGACGCATGTAAATTTCGAAGATAGTTATTACAAATATTCTATAATATACAATATTACAAATATTGGAGTCGGCCATTGACACGTGTTTCGAACTCTTTTCGGAAAAGAGTTGTTCAAGTTTCAAATGTACGAACTCGAAACTAAAAATAATTGAGAATTTGTGACTTCTCAATGCAAATCTCCGGATTTGCAGATTTGTTTGTCAACAAATTCGAAACACTTGTTCACAAATTAAATTTCTCTACAAATAACAGACTTCAAAATAGAAATATGTAATTCAAGTTAACGTTTGGCTGAAAAATGTAGCTTTGTCAAAGTTTCGAAATGAAAAGGTTCTTGAAATATGATTAAAATTTTGACGGAGCTATAATTTGATGTGAAGCGTTACATATTTTCGCACGACAAAAGTTATTATTGGATGGAATCAGGTTTCACCTGTTTTTATTTTAGTTATAATTTTCATTCCTCAAAATGATGAATGACATTGTATTGCGTGCTACAAAAAAATTGAGTATTCCAATTTCTTTAATACATAATTTCTAAGAATTATTCCCCTTTCGTTTCGAAATTGCATTTTTCTCTATGAATTTCGAATAGATCGGAATCCATCCCTGGTAAGATATCACGTTGTCATAGCCTGCTGTGTCTCTGGTGCTAGAAAGCATCGGCGGGTTGAGATAACTAAATGACTGTAGTTTTTAGCGTCCCAAACTTTTTATGGCCGACATTTTCAACGAATCCAGGCGGACGAGCAGCATGGTGAACGACATAGAAGAAGTTTTCCGTGCCACCAGAATAAGTTGAGAAGATATTGATTCCTTAGTTCTATGGAAATATAAAGCGTCACAATCTTTCTGTAGAATCATTGTGAAACGGATCACGCAACTACACGGAAGGTTTTGTGAGCAAATGCGTAAAAATTATTTATATTGATAAGTTGCAATAGTCGACACACTCATCAGAACTAGTCGAGAGCAATGATCTCTATCAGAGATTCTATAGAGCATAAAAGTCGTCTCCTTAGCAATGATGACATCTCCCAATGCGGAAAGTTTAATTTGTAATGGTCGCTTTTTTTTAACAGGACTATCAGTTTCTTTTTTTCATCACCAAGTTTGTACGGTTTATTATTAATTACGCCGTCCAGATAACCTACATTCTACTATATATATATATATATATATATATATATATATATATATATATATATATATATATATATATATATATATATATATATATATATATATATATATATATATATATATATATATATATATATATATATATATATATATATATATATATATATATATATATATATATATATATATATATATATATATATATATATATATATATATATATTATTATTATTATTATAGCAATTTTATAGCGACACTCACTGCGATCTTCGACTTTTCTTATATTGATCTGTTGTAGATCTTTCTGGACCTTTTCAGAGTAGTTTCCTCCGTATTCTGGACTATTTCATTATGTAGACAGGTGCATAGAACTTTGCTAGTCGTTTTCTGATTTCTTCCGTTATCGTATTTGTCTTTTGATAAAGTTCATTTTGACGTCTTTTCATCGTCGTTTCTATTGATTGGCCCGTAAATCTTTCTGAAAATTTTCCGTTCTTGTTTCTTGAATGACCGTTTATAACCTTTGTTTCATCTGCGTATATTGCTTCTCGAAGAATCGTTATTTTCGTTATAATTCATCAATTTGGCGCCTCTAGAAATGCACTTTTTGTTATAGTACGCCCATGTTAGCTTGTAGGCCCTTTGGAGCTTGGTAATTATCTGTTTATTAGCGATTCGGTTTAAACCTGAGCACTGTATAACTTCTCCGAGGTATTTGAAATTGTCGACCTGCAGAATTTCACCATGTTTTGTGAAGAGAGAAGGTTTATTTTTTGGTTTTCTTTCCATTCATCTGATTTTATCATAAGAAATTTGTAACCTGGTTTTCAGCACAATTTCATGTAGTTTTTGAACGGCTAGAATGGCTTCAGTTCTGCTGTTTGTGATGATAGCAATATCGTCTGCAAAGGCGAGACATTGGACATTTATTCGGTTTTTTTTTTGATACTCACTTGTAGGCCCTTCACATGAAGTTCCCATTATATATATATATATATATATATATATATATATATATATATATATATATATATATATATATATTTACATATAAAGTCAATACGGATACTCTCGAAATATTTCGAATAAAACTATCAGGGAGCTGTCTACACCACAAATGTTATCAACAAGAACGAACCGATTGCTTTCGAAGAGTTAATATTAAGAGCGAGAAATTTAGAGTACTAAAAAAATAGATTTATTTGAAATATTTCGATTGAGAGCTTCAGATATTGTATATAATATCTGAAATGCAATGATCGATACATCATCAGCACTTCATTTCCGAACCATATTGATCAACGGCCGATCCAATCTGTGAAAATAACCTAAATCAGCCTTCCAAAGCCGCAGCTAATTATCCTTTAGGAACGGCAGTCGGATTTCAATTAGCGATTTTCGATCGCGGAGGCCGTGGCGTACAGCCAACTCGAAAATTAATAATCGTCGGGGTTGCCACTGATACACATCCTCGCCGTCGTTTCCCGGTTCATATTCGCGGAACGCAGCCGTAGAAGCATAGAAATGAATGAAGTACCCTTTTAAATGCCGCGTTCAGTCTGGTTTGATGTTGATTTCAATGGAGCCCTATTTCGCTTTCAAGTTTTGCGGTTTGCATTGAATTCTTCTTGCGGTCGCCGAGAATAATGAAGTTTGTGTACGTCGAGAATATTATACGACAAATGGATTTTGTCGTTTTGATAATAGGACAACAAAAATGGACATGGATATGAAAAAGTTCATTTGGAGGCAACCATTGTTATTTTCAATGGTGTCAATTTACAATTCGCTAAATTAGCACTCAATTCTACACGAAAGGAGTTGATGTTCAATGAGCGATATCTTTCGAGAACCGCATATCACTCCAGAGGAAAATCTTTCGAAAATTATCCAACATTTCCATATCTCGCTGAGTATCTATCACAACAATTTCACAACTATCAGCAACAATTCAAATGAAGCAATTGCCGGATTTTGATTTTGATATTTATATATATATATATATATATATATATATATATATATATATATATATATATTTTGAAAGTTTTTAGCAATAACAGGCTTCATAATGAAAATCAACGAGTGAAGATACAAAAAAACTAATTTGATTTTTCTAAAAAATAAGTTTGACATTTGATATCTATAGTAACTCGTAAATTCAATTATTCATTAGTTTTGACAAAGTTGTAATATAACAACGAAACGTCAACAAAAATAAACTTTTTCATATTAAAAAAGCCTGCTATTGCTAAAAACTTTCAAAATTAAATATCTTAAACAGGCAATAAATATATATATATATATATATATATATATATATATATATATATATATATATATATATATATATATATATATATATATATATATATATATATATATATATATATATATATATATATATATATATATCTACCGAATCGCTTATAAACAAAGAATTACCAACCAATATAGGTGTAATATAATGATAAGTGCATTTCAGATGGAAAAGATGGAGGCATTACAGCAAAACGATTCTTCCAGAGCAAGCTGCTGAAACAATGGTTATTGACGGCCATTCATAAATACGCGAAATAGAAAAACAAGAACTGAATATTCTCAGAAAGATTTACAGGCCGATCGATAGAAACGGCATTAGGATGGGAAGACCTCAGAATGAACTTTATCAACATACAAAGAGAATAACGGAAGAAATGAGAAAATGACCAGCAAACTTTCATACACATGTCTTCAGAATGAAACAATTCACGATATCGAAGAACTGCCCAATATAATAACAAAGAGTAAATGCGACATAGAGTAGCTGAAAGAGGTCGAAAAGGATCTACAACAGATCAGTATGAGAAATCTCGAACATCGCACGGATGGTCGCTATAAAATCGCCCATGTGAAGTTCGAGCAAAAATCATAACGCCAAACTGGTATAAAATGGACAGTTGAACGGAAGAGTTTTTGGGGGACAAAGAAGCTGAAGCAAAACCCTTAAAAACTGCGAATTGCAGTTATCTTTCATTAATTCAGGCAAGTTGCTATACATCTCAAGTCTTTTTTAAAGACCCAATTAGTTACCAACACTTTCAACCTAAATATTCTCTTTCAAACGTCTAGGTAACTTCTTTCACTGAAATGAGAAAAATCTGAGTCTTTAGAATAAGGCACGAAATGTATCAGGAATTGTGATGAATGCGTATTTCTCCCCTTCATGAATTTCGAATATTAAATATAATGTACAAACATTGTAATTATGTACAAACGGGAAATATACATTTATTTCCTCAATTTTCATATTGTTCAATTTAGGACCCTCGGTCGATAATTTTGAGAAAATTTCCATTAAATCTGAAAAATACACCCTGATGATCACTAGTAGATACCTCGATTTGATAAAAATTCCTTCAATTGCATGTCATTGCATCGCATCACCTAATAATTCAAATATTGTTTTATAAAGCTTTAAATTAACACGTAATTTATGAGAATTCAGAACAAATATGGTTCATTTCAATATTTTCTTCTTTAACATTCTACTTGCATAAAGAGGATATTCTACATTTCCCATCGAATCCAAATTACTCGAATTCAAATTTACATTATAAGAGCCATAATAAAAATTGGAATTATGGTAATCCTCAGCGCCGACCTCAAAATTCCAATTTCCCAAATTAAAAAATTACCACGGGACGTCGCACTCAATTACTTCCATTCGATCCATTAAAAAAATTCCAATCCAGATTTCGGCCTTAGTTCGACATCGGCAGGCCCATTAGGGTCGCTTCGCCGCGGATTCAAATTTGCAGTCCCTAAACTATCAATTCCGATTATAAAAGGGCATTATCCCTTTCGGGGGTCGGCTTTAAACCGATGGAATATTGATGGCAAATTAGGCAGCAATCTGCTCTTATTTTGGCGAAGCTAATTTCGCCGACCCGTGTCTTTCTGTCTTCTATTTTCTGTCAGTTTAGTTGTCCCTTCGCCGTCAGTTTCCCAGTTAAGTCCTTTATCTGATGGTGATCCATCGTTCAGTTGTTGTCAGTTCGATATACATATTTAGGGCTTTCGAATCGCATCCCTTTTAACTGTGGTAGAAGAGGACTACACAAATATTAGTAGATTTTGTTCTACTCTTACTAAGAAATCCCCTCAAACAATTCACAAATATCCCTCACTAAGCTCACTTATAACCATATGCAAAAACATGAAATAACAATAACAGAAAATCAACATACTATTGAAGTGCAAATAATAATTGTTACATAA
Source organism: Henosepilachna vigintioctopunctata (assembly GCA_030704895.1). Classification (NCBI taxonomy): domain Eukaryota; kingdom Metazoa; phylum Arthropoda; class Insecta; order Coleoptera; family Coccinellidae; genus Henosepilachna; species Henosepilachna vigintioctopunctata. Next base: position 4,067,421 of record JARQZJ010000035.1, read on the forward strand.
ATGGCACGAACTTTGGTGTTAAATATCCTTACCAATGAGTTTGAAAGATCGCTATGCAAATAACGGGTGATTTTTTTAGAGTTAAGTTTTTCAAGTTGTCAGCACTGGTTGGCAATAACATCCCAACGTCATCTGTTAAAGTGAAAAGTTTTCAGTATACTCTGCCATTCTATCATCGAAAGCCTTACAAACGAGCAACGACTGCAAATTGTTGAAATTTAATATCAAAATTCGTACTCTAAGAAAAATGTGTATCGTTTGTTTCGACCATATAATGGTCATCATAATCGACCTAGTGGTCAATTCGTATTGTTATCACCAAATTTCGCACCAAGTTTTCTTTGTTGGACATTAAACCATTGTCTCGCATGCGTAGAGTGCGTACTGAAGAGAATATTGCAGCCGTAGCATACACTGTTAATGCGGATCGTGATATGTCAATTCGTCACCGTTCTCAGCAATTGGGCATGTGTTACTCAACCACATGGAAAATTTCACATCTTAATTTGGGTTTGAAATCCTATAAATTTCAACTTCTGCAGTATTTGAAGCCGAACGACCTACCACAACGTCTAATTTTTGGTGAACGGGCCTTAGAACAGCTTAATGAAAATACGCTGTTTTATGGAAAAACTGTGTTCAGCGATGAGGATCATTTCTGGCTTAACGGATGTGTAAATAAACAAAACTGTGGCATCTGGAGTGATGAACAGCCACATGCCATACAAAAGTTACCGATGCATCCAAAAAACGACGGTTTGGTGTGTTTTATGGGCTGGTGGCATTATCAGTTCATTTTTCTTCAAAGACGACCGTGGAAGAAACGTTACCGTTAACGGTAAACGATATCGAGCCATGATACGCATTTTTTTTGCACCAGTTGGCCGAGTTGAACTTGGTTGACATGTCGTTTCATCAAGACGGTGCCACATGCCACACATCTCGTGAAACAATGGACATGTTGACGGATGAATTTGGTGAGCAGCTTATCTATCGAAATGGCCCTGTGAATTGACTGCCAAGATCATGCGATTTGACGCCTCTGGATTATTTCTTGTGGGGTTATGTAAAGTCGTTGTGTATGTGGACTTCAATCGAACACGATTGAAGCCTTACAGGATAACATAACACGCGTAATTCGTGGGATACAGGCCGAAATGCTCGAAAAAGTAACGCAAAATTGGATCTTCCGAATGGACCATTTGATACGGAGCGGCGGACAACATTTACATGAAGTTATCTTTAAAATGTAAATGGCAAAGGCCAAGTTACCAATTGTAATAAAAGTTTTGAATATATGATGCAAATTGATTGTTTTAGTCGATTTGAAAAAAACTACGTTTAAAAAATCACCCATTATTTATCACTCGGCGAATTATGGACAATTCACAAATTTTGTAGATACCTTGAGGATTCATAAAATTAACGTTCACCTGCAGTTTCACTTGTATGGCCGTTTATTTTCGACAGTGAAATCCATACAGAATTCACCTTTACTTCCCAAAATAGCCGATTTCCTGAAGAAAAAAACGCAAAATTTTTCACAACTTGTCATTATATCTCCACACCAAATTTCACTGCCTGTTTTCAATATCAACTACATTTCAAAAACTGTACTTGTCATGAAAATTGTTCATTTTCATATTTCGAACAGACAATTCAATTTTATTCAATTGTATATTACAGATGCAGTAAAGCACAAAGAAGCAGATACTTTCTGTATTCGCTGAAGTCACTGAAAAAATTTTTACTGAACTATCAATATTTTTATTGCATAAGTATATAATATGTACTGAATCAAAAATTGTAGTTTTGTCTGAAGTTTTGTCTCACATTTTGAGGTTATAATGGACGTATAACACTTTAACTGGCTAGGAAAAGACTATAATATTTACATACACTTCTTGATGAGTGAAATAGATTCAGCTATCAGATATCATCAGAAACACTTATAAAAATATGGTATCGCCAGTAGGAATCATATACAAGAGAACACTTGATGAGGGTTACAAAAACATGAAATTAGAACACAATAGAGTGCTGGGTTGTAATGACAAAGTTAAACATAATTTTTTTTGCATTTTTCGCCAAAAGCACGTATTACCTTTTCACATCTTGATAGCAACTTATTATGCATTAGTTTACAGTCACCTGAGCTATAATATAGTCATTTGAGGTGATTCATCTGGATCCAATAGAGTTTTTACTGCACAGAAGATGAATTACTCGCCTCATTTTCAACTTGAAACCTCTTCTTGAATCTTGTCGTCCGATATTTGTGCAATATAAGATTCTTTCGTTAGCTTGCTTCTACATTCCTGATTGTTTGCTTTTTGTTCGTCAAAAACTGTCAGATCTTGATAAATTTTCTAGCTTCCATGGTTATAGAACACGTCTTATGAACGCAATATGTAGGTATTCCATTACACAAAACAGCTAAGTTCGAATTGTCCCCGACATACATAATTGTATGAAGCTCTACAACCACCTACCCAATCGGGTCCTGAACATGAATGAAATAAGTTTCAAACCAGCAATCAAAGGAATATTGTCGACTTTTTGTTTTTATGATTTTAAGAGAATATTTTCTACTGAAATTTGTTGAATTCTTATCTAGTTGGCTTAAATTTTGTACAATGAGATGTCCTATATATTTTTGTAATATTTGAGGAATAAATATATTATTTTTTTTTTTTATAAATACTCACATAATGGGAATATTCAAAGTAGTGAACATACTTAATTGTCAAGCTTTGATATTATGGACTAAATAAGGGCATATATCATGAAATGCAGCACATAACATAAATCTGAGAACTAATAGAAATTCAGAAGGCACTGAGGACGCCCATCAGAAATCTGGAAAAAGAAGTCTCGGGACGAAGACGATGGATTTGAATACGAAATAGCAAAGAAATATGGAAAATTGAATATTTGAACTAGAAGACTCAGTTTCAATAGACCTGAGAAATATACAAAGGAGAAGAATAAATTATTGCCACATTCACTACAACTCGTCATATTCAAGATTATTATTTATCCATTTATTCCCAACACGAAATAGATATAGACATGAGCTGTTTTCAAGTTTTCAAAATTTTTTGGTTACTCACAAAGTTACCAATCGTTAATAAAAAAGATGAGGAGAAAGTGTCTTCATTCATTCCTGTTGTTTGCTATAGAAATGAGAAAATTATTTTATACAATTTTAAGGATTTATCAATTCTCCTGAAATTGTTATGACTGTTATCCATTATAATACTTTGTTTCTACTTCGTTTCCCGTTACTTCAATCAACTCAAAATACTCAATTATTTATAATTTTTCAAGGCAGTGGATTGAATTAAATGAAAGGATGTTTCACAATTTCACAACTTTATATACTCATGAGAATATATGGCATCAACAGAGAATGAAATGAATACAGTAGCAATTTATTTATTTTCAACCCCAAGCACAGTTTGCCTGTGATATCGCATATATGAAAGGAGGATAATGAAGAATAACAATAATATAGAAAAGCAAACACGGTACACTTATTTACTACCCCAAGGCTCTCATAGAATGTTTGCAATACGTGATATGTATATACATAAAATGGAACTGAAGTGAAAAATTTTCTCATCGAGAATATTTCGTATTATGAGTAATCGAAATCGATATATTCATATCGACTAGAATGTGATCCGTTTGAATTTCATATTGACAATGCACAATAATAACGAAATTAAAATTTACTAGTTCTTTATCATGATATGAGAAATCATATTCTGTTAGCGCGTTTGAAATCGGTAACTCCACGAAAAGCGTTTCGATAAAAGTGTTAATCGAATTCGAGGGTTTGAATTGCACTTTAGTTATTCTCCAAGTAAATGCCAATACTTATTGTTCAAAATTTTGATGTACGTGATGAAAGGAATACAAAATTTCAATCAATAACACGCCTTTGTTTTATATATTTAGATATAATATGTCATGAGTGTCATTGACGAGTCATCATTCCACTTCCATCTCCAGTCAAAACAGTCTCTTATATAAAGGGTGTTTTTGTTTAGAGGTATAGAACTTTAAATTGCAATAAAACAACGATGGATCATTCGATTGACAAGAACTTTTTTTTATTCGAAAGATAATCTTGTGGCATTACATTTTAAATATGATTTCTGGCATATGACCGCCACGGCTGGCTCGGATAAAGTTCAATATAGACGTCCAATTTTCGATGACTTTTCCCAACATTTGTGGTCGTATATCGGCAATAACACGGCGAATATTGTCTTCCAAATGATCAAGCGTTTGTGGTTTATCCGAATAGACCAATGACTTTACATAGCCCCACAGAAAGTAGTCTAGCGGTGTTAAATCACAAGATGGTGAAGGCCAATTCACAGGTCCAAAACGTGAAATTAGGCGGTCACCAAACGTGTCTTTCAATAATCTATTGTGGCACGAGCTGTGGGACATGTTGCGCCGTCTTGTTGAAACCAGAGCTCCTTGACATCATGGTTGTTCAATTCATGAATGAAAAAGTTAGTAATCATGGCTCTATACCGATAACCATTGACTGTAACGTTCTAGCCATCATCGTTTTTGAAGAAGTACGGGCCAATGATTCCACCAGCCCATAGAGCGCACCAGTCCGTTTTTCTGGATGTAACGGTGTTTTGACATACACTTGAGAATTATCTTCATTCCAAATGTGGCAGTTTTGTTTGTCGACGTAGCCATTGAACCAGAAGTGCACTTCAACGCTAAACAAAATTCGCTTATGAAAATCAGGAACAACGGCAATCACGTTTTTGGCCCATCCGACGAATCTACGCCTTGCTTGATGATCGTTTGGCTTCAATTCTTGCACGAGTTGGATTTTGTAAGCACGCAAAACAAGATTCTCCCGCAAAATCTTTCATAAAGTGGATGGACACAGATCCAATTCCTGTGCTCGATGGCGGATGGACTCATTCGGGTCTTCCTCAATGCTACGATCTACAGTAGCAATAGCTTCTTTTGTACGCACCGTACGGCGACTCTGGGGATGCGAGTTATCATTAAGAGTAAACGTGGTGCGAAAACGTTCCATGGTTAATAGAATTAACTGCTGTGATGGACGATTTTGTCGACGATAAAATGGACATAGTGCGCGATACGTATTCCGCACAGAACCATTATTTTCGAAATGAAATTGCACTATTTTCAAGAGTTGTTCAGGGTATTTCATGACGAACTGCCAAACCAAACTGAGAATAAATCACACCTCAGCTGTTGAATCGGTCGCCGTCTCCAACAGTAATGCCAATTTTAAGTTTTATATTTACCTCTAAAAAAACACCCGTTACATAATTTTTCGTATTTTACCGCTCGCTGACTTACAGTTTCGTCTAGTCAGGTGGCATGTTTTGTTTCAATAACTCCGAGTTTTTATTGTTGAATATCATATTTTACTAGTCCATATCCTATTCCGGCCGAAGAAGAATTCAAAAATATGAAGATTATAAGAATTAGTCTCGCCATTGTTAAGTTATAAATGTTGTAAAGTGTCACGAACACGACTTTATATATCTGAAATATATAATATAATATAATATATATAATTTATTGAGAAACATTCCTTACATAGTAAAATTACATTCATTTCAATTGATGAATAATTACAACTAAGAGAAATGCTCTCAAAAGGACCGAATTCAGTTTGGAGTCTGATCTTCCATTCAGCCCTCGAGCAAAAATATTGGTTCATACAAAAAACTTGGTTAAACTCATATTTACAGTAATATACAATTTTGATTGAAAAGAAAAGAAAATAAAAATTTCCTCAGAGATATTAAACATTTGGGACAATTTCACATGGTGAAGAACATTAGTGTTAAAAAATTATACAAATATATGATACAAAAATATAACATATAATATATAATATATGAAGACGATAAGCTCACTTATTGAGATAATAGTTGGTATATGTTATATTTTTACTATAATTGTTGACTAGGGTTAAAAATTACTAATATGGCTGTTAAAATAGGGGTTGATGTTGGAAGCGTAACAATTTAGGGTGATGTGTATTCTTTTATGCCAAATTACGAAAAATTTTATTTTTAGAAAAATAAATATGAAGCTTTTAGGGTGGATCACCCTTATCACACGAAATATTTGAAAACTAATTTTCATATCTATTTTAACTAACTAGATCGAGTTTTATATAAACCTTCATCGAAATCGGTTGAGCCATTTTGGAGGAGGATGACAACTAACACTATGGCACGGCAATTTTATATACATATTGGATATTATTGTCTCAATCAGTCAAGTTGTGTATCGAACGAAGAAATCTAGAAGATCCAGCATGATGTCATATAAATTCAGCTGAATTTATATGACAGAGTTATTTTCGTGAAAAATTTTGATTATGCACCCAAAAAATATATGAACCAGTAAAAAATACTTCGGATAAATGAATGACCTCAATACTTAATCCAACATATTTTTGATGTTGTATTATTCCGGTGAAATTTTAATTTTCCGTGTCATTCCCAGAAAAACGCGAATTGTAATGTTCCGCAATAATGACGGGTGAAACCGAGAAAAACATGAATACTTCTTAGCGTGTTTATTGCGAAACAAAACGAAACAATAGAAAATACCATCAGGCTGTATGTTGAGCCTACAGCCCCGGTTTCATCAATTCCAGCCGAACAATGAGTCGTTCATCAAGGCTGAAAGCACGCAATTTTTCATTGTAGGCAGTTGGCGGCACTGTTGTTTCACATTCTAAGAACTAGATCATAAACGAGAATCGTATAACCCAGTGAAAATACTCAGTTTCATCCCTTTTCACATAATAGTGACTAGCAACATTTCTATGGAAACACGATCAATGTCTCAATTTCGCAGAATTCATTGATTGAATTTGGTTCAATTTTTTATTTGACCTCAATTTTTTATTCCGATTGACCGACCTCAACTTCTACCATTGCAAGGCTTAGAGAATTTAAAAATTTTTATCAACAGTTAATTCTTCCATTTTCTTCACTGAAGTTACAATTTTAACGTTAAAATCTTTTAGTTAATCCAATTGAAACATTGAAAATCAATCCATTTTCTACGGAACGATTGGAATTTTGTTCATCTACAATTCAATCACTCTGACTTTAATTTCAGTTTGTATACCTTGTCGCTGCCAGAGAGACAAAACAAGAATAGCTCAGAGTGTTAATTATTTGCTGCTACATCTAGAAACCACCAACTTGCGGCTTTCCGAGGAAAATTAGAATGTCTGGGGTTAGGGGCACATTGAACGTATTTAGGGACCTTAGTCGGAATTGGAAGGCTTTATTCAATGTGCCAACCCATTTTGGCCAACGTTTCTTCTTCGAAGTCCAAGAGAATCGACCTGGAAAATGACCCTGCAGACATTTAGTTAATGTTTTGCACCATATCCCTTGACAGCACAGAAGCATCTATACCGTAATTATTCGTTGTTGAAGTATCTATTTCATCATAAATTCTATCAAACATTCCGTTAAAATTGAAGATTTGTTTCGGAATTATTTTGAATGCTTTCAATTCTTAGTGGTTTCTGAAAACACACTTTAGGTATTTATAGGCCAAATAAAACTTTCAGCAGTAATGACTAAAGAAAAGTGAATTTCAGTCACTAGCAAACAATTAATATTCAAAATGGACCACTGACGTTACCTTCACGTAACTGTAAGCAAAACATTGAAAAACGCGTAACCCTATACTTATTATTTTTTATACGCATCACCATGAATTCAAGTGACTATTCATATACATTCAGAATTAAATATATCTGAGTACTTTTGTGTTTAGATTATCAATTTCGGATTCAGAATACACACTTTAGCGCGTTTGTCATTTTGATGTCTTCGCTATTATGTCTAAGAATGTTGAATGGGAATAAATAACAAAAATATTGTGAACAATTAATATTTCTGAATACAAAATTTAATTTAACCAAACCTAAACTATCCACAAATGTAGTTTTATAGATGCATTTCTATAATTTACATTAATCAGGTTTTCATATTATATTTCGAGAGTCCGTATGGTATTACTATTATTTTCATTTAATTGAATTGAAGTTAATAAAAATTCTCAATGAATATCATATATTAGATACTTTCTAAATTTGATTTCGAAACTTACAGAACAATATTATGTCTACTAGTACAATAGACTGTCTAAGTCTTGATTTCACATAAAGGAGCGGCGCTGTTATTGGCTCTCATCAAAAAAGTTTATAATGGTAAAGTACCATAGGAGAATTTTATTCAGTTTTCTCCCTCTAGCGATACAATAATCGACTTCTCTATATATGATGTTTTTAAACCTGTGTTTTAAAGCAAACATTTTTAACCCGAATTATGAAACTAACTTTACTCACTTGAGTAAAAAAGGATCACCAAAAACGAAAAACCACTAAATGGAAATTTTCTTAATCGATTTTACCCTAATTAACTCATTTGGTTGAAGTAAGTATGAGTATTATATCACTCATTGCAGTGACATGAGTCTGTCACTCTATATATATATATATATATATATATATATATATATATATATATATATATATATATATATATATATATATATATATATATATATATATATATATATATATATATATATATATATATATATATATATATATATATGGCTGGCTCGGATGTAGTCCAATCTGGACGTCCAATTTTCGATGACTTTTTTCAACATTTGTGGCCGTATATCGGCAATAACACATCGGCTATATTGTCTTCCAAATGGTCAATCGTTTGTGGCTTATCCGCATAAAGTAATGACATAAAGTCATTACTTTACATAGTCCCACAGAAAGTAGTCTAGCCGTGTTGAATCACAAGATCTTGGAGGCCAATTCACAGGTCTAAAACGTGAACTCAGGCGGTCACCAAACGCCTTTCAATAAATCGATTGTGGCACAAGCTGTGTGACATGTTGCGCCGTCTTACTGAAACCACAGCTCCTGGACATCATGGTTGTTCAATTCAGGAATGAAAAAGTTAGTAATCATGGCTCTATACCGATCACCATTGACTGTAACGTTCTGGCCATCATCGGTTTTGAAGAAGTACGGACCAATGATACCACCAGCCCATAAAGCGCACCTAACAGTCAGTTTTTCTGGATATAACGGTGTTTTGACATACACTTGACGATTACCTTCACTCCAGTTTTGTTTTTTGACGTAGCCATTCAACCAGAAAAGCATAAAACATAAAATGGACGTAGTGCGCGATACGTATTTCGCACAGAATCATTATTTTCGAAATAAAATATCACTATTTGCAAGCGTTGTTAAGTGTGAGTCTATTCATGATGACTTTCCAAACCAAACTGAGAATAAATCACTTCTCAGCTGTTGAATCGGTCGCCATATTCAACAGTAATGCCAACTTAAAGTTCAATAGCTCTAAAAAAAGCACCCGTTATATATATATATATATATATATATATATATATATATATATATATATATATATATATATATATATATATATATATATATATATATATCAGATTCTATATAGTTACATTTTCAGAATGTAACATGTCAATTTATAAATTTGAATTAATTATGAAAATATTACAGTGGATGATAATATTAAATGCTTAACTAAATTTTTGGTCCATACTTATTCGAAGTTAATGAAGATTTGAGAATTCTCCAGTCTTATAGCATCTTGAAATATCATGGAATGATTTGGATGATGAAAAGTTAACTCAAAGGTGTTTGTTAACTCATATCTGTTTAAATATCTATTCCTAGAAATGAAAAATGGTATTTTTCAATCAATTATTAATAGCGTTATGTCTTACAGCGCCGCCGCTGGAAGTGGTGGATGAGGTTACACGAGAACCCTCCCGCAGCAGCCGTAGTTTCACTTCAGAACATCAAAAAGGGGATGTCAATCATGCCATATTGAATTCTCTCGAATTTCGAGCAGCAGTAGGTGAGAATTTAACCTGCGACTTGAATCTCCAAGTAGGCTCTGTAGGGACAAGGCTGCGAGAAACGAAGAGGGCGGTGGCCGCTTCGATGTTGTCGTTTTTTTTCGTAGGAACGTCGAACCGGTTTCCAACGAACGTGTCGCGCCTTTTTTATGTTTTTATGCTCCATTTCATTCAACAACGTCTAAAAACCCATTTCATTCTTGTACAAGATATTTTATGTGAGTTTTACGCGCATTTTGGCAGGAATGAAAGTCGCCACGAGTTATCGAACAGGAATTCGCTACCGACAACCGTAATGAAGATATTTGCGATTATGGACTATCAAAGTCTAAAGGAACACACACAAGATCGCACTTGTGTGCTTAAATGTACTAGATCAATGAATCGAATCAAACCAGAATTTCAGGAAACATAGCGAATAAGATGAAATACTCGACTTGAATCTTCCTAGAAAGTATTTTTACGTGATATGTTTCGTGCCCTTAACTGCACTACTGTTGCATTAAGAAGGAAAATCACAAGTTGTTTTTATGTTTTTCGAAACTGAAAACATAATTTCCGATGCTTCCATCGATCCTTTTTATTTCGTTCAGTGGATACTCCTATATTTCGAATTATTCGAGTTTTCTTTTATGAGTCTTTTCTCTGTAACTTCGTTCTTTAACCACCTGCTTTCTGGACTTGCAAGGCCTGAAGAACAAAACCTTCAAGGAATGTACGGAATATTGAAACGGTATAGAAGCAGCATATAGTAGAAATAATTTTTATTGAAGGGAAAAGAAATTTCTTGCAAATGGTAGGTGTTTGACGAATCATTCTTCCACTCCTTCAAAAATAAAATCAACATATATTAGAAAATAATTTATGGTACAAAGAAGAAGAACTGCAGTAATATACAGATTTCCGTCACATTGAATAATTTTCGTCCTCGAGTTTTTCTAATTGAGACGATTGCTATGAGATATATCACAACACAAATGCGATTATAACTTTTTTTCATTTCGTAACTGGACTTTTCAAAATCAAATTTGCGCATCCTCATAATTGATTAAAGTATGAAGAAACTAGTTCTGGTATGGTATTCCTCCACTCAGCTGCAAAAACTTCGACATAATTTACGAACAGAATTTACTCAAAAGCATATTCGTTTGTCGTCAGTTTCTTTTATTTATTGATCACGTTCTTCGACTGTGTATATAACTTCGAATGTTTTCATTTTCACACAAACTAACGTTTTTTGAAATAGCAGCAATTATAAGAAAGTAAGATTAGGTATCTACATCTATAGTTACTCACATGACTACATTGAATTTATTCATATAACGCATCTTGTAATTACACTGCGAATATAATTAAATTTTTTCAGTTAAGTAGATCAGCAATGCTGTACTTCGCCGAGGATTTGAATTTATTTCATTATTAATGATTTTTTTTTATATTTAATAGTGTTGGCGTTTACTTGATGTAAATCCATTATAATTGAATATAAACTTAAATTCAAACACTTGAACTTATGATTTACACTTTATTGACTACATAGCATGACGCGTTTCGTCGTTACAAACGACTTCTTCAGATGCTTACAGAATAATTATTCGAAAGTACTTACAGTATAATTATTAGAAAGATTATTCTGTAAGCATCTGAAGAAGTCGTTTGTAACGACGAAACGCGTCATGCTATGTAGTCAGTAAAGTGTAAATCATAAGTTCAAGTGTTTGAATTCAAGTTAATATTCAATTATTAATAATTTCTGAGAAAAATTTTCTCGGATGAAAAGAAATGGCCTGTTTCATTCGAGAAGCTTTCCTTAACTTTTATGAATATGTTGGATCTCTAATTTTGCGGTGCAGAAAGACGTGCCAATGTTTATCAGATGAGCTAAACGAAAGTTTAACTTCCCTTTGCTTGATAAAATTCCGTTACCTATTAGAAGATTGTACGATATAAAGATGAATTCTTTGTGCAATGGTATACTGTCCATAACGTTTTCGTTCCTTCAATCTATTCTATCCAATTCAGCAGAGATAATTGGGGCTTATGAGTCATTAATGACCGATTTATGGAATATCGAAGACATGCTAACAACTTGTCTCTATTTGTATATTACGTTAGATGGGTGCTTCCTTCATTTCTTTCATTAGGAGCCCAAATGACGAGATAACGAAGGTGGAGAAGATTACGTACGGCATGTCCATCTGAAATATTAGTTTACCAAAAGATCATCCGTACCGAGCTACAAAGTAACAATATCCAAATGAAATGTGTTCTAGCAGGTGAATACTATTTGCGGTTCACATCAGAATTCAAACTCAAAGATCATAAATCCGTTAGATCTATTCCTTTTTTCCGATCTCTTGAAACTCTTATCAACATCGTGTAAAATATGTAATCTCGTCGCTGGAGCATGAGTTCTGAATAAATGTAGGTGGGTGTGTTCCAAAATACAGATTCCCATCGACATAACTATATCCCCAAGTCATTCAAATCAATTTCGATTGGGTGTCAAACGCGTAGAAGGAGCAAGTTGTAGGATCACGATTCGATGGTTATCAGTTCGCCGAGAGTCATAAAGGATCGGTGCCGCGTTCCGAAACGCATCACAGGTAACCTCGCTCGCCGAAAAGATAAATCTGAGAGCGAGAGTTCATTCGCCTGCGAAAGGAAGAGAGAATCTGTGCAACGTTACCATATATCCCTTCGAGGTATTTCGATCTGTGTGCGGAAATAACATCGTACCCGCGCAAGGTATACACAATCACGTCGGACCTGCGGGCATTGTTTAGCAGGAACTCGCGGACAATGGAATTTGCCCGATCCTGTGCTTTTGTAGACACGCCGGCATATTTCAGTGAGTTACGGTTTTGCGTTTAGCTCTGAGCTAGTTGGCGGGCTGACCGACGCAGCCGTTTGTTGCAACAAACAGCAAGAGATTTTTCTGTGGGTGCACCTTGTAATCGAGGAATGTTTGGACGGACAACAAAGGGATATAATATACGGCAAATAATGTTTGGGGAAGTAATTGGAAGTGGCTAGAAAAGCAACAATGCCCGGAGCAGTAACAGTCTACCAAAAAACAATATTTTTTTACGTAACGAAAACATTGATTTCAACATCGTGGATGAAGATATGTTTTAGAGTAATTACTACAAGCATTGATATTTGTTTGCAATTATATTAATTGAAAATTAATACAATAATCAGTTCTTCATAAGAGGAAAAAACTAAGGCGTGAAATATATTTCTAAAATATTCAATACTGAAGACAACTCAAGAGATCTTATAATATTTGATTTTTCAAGATAACATTATATTTCAATATTCTCTGTAGTTTTGAAATTGAAACTCATTGAGATAAACCTTTGACTCCCTCTCTGAGCAGTCGACAGCAAGTTGTAGAATCGAAAATCCGAAAGTCATGGTTAAGTTGAAAAGAATTTGTTTATTGAGCAACCATTAAGTCATAATGAGATGATGTTTGTGCACTAGCTTTCTCTCTCACTAGTGACTACAAACCAGATTTTAAGGCAACAGCGAAATGCCCTGGTATCTCCCCACAAAAGCAAAAAAACTCTACACATTCATTTCGAATATATCCTTCGAAACAATATTGAATTAAAATTCACTGTTATGTTGAGCCGTAGAATTATGGATTGTAATTTATTTCAAAAGAATACCTATATTTGTTGTATTCTATTATATTACTTTCTAATTTATTTTGGCGTAACAACAGAGCAACAAAACTTTAGTGAATTGAAATTGTCATTAAACTGATGAATTCGGTTCTTTTTATCAACTGAATGTCAGAACTTAACCGAAAATGAAAGAAAATTATTTGCTTCATGATTTCCACCATGCTTTTTTGCAACAACTTAGAAGATACTACGTGTGCAAAGAAGGTGGAAAGACTTTAAAATGATAAGATAAAGGTGAAATAATGGCAAAAATAATAAACAGGACAGTACACCGCTTAGCAGAAGACACCATATCATATCCGATGAGGTAGCTACAACAGCACAAAATAAAGAGAAACTGAAATATCTTGTAAAAGGGAAAAAATTTTTAAAAATATTTTTAAAACAGCAAAGAAAATATGGGATGGAAATAAATCAAAAGAAAAGTAAATATATGGTATTTAAAATCTGCAAGAAAGGAAAAGTGAAAACCTCTTAGAAATAGAAAGTAAAAGAATGAAATTTGGGAGATTGGAGGAATTTTTGAACTTGGGGACCTATTTATAGAAAAGGAGAAGATCAAGTCGATTAGAGATTGAAGAAGGCAAATAGAAGTACATGTGGTCAGAACAAAGGATTGAAAGCGAAGAAGACTTATTTTGGGAACGAAATAGAAAATACAAGATTATTATTATACCATACTTAATGTATTCATCTCAAACCTGAATAATGAATAGAAAATTGGACATATAAGATTGGATGGGAGAAGAGCATATGAAGAGGTGCGTACGGAGGAAAAGAAACAGCTGATACGTGGTAAAAAGAAATTATACAGAGAAAAAAGAAATAAATAAAAAGTAGGAAAAGGCGAAAAAAAGGAAAAAGGTAAAAAAGTAGAAAAATGTAAAAGTAGAAATAAAGGATAGAAGACTATATTGACAATTGAAATCGTATGTTAGCAAAATAATAGTAAAGCAGATAGTATATAGTCGCTGAGAGTTTAATGAAGGAAATGAGTTTTCGTTACCTGATAATTTCTACCAACCTACACCTTCGAAAATACACGCATATAAACTCATTTTCTTTTAAACTAAATGATAGAAGCCGAAATATACCTTCTGAATGATAATACAACACATAAATCATTCCAACCAAGAATATAACAAAAGAAATTTATTCACAAGTGAGAGGAAGAAAACTCTGCTTGTTGATATATGTGTCATTGCATTAGAGAAGTCATAAATCGAAAACGAATAAACGTTTTAATTCTCAAGAAATTGGACATTTCAGGATGCAGCTTTCTCATCTCCTTCCCTGTAAAACAAAGAATTCTAGCGAGGATTGCAAAGTGAAAATGTTATTCTGAATAGGTACAAAGAAGCACAAAACAGGTGACAAATTGCCAAACGTTGGGCAAACATAGAACCGGAGATCCTTGGTGAATTATTCAGTGTTCAGCGATGACGTCACTTCCACAGGAAACACTAGTCGATTTGAGTGCCGCATGGCGGCGCCAAAGTTCAATACCTCTCACACAGACGCCTACACGTGAGGACGTCGTTATTTCCACCAACTTGACGACGATATGGAGGTTGCAATTGTGAAGTCGAATAGCTTAATCTGTTAGAAGTTAAGAGGTTTAGGATAAATGAGATTCATTGGAGATGGTAAATGTAAGAAATTAACAGAACAAATATGCCCTTTCGACTATAGTTTGATGAACTTAATTATAATATGTACAAGATAATTTGAATTTTGTGTTAGTTGAATAAATTAAAAGGAGTATTTGAAGAATGTACATATTTTAAATACTAAGCATACACTCAAATCTTACAACTATGAAAGCAGCTCGAAAAAACTATCTGAAAGTTAGATAGACCTAAAACTAGGTTATTATTCAAAACTTTACTTTCAAAAGTCCATGAAATTCAACTGTCTTTTTCAGATTTTGAATACGAAATAAATAGGAATAAATTTGAGAAAATTTTTGGAATTATACTTTGAAGCTTATCTCAATTTGCTCCGAATTTTCCTGTTTCTTTATAAAAATTAACCAAATCTATAAAAAGGGAGATGAAGATATTTTTATGTACAACATCAAATTAGCGAATGCACGTAATAATGCGAATCAGATGACGCATGAATAGTGATTTGGAGAATGCAATTTTTTTGAGTCGTAAAGATTGACATTATTTTTCAAAAGTGTCAATTATCAAACAACTGGTTTAGAAAATCTTCACCTCAAAACTTTTTAAATGAGCGAAAATGGATTATATATTTCTAACACTCGATGCTAACGGAACTCATGTTTATGTTGCAGTTTACAATTTTTCGCATTCATCGTCAATTCATTGTGTCGAAAGGAAGACTACGATCTGCACACGGTTTATATGCGGAGCATATGCATAAAATAGGTATAAAATTGTCACCGTTGTGCCAATGTGGAAAAATTAAAACACTAGAACATATTTTCTTAATATGTCCGATTTATACAAATGAGAGAGAAATCATGTTGGATAAATTATACTCAAAATTTAGAGGAGGTCCCTTAAACTTTTTGGGAATAATGAGTGTTGGAACTATTGAAGTTTACGAAGCTCTATTTAGGTTTATGACAAATTGTATGAAAATTATTTAATAATAAAAAGTCTTGACAGTCTCAATCGATGAAAATTTCGGCAGCATATTCGTAAAGTAGGGAACAGATTCAATAAATAACGATGATGACTAAATGACTAATAAGTCAAGGTCAAAAATATACAAAAAAAAATGTTTTTCCGTTACTCAGTTATAGTATTTTTTTTCGAGTTGGTAGCTTTTATGCAATTTTTGCTGTTGATAAATAGCGTAATAGCATAACCCTCACTGCCTGAGGCTTCTGTTTGGGACTTTTGCCAGAGGAGTTTTAAAAATGAATAATATTCTTAGTTCACCTGTCCTGTTTATATACAGAACTTTACAATTTGTACAAAGAAATGAGCATTATAACAATTAGTACCGTAATCGGAATAACACTAGGCAGAAGTTTTTTATCCAAAACATAGGTTAACAATGACCAATTTGACAGGTTATATAGCAATGAAGCAATTCAACCAGCTTTTCAGGTTTATGGGGAGCAAAATAAGATTTCAGTATTCTCAAAAAAGAAAACTACAGGCTTGTATAACATTTGAAGCATTAATTTATATCGCAGGGTATGAAAGATACAGTGGTGTAAATAAATGAACCTTTGTTAAGTTAATTGACTGAAGAAACGTTGTTAAATATATTGAATAAAAAACATAAGCCGTAGTTTCACAAAATTACATTAATTGCTTGACATATGTTTGGAGGTGTAAACCCATGTTTATAAGCTAAACTGAATACTTGTTTTCTAAACAAAAATTTTTATATATTTTTATATCTCTACCTGCTATAGACATATAGTAGGGAGTAAATAGAAATTTCATCCCTATTTTTTCTCCCATCATTAGTTTATTGCATGTACAGACGTATATCAAAATATTACTAGAGGAAACAAGTGTTCAATTTAGATTTTGAAAATGGGGTTACAATTGGGTAATAATTGTCAATCAATTGATATAATTTTGTGAAACTAAGCCAAGTTTTTTTCATTCAATCCATGAACCTTTCATCTCGACGTTTTCATTACTTACATTAAAACTTCAATTTTCTACATTATTTTCGTTCGAAATATGTTAGAGGAATAAATCTATTTCTATTTCACCCTATAGCCATCATGAAAATAATTGAGACTAGTTCAGCCATTCTGAGAAGCAAATCTTATACTCATTTTAGTAATGGCGTTCCTGGCTGCTTCCACTTTCGAAATTTATTCCATTTCACCTTTTCACTGAAGCTTGCTACAATCCATTGTATATATTACGTTCTTTCGTTCATGGTCTCCTGCGACGCCCCCAAATTTATCGCCATGTTTGGCTTATATTTTAGGAGAGTCAGATGTACGAGTCTGTTTGTGGAGCTCGCGAAGACACTCTTGCATATTTGAGGAATAATTTATCCTTCGAATTTATTTATGTAGCTATTTATCATCTGAAAATGACTATTTTGACTTATTCGAGGGATTCCAAGTCTTATCTGGCTAAGCAGAAATATATGTAACCTCTGCGATAACTTTCAGCTAAACTTAGTGAACAATTTTAAAATGCCAGGGTAGCAGGGTTACTTATAACGTAATTTCAATCGGCTTGTGGAATTTTTGGCCTATTTCCCAAATGTTCTATCCATAATATTCAAATTTATATTGAAAAAGGTGTATAGATATAGGGGATATAAAGGTTTTGAATAATACGAGATCAAATAGAGAATATGAAAGACATACCTTTTCAATAATATAAATAACGTTTTCATTTTCAAATAGTTAAATTGATGAATAATGATTTCTTGTATCAGTATTCTCCAAAAATCAGAAAATAAAAAACCTTCATTTGAAAATTCTGAAACATCATCTGAAAGGACTTTTCTCTGCTTAAATTAAATGAATGGCCAAGTCTTTACATACTCGTGAATTTTGCTAATTCAATTTATACATATATATATATATATATACAGTTATTCCCAACAGATATACATCGGATTACACGGAAAAAATTACAAATTGTAGACAAATAATAATTAACAAGAAAACATTTAAGAAAAAACGAAAAAAAGGTGGTATAAGAGAATACATACAACGAAAATAAAGTTCGAATAAATTAAAATAGTAATGAAAACTAACTAAAGGGAACAAACTGAAAATAGAAGATTATCTATTACAAAATCACACGTAGTCAACAGAAGTTCATGAAGTCAACGAAAATAAAAATCAATTGTAATAGTAATATAATGTAACCAAACGAAACAAACTAAAATTAAAATAACATAAATTACTAAGTCATATGTAGACAAACAGAAGTTCATAAAAATATCACGACATACCATTGCGCTGTTCTGAGTGACCTGTCAAATCACTGATAACCCATTAAAATAGATATCACATCGATCGCAACACCCATCATAAAGACTACATATACAGTTTATGATGTTTATGAGAATTTGAGTACCTCAAAAAATACCTCAATACAGAAAATATAGGACCAAATATAGGATAAAAACTTGAGATGATTTATGGTAAAACCAGTCTCGTCTCAAAGGAGACCGTAAAGCAAGTAGTCTACATTTTAGGTTTTATTGTAAAATGAGGACACATCTTTCGCACAGAGTGAATTTTTATATATTTCCTTTCTATATATCAAAAAAATTTTTGACACACACCTACAATCAACACTCTGCCTGGTTGCTGCCTTCTTTCAGGTTAAGTAGAGGTTTATTAATTATGCATAATTAATACTTGTTAAATAACCAACAAAAACATAAAACTACTTCCCGTACCGATATATTATCCACAATATAAAGATCGCAATTAAGCAAATCGTATAATCCTGTGTCTGAATGGTAACAATTGTTCAGTTGAAATTTATTACCGCTTCATTGGGACCGCCTGTGTAAGCCATTGCAATCGATCGCTTCGTTGTTTGCACTCAATATAATATAGAAAACCGACAGGGGATGGGGATCGATAGACAGCTCTGAAGGAGCGCGGGGGTTCGTCCTCAATGTACACAGCGAATCCGGTAAGTTTGTTTGACAGGTAATATCTATAAGATACACAGGGAAGGCCAAAACCTAACCTAACAATCGCGAAAATACAAACAGACGAACGGAAGCGACGCTCAGTCCTAAATCTATAGGTTTAAGGAAAACTGTTTCGTCCGTGTCACGTCATTTCACTGACAGCTTTTTATATCGGATCAGTTCTCGAGTTTATAGAGACGTGAAAATCCTGATAGGCGCGGATTGTATTCAGATTTTTTTCTGATAATACTGAGGGGAAGATATGAGGAAACGGTCTATTTTCCTCTGAAGGAACGAAGGGTTGCGAGTTCTCAGATAAGTTTAAAATTGAACTTTGAAAAAGTAATAGAACTTTCCGTGCATAAAGTGAAAGTGTTAACAGAGTGAGTTCTTCTGTACCTAACAATTTAATATCAAAATGGAACATCATTTCCCTATAAAGGGAAAGTTTACAATTTACGTAAGGCCTATTGGGGGTGGGTGACATTGACAATCCCTTCTGAAACCTGACATGAGGGAAGGGGAATATTCATCAAATTTACGTAAGGTTATCGATTATGTTTAAATGCTAATTTGCGTGTTGACTTTCTGCGATTTTAAATTGTTTCTTATAACATCTCCAATTCAAAGAACAGCGCGTGAAGCTCCGAATGAAACTCGATGCTTTCTATACTAGTTACTATCAGTATTCGGCCGCACTCAAAAAAATCCAAAAGTCATCTAAATAGTATCACAGTTGTCAACTCTATGTCAAACTGGTTAACAAACCCTTTTGCGACCGATGCTGATTATTTATTATCTTGATTGAAAATTTTTAATTTTTCAAGTTGTATTTTTCAGATTTTTTTAATAACTACTCATAATAAACAATAATACATACATAATTATTACATTTACGTTTAGTATGGAATTTAAAGAAGATTGAGATTTTTTTTTGCAATTACTACCCTGCAGGGACAGTAGTGATGGTAAAACATTAATGAAATGTATCAAATTAAATTTCATATAGTCCCTTTTAGCATTTTTTTTCTGAGCATAAAGCCTTATTGGCATAAATGTCCCGGTCGCATGGTTGCACTGGTCCTGACTACTTATGATTTTTATATAATTTTTGTGATTGTGATGGATGAATTTAATTTTATTGAAAGTGAAAAAAAAGAATTAGTAAAAGTAATAATTATGATTTAGAAAGACAGGAAAATTTGAACTGTTTTGGAGTATTCTAAAATGTTATATACAATCATTTATTGCTAATAAAAAACTATTAATGGTAAGTTCAAATGTTTTTATTGCATCATAAATACCAAAAAATTCCTGAATTTTTATAAATTAAAATAATTTTGTTTATGTTTGTTAATTGGTTATTATACATTTATAAAATTATAAAAATTGAAGTAGCCATATATCAACGTCATTACGTTAGAACTTTTGATGTGCATTAAATTATCCTCTCTATTTTTGATAGCCGATTCTTACGTAACAAAGGAGGGTGGATATCTCCTAACCTTATGTTTCCTTACATGGGGAAAGGGGTGGGGGACCAAAAATATTGAAAAAAGAGTCTTACGTAATTTGTAAACGTTCCCAAAACAAAATCATAACAAAGTTTATAGAAAAAATGTCTTCCAAAAAAAACGAACTGGTTTTTATCTCGACTGTAACGATTGTAGTAAACTTTATATGTTCATATACTAATTATAAATTCGAATGCTTAAAATTCATAGTTGTCTGTTAAAATGAACTAACTGAAGTTAAATCCTTGACCAATTTTAAAGAGCAGTTTACCTGAATTTAACCCCTCTATGAAATTCTTCTATTGTTGGTTTTAACACGAAATTTTCCTTTCTTTTACAGTAAGGATTTAACTTATAACATGTATAACACATTAGTAGACCTATTTATATATAGTACACCATTGTATTCAACGAAGAAATCGCACAAATAAATCTCTAAAAATGAATATAACCTGAGAAAGTAAAGATTTCATATATGTGTCAATCAAATAAATAAATCATAAATATGTCAATTTAACAAAAGGGATGTTATGAAATGTAACTTATCAGCCCATAATTTATAAATTTGCGGCGCTGTCAATTGTGCCCTATTTTCGTTTATTCTGCCTCTTCTCAATCTGAACTGAAAGCTAGGCTTACTAGATCGCGTGTTCGTAATCGCTTAGCACGAGCAGAAACGTTCGAAATTCCTTTAAATTTATAATCTCGGTAGGACCTTCGTCATGCCGCAACAATCTAGCCCTCTCCGTTGGTGAATTCTTCTCCCTTTTCTCGGTAATAATCGATGATGATTGCTAACATGGAACACCTGCACGAAAATTAATAGTTGGCTCTTCTCGCGGAAATTGATCGGATTGATAGCCTTGTTGTTCACTCGATTATATACCCTTGAAGTTTATTACTGTTTTTATTGTGACAAATTGTTGAAGGGATTCTGAGGCCAAATGATTGGTCGAATGTAGTAATTTTATTTTGAAATTAATTCGATTGACTCAAGTTATTAATCTGAATCATTCAGCAGTGACAACAACTGTTTTTTTTTCAATTTAGTGCACCTACAGTTTAACGCAGGTTACGAACGTCCAATGGGCTTGTTATCAATGTCCATCAGCCAACAATTATCATCATTAAACTACCTAAATCATAGTCAAACATATACATCCATGCATTCACCGGGGCTAGAACCCGAATACTACAGCACTATAGTCGGGTGTTCTCCCGACTCAGAAACGAACGGAGGCTGGCTCGAACAACTTTATCAACTGTATCAATTGATTATATTTGTTCTAGAATTTAATTTTTTGCCGGTCTCCGTGGCTTAGTACGCAGAACATCCGACTAAGGTGCAGTAGAACTCGGGTTCGAGCCCCGATGAAGGCATGGGTGTTTGCGTTTGTCTATGATTCAAGTAGTTTAAATAATGATATATACTGGGTAATGTACATTGATTACAAGTCTAATGGTCGTTCAGAACCGGCGTTAAACTGTAGGTCCACTGAATTAAAAAAAAATTCAATAATATATTTGTATTTGAAAAATTGTCCCACCTGTTTTTGCACATGTTTGCCACTAGAGGTTTGTTTGTTTTAGTTGTGAATCAGTTTTCCTTTACGATTTTTCCAGTCCTTCAATTGAATGAGTAGAACTTGTAATGCATGAACACTTTTCGAGCAACATCCATATTTGCAATATGTACAATAGAATTTTTTATTATAAATTATTATCCATTTATATATTATATCACATAATTGCAGCAAAAATGGCAATGAAATATGTTGTTTTGCTTGCTTGCATAACTAAAAAAGAATAAGGAAATTAATGTAAAAAAATGTAACATCTTCAATAAATTCATTCTTATTATCTAACCTTAAACATCTGGAGAAAATGAAGGTGATGAAAAACTATCATAATTGTAAATTCAATGGACGATGAATCTACTCTGTGATACTTCGTATTTAAATGAAGGTGATGGAAAACTATCATAATTGTAAATTCAATGGACGATGAATCTACTCTGTGATACTTCGTATTTAAATGAGAGGTAATAATAAAAACTTGTCTAAAAATCACTGACTGAACAATTCTTTATTCGACTAGTTTCGCCTTTTACAGCATTATCAAGAATTCACAGCATTATCAAGGTTCATTCTTGATAATGCTGTAAAAGGTGAAACTAGTCGAATAAAGAATTGTTCAGTCAGTGATTTTTAGACAAATTTTTATTATTACCTCTCATTTATCATAATTGTGTTATAGAAACATAAATAATTCAAATCCTCCGACTAGCAGGTTTTCAATGAGATTTTTTTTTTAGTAAAATTGGAACTGATTATCTGATTGCATACAATCTCGAGTTTCTAGTTCGCTAACAGCACGCATTAGTCTGATTATTATCAAAAGTTAAATATTATCTTAGTTGATAAACTCAGAATTACTTGAAGCAATGACATCCAAATTCGAAAAATCGTCCAATATTCAATAATTTTTATTTGAATTGGACACATGTACCATATGAAAATGTGATTCTTCATCAAATTATAAATTATATAATTAAGACAAATTCTACGATATTTACTAGTGTCTAATGAGAATTTATGATAACAATATAAAGAAAATTCTTTCAATTATTTCTTATTTTTCAAATATTCCTCCCATGAAAAGTTTGTTAAAGTTGGGATACTTAAATATGAAGAGAAAATCTTGCATGATGATTCATAACCCAGATTCACCAATGAATAATTTCAAGGCAATTCAGTCCTGAATACTCATTGTTAGAAAATAACCCCGAATTCACTTTTCTAGTAGAAATACATCAGAAGAGAGTAATAAAATATCAATGGGTACTCGCAGTGAGCTCCCTTGAGATATCCCAAACGAGTTTCTCGTTGAAATATGACGAATATCGTCGAATTTCCGCGGGTCGCGTGACTCCTTCACCCCCAACGAGGCGGGGTCGGTTCGATATTCTTTAAATTTATAATGCGGACAAGGCCGTTCGTCATCATCCCCCCCGACACTCGTCTGCCGTCACAAAATGCCCGAAACGAATCGATTCTGACGCGAGCTTCACGTATTTCCGAATGTTCCGCTATTAATACCTACAATTTAAAGGGAGATTTATGGATTTCATGTGTATGTCTGTGTGTGCATGTCGATGAAAGTTTGGGGATACATGACAGGCTCATAATGGCCTACAACGACTACCCATCGGTTATTATTCCTTTGGAATCTCCAATTGGTTTCAATATATCTCCCTTTCCGGTTGTTCGCTGATTTTTTGCAATATGTTCCGGTGATCTGAACTGATGGATGGATTTAACCGTGACATTTTTCCAAGCTGAAACAGTTAATTCTTCGACAAAATTTTTATTTCTGCGCAGATTAATAAGCAAACGGAGTGATATGTTTATACATATTTGCATAAATTAAACATTGATATATTATATCAACGATCATTGTAAATTGATAATGCATATTTTCTCTAAATTCAGTGTAGAATCTAAAACCTGAAATACGTAGTTTCCAATCAAACATTGAGATTGTATTCTGTGTACCACTGAAATCTAAACTCGTGAAAGCGTAACAATCACAATTAAAATCAAAATAATAACGATTGATCAACATGCATTCAGTTCAACCATTTACAATTATATTAATACACCTGGAAACTATCAAAGTTCAAATGCTATTACACATTTTATATCTTCATTTCTTCGTGTTATAATTTGCAACTTCTATCCGATAGGTTAACTGCAAGATGGATGATTGTTTGACATGCTTCCACACCAAGGTTTTTAGATATTCAGTAGATTTTCAGTTTGGTGTTAATATATCATTATGTCAATGTATTATCGATTGTAAGACAGAAAAACTTTTGCAAGTAGAAAATCTATTCAGGGATTCTTATTTCATTTAAAAAGTGAAAAAAATAAGCTCTAATGCAATGGATATCTCAGGTGGGGATAATCAATGGAAGATTACAAAGGTACATAGTTTAAGCTATCAGATATTCGTAATTGTAGGGGTTAGTCAGGTATTCTGTATTATAGGTACAGCTTAGTAGAATGAGATCAATATGGAAATACAGTTTTTTTATTATTAGAGAGAAAATTATTTAATTTATTGTTAGAAAATTGTTTTAAAAAAACTCTTTTACCACAGGTATTATACCTTTGTGAGGATTTTTACATATTTTTCTGTATTCTTATTCATGTATACAACTAAGAGAAACTATTATTCTTATTTATTATTTGCAAATTTTACATATATGAATAAGACTTGAGATTATTATTTCCATAGAGAACAAAATTTCATCGTATTTTTTCTTGAAAAATAGGTAGGTGCTGAAAGTATATGTTTTATATTCCTCATATTACAAGCCCTTTGGTTTAGGGAAATTTCTTGTAATGGCTCCTTTTGTGGTTCTTGGTGTAGTGTTTTAAATCTTGTTCGCTTCTTCAAGTTCGTTATTAGTCGCGAAATGTCATTTCAAATCTTATAATGATCCTAGAGTATCACTTACTCCAGGTGAATAAGTAACAATTTGTCTGATAATTGTGATGTATTATTAATATATGGTGTAACGTTTTGTTGAATCCCTTCCTTTATAAAAAGTGGCTATAATTTGTTCAATATAAAATACTTTTTTGCAATGTATTTTTATGTGTTTCTTGAAGTGGAGTAGGTAGTCCTTTACCACTTCTTGATATTTGACCGAGTTTGCTCGAATTAGATCATTTTATGACATAAAAAAAAAATGACATAAAAACTAATAATATTAATTGGGGTCACAATTTTGTTGCTTGATAATTTTCTGGTGAACATTGTTGGCTGGGTTGATATTTATTCAACCACCTGCCTCACAGATGTTTAAATTATGATTGAATTATGATACGGGTTACCACATATCAAACTTGTGTTCAGGGTTTCCAATATCCTGCAGTTATAAGTATGTATACTCATTCTATCACATGTTGATTCCCATACAACCAACAGCAGCAAAGTATTGCATTGCAACTATATTACGTGGGATGGGTTGCTCGGGAATACATCCACTTGATGAAAAGGAACTGTAGGCGAATTTGTGCATCAGAATTTTAGATGAATTTTATATGTATCTTTAGATATGCTAGCTTCGAATCCTCGATTTCGTATGGACGTTTTTAGGGTAACTATGAGTCCAGTGTTAAAAAAATTATGGATAACGTACACAGTTTATAAAGCCAGATGAACGTGAATAAAAGGAGAACAATACACGTTTGGAATTAATTATTAACTGATGTCATAAAAAATTGATTCTAGAAATATCTAATCATAAGAAGTCAGCAAGGAAAAACAAGGAATGAACCTTCTATAATTATCATTTCGAACTTTCTAAAAGTGAAATGTGTTTGGAAGGAGATATTGAAAGATTCTGATATGGACAACTTGAATAAAATAAAATATAGCTGTGATTTATGCATATTTCTTTAGTATAGCCAATAGCTAAAATTTCATGATTGAAAGAATCTAGGCAAAGCGCCAAATTACCTCAACACTACAAGAGGCAATTCCTAACCATATAAAAAATATTTTCGAACTTTGAACCAAAGAACTGACATTTTTCACAAGATCCTCACCACGAAGAATCTTTTTTGACGTAAAACAGTTTGTACCGAGAGTGGCACAAACTAGTGAGAATTTTTCAAATAATATGGAATAAATAGCAAATTATCTCCTACCTCTTGAATCTCTGAAAGATTTAAGAGGTAGTACTCAAGGTAGTACTCAATATTTCCATTTCACATATTCAAAAAAACTTGATAATTCTAAATTTGTTATGGAGAAATATTTGCTTACTAGGTACGTTAAAGATCACATTTCTTTAAGTTTCAGATCACGTCTTTCAGTTTCATATCCAACATTTTGATATTTTGAATCCAATTTGTGTAATTTTTTTCGTCGGAAGCTCCAAAATATTTTTTTGCAAACATACCGAAATCAATCCTCACGCAATCAATACCGTTCAGTGTAGTACCGCCAAAAATTGTCAAATAAGTTTCAGAGATTAGACGAAACAAATCCAGACAGAAAAAAATTTTGGAATTACTTTTTTGAAACCTTAAGTACCTTCATGTTTTCTTTAAAAATGTTCTTCTGAAAATAAAAGAGACATTGTAGTTCATCTGTATAGGTAATTCATAACAAGTATTGTATACCGACCTATACTATTGTCATTCCACTTCTTCAATCAAATCAGTACAGGAATAAAAGAATACAAAAAAATCATCATTCAAAACAAAAGAGTTAACGGAATATCTGGTTATCATATTAGAAATGACTATTTCATAGATGCGAGAACAATAATGCTAAATTGCTTGAACAAAGGACTGAAAATGGTTTTAATGGATTTCATTGAAATCCTGTCAGCAATAGAGAAGGGTATTCAAATAAGAAATAGAATAACAGAGTCTAGGATTTCCTATAATATTAATGTCGTGATAGAAACCACCGAATTTGGGTTAATATATATCGTTTTTATTAACTAGTTTCATCAAACAAGTATGAAGAATTTTTTAGAAATTTAGTCAACTATTTCGTATGACTATACTTATTTTGTATCTTCTGGATATCTATTCAGAAAAAATTTAATTAGGACATTATGAAATATACATTTCGATTTTGTGCATTTGTATGGATGCTTCAATGCGTAGATTGATTGATTACTTTTTAGCTCAAGAAAGAACGCTGTAACGATGTACAAAAATCTCGAATGCCAAAAGAAAATCTTATAACAAGACTTATTACATTCGCAGAAAATGGGAAGTCAGGAATATTTTTATGAATTCGTTCCGTCTATCTTTCTTTCTTATCATGCTCTCGACCCTTGGAAAGATTGAATTCCTGACAATATGAAATGAACTCATATTCGTAATCCAACACCCCCAAATGGACGTGTTTCGAAATCTGAGAATCTTGAATTTCTCTATGCTCTCGCATAGTGTTCCATCTTTCTTGAGTTTCCTTTGCTTCGAGAGTTTTCCAACTTATTATGACGATCAATTACCACTCGCAGTGTCAGTGAAATTCTCACCGAAGTAATCTAATAAACTGGATTGGGGAGAAGCATCATTAAAAATTCATTCGATATCTCAGAAATAAATAGATATAGATTTATAATAACGAAATATAGAATATGAATTATGTGTATATATATTATTATTATTTCGATTTTTCCCCATGAGGAGAGCGACTGAACTTGAATTCGCAATCATTAGGAATTTTGCTTCATCTTTTTTGCCTCCAAAAAACGCTTCATCCTCTCTGAATGCTCTTTCTTCCGTTCATCTGTCCACTTTACTCCAGGTTGACGATTTACTTTTTGCTTAAACTTTATATTTGCGATTTTATAGCGGCATTCAGTGCGATCTTCGAGATTTTTTATATTGATCTGTTGTAGATCCTCTTGGACCTCTTTTAGCCACTCTGTTCCGCATTTACTATTCATAATTATATTCTGTTTTCTTTATATTTATATCGAGTAGTTTCTTCGGTATTCTGGTCTGTTTCATTCTGTAGACATGTGCATAGAACTTTGCTCGTCGTTTTCTGATTTCTTTCGTTATCGTATTTGTCTTTTGATAGAGTTCATTTTGAGGTCTTTTCATCCAAATACCGTTTCTATTGATTGGCCCGTAAATCTTTCTGAGAATTTTTCGTTCTTGTTTTTCTATTTCTCTAATTCTTGAATGACCGCCAATAACCATTGTTTCAGCTGCGTAGATTGCTTCTGGAAGAACCGTTGTGTTATAATGCCTCAATTTGGCGCCTCTCAAAATGCACTTTTTGTTATAGTGAGCCCATGTTAGTTTGTAGGTCCTTTGGAGCTTGATTATTCTCTGTTCATTAGCGATTCGGTTTAAACCTGAGGACTGTATAACTTCCCCGAGGTATTTCAAGTGGCCTACTTGCTCACCATGTTTTGTCATAAGAGAAGATTTATTTTTTGGTTTTCTTTCCATGTATTTGGTTTTATCATAATAAATTTGTAACCCGGTTTTCTGCGCAATTTCATGTAGTTTTTCCACGTCGCGAATGGCTTCAGTTCTGTTGTCTGTGATGATAGCAATATCGTCTGCAAAGGCGAGACATTTGACATTTATTCTATTTTCTTTTTTGATGCCCACTTGTATGCCCTTCACGTGAAGTTCCCATTCCCTTATGATCTTTTCTAAAACAATATTGAAAAGAATTGGCAAAACTCCGTCCCCCTGTCGCACACCGGTTTTGTTTTCAAAGGGATCTGATATTTCACCCATAAATTTTACCTTGGAAGTTGTACCTGTAAGTGTCTGTTCTATAATTGTTCGAGTCTTTCGATCGATTCCAAATTCTTTCATGATTTCGAAAAGGGTTTCGCGGTCTACCGAGTCATATGCTTTCTTGAAGTCAATGAATGTGATCCCTGTATTTCTACATTTCCTCATCTGTAATATCGTCTTGAAAGTCCAGATCTGTTCAACACATGATCGCCCTTTTCTGAATCCAGCTTGGTATTCCCCAATTAGTGGATCCGCTTAGTGTTCTACTCTGTTTAGGAGTGCTTTAGAAAGTATTTTGTACGCAACCGGGAGTAAGGAAATTCCCCTGTAATTATTGATATCCATTTTGTCCCCCTTTTTATGCAATGGATGTATCAACGCGCATTTCCAATCCTCTGTTATCTGTTCCGTTCTCCAGATTTCTGATATTAAATGATGAAGTTTTTGGGTCAGAGTAGTATCGTTCAGTTTCCAGAGTTCCGCAATAATCCCATCTTCTCCTGCTGCTTTGTTGTTTTTGAGTTGCTTTATAATTGCTGTAATCTCTTCCATATCAGGGGCTTGCGAGTCTGGATGCGTAAACCCCGAAAAGTCGAACTTAAGTTTTTCTTGGGGAGGATTGCAGTTGAGAAGGGTGCTGAAATATTCGGCTAACATTTTGCAGTTATTTTTTGTGTTAGTTTCCAACGCGCCATCGGATTTTTTGAAACAAAGAGTGGGCGCTTGGTATCCTCGCAAGTTTTCTCTGAAAGTTTTGTAAAAATCTCTAGTATTATTATTAGTGAAATCCTTCTGTATTTCGTGACACCTATTATTATCATATCTCCGTTTTTCTCTTCTAATTACTTTGGAGGCCTGTTTTTGAGTTGTAAGGAAATTCTCCCAGTTTTCGTCATTTTTATGGCCGTTAAATTTTTTCCATGCAGTTATTCTCTTGTCGACTGCTTGGTCGCAGATTAAGTTCCACCAGCGGTGTTTCCTGGTGCGAGGAGGTTGCCCTAGTGTGATATCTTTCTGAATATTCTTTGTAAGGATTTCCTAATTCGTCGATTCTTCCTGATTGATTTGTGCAATGATTGTATCCTTGTGAAGTTTCAGATATTCGGGATCGGACCTAACTTTTCTGGGTGTGAATTTTTTATTTCTCTTGGGTTGAAATTTTGTTTTTATTTTTATTTTTATTATTGATATATATATATATATATATATATATATATATATATATATATATCAGATATATATCAGACTTATATATATATAAGTCTGACCAGAGACTCTGCTACTGTTAACAGCGTAAACAGTACCTTCAGAGTCGCTAGTAGAATCTGCACCCCATTGGGCGGCTGAAGTAAAACTCGTCAACCAGCTTGGCAAGCGTGGCGTTTTATCGCCAAATACCGCCTATGGATATGTCAAGTTTAAAACACAATCTTGGCAAAGACAGGGGAAGCCTTCGTTCTGCAGTGGACGGACAGAGGTTGATGATGATATATATATATATATATATATATATATATATATATATATATATATATATATATATATATATATAGGATATATATATATATATATATATATATATATATATATATATATATTATAGTATAAATATGAGTATATAATATATATTAGTGATCTTACTGATGAAATCGTTACGATAGTAGATGGGTACATCAAGAAATGAGGTCCTCAAGGAACAACACTAGGAACAATTTTATTCACCATCAATGCGAATAAACTTTTGCTGTCTGAGAATGAAGTGAAAATAATCAGTTTCGCTGATGACACTGCGATAGTTTACTGAGCAGCGAAATGGAACCATCTCAAAACCAAAGCTGTAATATCTGATTTTTGATGTTTTGAGTGTTGTAACTGAAGCAACTATAACTAAAAATATAGAAAAAACACATAATTTTTTCTGTAGAAAAGCCCTGTATTCAGATATCATACTGAATTCGCAGATAAAATGGTAATGTCATGTCAAAAGCTTAATTGTTAGGTTAGAGAATGATTATACCAATTGAAACATCTCTCAATTACTTTGAACTTAAATCTTCTAACAATAATGTCGAATCTCTGGCAGAGTATTTTATGCAATATGATGTTGAAAAGAGGCGTGGTGCGAATGATACAGTAACTGAAAAAGCTGAAGATTCCACCAAATGACTTCTGAAAATCCTTCATGAATCAGATACCCGATATCATACTGACCTGCTGTATGAACAAACTGACGTATAGGATATACGTCAGCTGTCTATTATATCGCTGCTAAACTATACGAAAAACATACAATTGCTACTTTAAAGAATATACGATGAACACCAAATATGGCAGGAATTACAATTTGAATTGAGAAATTGACTTGGGTTAACACAAATGAATTCAGATCGGAATGTTGATGGAATTAGTGAATATTACAAAATACAGTAAATCCATACGCCTCCGTGCTTAGTTAATCCAGTACATAGCACATAGTACATAGTACCAAAGAAGCAAGTACCAGAAGATAGTACCAATAATTTATAATGAATTACAATTTAAATTGAGAACTTGGGTTTACAGAAATAAATTCAAATCTGCGATGAAAGACTGGATGACAACTACAAATAGGATCCTTCGTTGATGAAATTAGTGAATGTTTAAAATTGTAAAAAGGTGGAAAACTAACCTAAGATTGTTACACTCTTTTCACATTCTTCATATTCATAATTTCAGAATTTCTCCATCTCTAATCAGATATATTCTGAATACATGTGTGTAAGTATGTAAATATTACACGATATAAATTATCAGTTAGGCACTATTACTTTTTACAAGCTATTGACATTTTTCATTAACAGTTTTCAATAACAGTTGCAATATTAATTACTTAAAACGAATCAAGTTTCATTTAAAGTTTCACGACATCTCCTAAAATCTCTGTGTCAAAAAACACCGAAAAAAATTTCGAAGAAAAGCTATTTTGATTCCATATATAATTTAAAAGAACACAGAAAAAAGAATTTTTCCATACTTCATTCCCTTTATCGATAATTATTATTACAATAATTCAATAATAACTTTTCCTACAGGGCTTAACTACAGGATCAAATTGAATTTACCTGAGGAACGAAATTCGTCAAATTATTCCTCGAGTTAGATTAGTTTGAACGTTCAGTATATTTTGTAAAAAATATGAACTCCAAAACTTTCACTTCTTTACACATTATACAACACTGTTCATTTATTGTGTATAACAATTACTAGATATTACTTTTTGACCGTCCAAATCAAACATATTTTTATAAAAACTGTCGTCTTTTCTTTAATAAAGACATATTTACAAAAAATTATTAATTGATGATTAAAACAATTTCAAACATGTTCCTTTTATGCACGTTGATGTTTGTTGTCGTACAAAAAATTGGAATTCTTCAATAGTCATGAAGAAACTACTTCAATTTCAAAAACAAAAACAGAAGTGTACGAGTAGGTATCTTATCTACATTATCAATAAACGGATCACTGAATTTCAAGAAGAAATTTCTAGTAAAATTTCATCTAGATTCATGTCATTCAATTAGGATTTAAATATTCATAAATGAACATCCAGTCATCCACTTCAATTCAGACTATTGATCTAGTACACGTAAAAGATGAATTAATATTCCAAAGGCATCAATTCAATTCGTCCTCGACGGTCTCAATTAAGAATGAATTAAACGTACCCAGGTCTCTAGATCGCCGACACTTCCTTCGAAAAAACAACAATATAGACGATAAGATCGCACATTCTTTCCGAACCGTCCTCCCATCAGCCTTCCGATGTTGTTGAACCTGTTATCAAACGGCCGGGAGAAGGCCTCAATTAGTTTGACGGCAACTCTTCTCGTATAGCCTTTATTTGAGATCGCGAATTACGGGTAATTTCCTTCGACGCGAAAAAAAGCAAAAGAGAAATGCTATCGGACCCTTAGCAAACGGAGTTCTTGTAAATCTGACAGAGTGGATGGCGTGACTTTCCATAGTATAGACTTTGTGCAGACGTCGGTATCGAAAAATCCCGGAAATTTATTTACGACTTCACTGCTACATCGCACACTATGCAACACACTTAAAACGTCTAGAAATATATTTATGTATTCTAATC
The DNA here is from genome assembly GCA_030704895.1 of Henosepilachna vigintioctopunctata. Classification (NCBI taxonomy): domain Eukaryota; kingdom Metazoa; phylum Arthropoda; class Insecta; order Coleoptera; family Coccinellidae; genus Henosepilachna; species Henosepilachna vigintioctopunctata. The sequence continues at coordinate 4,100,662 of JARQZJ010000035.1, forward strand.
AGAATATACAAATTAGTTTTTAATATGTTAATGTCAATATAACCCCACCTTATTGAATTCATTGGCTGATAGATTCAATCAACAAAATGTACCTATATCTAACCCAGTGGTTCCCAATATTTTTCATTCCCGCTGCACTTACAAGTCTAGTACTTTGTCACAACTCCCTACACTAGCTAACTATTCGAAATAGTAAGATTGATACTAGATACTAGATATTAATTTCTTATAATTATTGAATCAGTGACATTAGTAATACTTCAAAAATACGTAATTCCTATGTTACTAAATTCATTGGTTTATAAATTTAATCAACAAAATGTACGAGGTTTGTTCAAAAGAAAAGGTGAATTTTGAATTTTCGAGAAAAGTATTCACTTATTCATCAATATCCATTTTGTTCCCTTAAAGTAATCTACCTCAGATATAGGCAATGGATGTGCCGATTCCTAAAGTTGGATTTCCTCGTGAGTTGTATGATCTTAGATCAATTAGTCTCTTGCCTACATTTTCTAAAATCTTAGAGAGGGGAATTCTTGGGCAGGTTACTGAGTACGTAAATCAGTTCAACATATTGCCTAAGAATCAGTCTGAAGATATGTTACTTCAGTTGACCAAAAAATGGCTGTCGTTTTGGTTGCGCTTGACTACTCACGCGCAATTGATGATTTGAATCATGACCTTCAATGTGCAAAACTGAAGTTTTTGGGATTCAGTGTGCGTGCTATTCGCTTCTTCGAAACGTGTCACAAGAGGAGACAGCAGTGTGTCTATATTGAGAATTGGAGATCTCGATTTCTTCATGTTAAATCGGGTGATTCACATCGTTCCGTTTTAGGCCCCTACTTTGTTTGCTTTATACTACAGATTTAACTAAATGTGCTACATTCCAAGGTTTATTCATTTGCAGATGACACACAGATTGCGCACAAATATAACGAAAAAATTCATCTTTCCTTTTGAATTGACCTCGTATGTCTAACCCAGTGGTTCCCTATCTTTTTCAGTTTCAGTCCCACAAGTCTAATACTTTGTCAAGAAGTCCTACACTAGGTAACTATTCGAAATATTAAGATTGATACTAGATAATAATTGCTTATACTTATTGGATTAATGATATTAGTGATAGTACAAAAATATGTAAATCACATCTTACTAAATCATTCGCTCATAGATTCAACCAACAAAATGCATGTCTTACTCAGTGGTTCCCAAACTTTTTAGTCCCCAGTGCACTTACAAGTGTAGTATTTCGTCAAGACGCCCTACTTGTTATTCGAGATATATATATATATATATATATATATATATATATATATATATATATATATATATATATATATATATATATATATATATATATATGTGTGTGTGTGTGTGTGTGTGTGTGTGTGTGTAGAATTTAGGTAACGGGAATAATTGGTCTAAAGAAGTGTTTAAAAACTATTTGTTTTTTGTGTCTTCTTCAGGAGAAAAAACAAGAATTAGAGTTTATGCAGTGAAGATAACATAACTGACATCATGTTAACAAACGTCTCTTATTTTGTTGCCACTTATAACATTCAGTTTAGCCACATGTGGGTTATAAGTGGCAACATAAGTATTTCGAAAATGAATCGATGAGCTTTGCAAACCATTCGCAAATGCAATTACTTAAAACAGGAACTTAACAGTTCCTGAATGTTCGTGTTGCTGCCTAGTAATGACCTAAATTTAATATATTAAGTTCCTAAATCTGGTTCAGTAAAATATCTGGCGATGTCATGATAATTTTGTTGTGAATAAAGGCAAATTTCTTTATTAAACAGCTATTCCGTATACTCTGCTTCCATTTATTTGTATTGTTTTCTGAAAATTCTATCTTTCAGAAGGCTAGCTTTTTTAGTCAACATTGAGAGATTCTGAAACTTGGTTCAGTTGAGATATCTCGATTGATTTCAAGTGTTTTGATATATTCGTTGACGTTTCATTTGAATATTAAAGCTTACCGAAAACAAAATGATTGAATTTGAAAACAAATATACTGACATAATATAATTTATATAATTATAATAATTACATATATTATGTAATTTGCATATTACAGAAAATAATTATAACAGAAATAGAAGATTTTAATATGAATGACTGAATATTTATTATTCTTGATTAAAGACGTAATTAAAATGTAATGAATTAATAATAAGTGAATTGATTACCATGTATAAGTGTCAAGGTAGAATTGATCAAAATTGAATACTCATTATTGGCATATACTTAAAATATTGGGTAATTTATTTTTTTATACCTTAGTAGAATTGGATACGTGCATAACACGTATTAATATATGTCCTGTCATTATGGGTTTTCCATGAATCTCGATCAAGCTATATTTACAATATTTACATATCAGTTGCAAATAAACTTCCATTCATTGATAAATAAATAAAATTCACAATAAAACATCTACATTCTACAACATGAACGTAATGTATGAGATTTCCAGTTGTTGAAATTCTAGGCCAGCTTACCCTAAATAATTTTGAAAAAATCTTTTTTCAAAATTGTTTACAAAGAAATTTGTTTTTTCATAAATTGCTACTATATACTCGTGAAAATAGTATAGAATTAGTCCCGAAGGTCAGCAAAACCGAGAAGCAGGTACAAAAGATTAGGGAGAGCTGCAGTAAATCCGGCCGCTCGAACGCCTTCGGTTGCGGCAGCTGATGCACGCCTTCGGGGTCGTCTTATTGTTTTGTTCTCCGTTTTATTGTTATTGTCTTGTTAATTTTTTGAACTGCTTTGAGAAATGCAAGAATTCTTCAGAATGATGCTTACGAAGACCAGAAAGGAGTTGTGTATGAAGCTGGAATGGATATGTGAGTAAAATTCATTTTTTTACGATTTTTCACGAATAAAAACTTTGAACTGATTTTTCTCCGAACCACGTTTTTTTCATGAATTACACTCTCATTTCAAAACTATTGCACTTATCGATATGAAGCAAACGGCATTTTACTTCTTAGATGTCTGGCTATGGCCTCAAGCAGAAATATTCATTATTATTTAAAAAAGTTATAAACAATTAAAAGTGAAAAAGAGGGTAAAAAAAAATTTAACAATCCGCCATTTTGTTTTTTTTTTCATTGAAAATGTTTCATTCTGCTTGATGTCATAGCCAATTGATACAGAACATGAAACCATTTTGTTTTTTGTTTTCAGATAATTCTTCTCCAAGAAATGATATCATTCATCTCCGATTCAGATGAGTTTCAGCAGCCATTTTCAGAACCGCCATTTTGAAAAAAAAATTTTTTTTCAAGTAATTTCATAAATGTGCTTACATATGTAAATAAATTGATTACTCAACATATTTTGTACTATAAATAAAATATATTGAAAAAAATAACGTTTTTTGGAGTAAGCTGGCCTTAAAAGTTTTATTGAAATGAGCTCATTGATTAAACTCTTATATCAATCATTGAGTAGGTAGGTAAATCAATTCCCTCGTAAGTGCATTAATATGAAAAAACCATCGACATAGTTTCGATTACCTCTAATCGCTATCTTCGCAATAAATCTAACAAGCAGACGTGAAGTATACAGCAATAACCATTGAATAAACAAAACAATCAACAGGGCAATAACTCATAAAAAATTATATGTACCACATATCAAAGCAATTTATGATTTGTTATAGGTACCTCGTGCCCCAAATCTGTCTCTCCTTGGAATGTTGTTTATTTAAATTTGTATTTATATTTGTACCTTTACTCCTAATTTGCATTTGAAGGATGTTGAAATTTGAATGATAATCTTGCTTAGGTACTACTAACTACTGTAAGCATTCGACAATATGAAAGTTGATCGCATTATATCGCCTTAAAATTATATTATACCAATATCATTACTTTTCGTTGTAAATGATTCAACCCATATTTTATATGGAGTCTTTATAGATTCGAAACAAGTGAAAACCAGTTGTTGTTGAAGTAGACAAACAGGGTAATTTTAAAGGTGGATCTCGGTATATGAAGAGAGAACGAAAACAATGGAAACAGTACCTTGAGATAAATATTTTTTGCATTTCACTAGAATTCTGGAAAAAACTTTTTTTCTCAAAAAATTCACGTAAAATATATCATAGTTATATCTTACACGACGGAAGAAAACTGGAAGATTAAGTGGAGAGTCCTGAAAATGTAGTGGACAGGTGATATTATAAATAAACTTTAGGTTAATCTCCGAAAAATTATGCCTGTTGTGAGATGTGCGGACATGAATGCAGGACGTGCAAATTATTCAGTTCATATAGCAAATCTTAATACTGGATTTGGAACCATTATTTTCAAAACAATTAGTATTCGAAAGTTTGTATACACTGAGTAACAAAATTCTAATCAAATTTAAAGTAGAGAATTAGGTTTTACAACATTTAGAACATTTTAAGTCGTCTAAGAACCGATGTTTATTCACTGCATGTGTTTAAGGTTTTGGTCAAACATTCAAGGACCGTGGTGAATTTGTCCATCTGAAACGGACTCAAAACATGCATGAAAGCGATGTTATCGAAGATCTTCACTTTATACACCGATAATATTTTTAAGGAAATTGTGAATTTCATCGAATGAAAAATATCAAAATTACGTAAATTGATCTCAATATACAACCATTAAAAGCCGTTTTGTGATGCCGAACATAGTATAAAAAGTATAAATCTCATTTATGAAGCTCGGATTATAAGCTCGGATTGAGTGAAGAACACTTTATGTGCTAGAAAAATCTATGGCAGCGGTCCCCAAGCAATGGATCGTGGGTCACCCAAGGAATCACCGAATACATTAAAACCTCATATCAGAAAATGAACTTCGCTGTGTTGTTCTTATTTTTATTACTTTTTTTTTATCTAGGAACACATTTGTAGAAACAATTTTTTGTGCCATTTGTTGAACGTATCTATATTTAGCAGATTCTTACCTACTTTGTAATTTAAATGAGTGTTCTGCTTATAGAATTCTTATATTTGGTCTTATTAATTTGTTTATTGGAATCACAACCCAAATCATTATCAATAATTGATTTGTATATTATGATTGTAACTTTTTATGCTATTATAGGAAGAAATGTACCTACTAATATAATTTTTTCATTCCACTCTTTACTGAAGGATCATGGAGGTATTGCTGCGAAGAATGGTGGTCGCCAGTAGAAAAAGAATGGAAGCCACTTGTCTATGGATAGTATTATGTTAGCGGAAACCAGGAAGAATCGTATGATAATCGCTGAGATAAGAAAAACTAACCGACGTTATCTTTAGAATCAAATGTGTCAATAGAACGGATTACATAATACGCTGGACCCCCGGTAATCTGGTCCCTGTCTAATCCGGCACCCCCCGTAATCCGACATGGCTATCACTGTTGAATGTAGGTTGAAACATAAAATATCTGACATTATTCTAGAACGAAATTTCAGCACTTTTCAATTTTCAGAACAGCATTTGATTAAGAAGTAGTACTCGAAACGTCGTCTTGCGTATTTATATTAAATTTATGAGAAAATTTTCGATATTAATTCATTATGGATATTAATTTTTCCCAAGTATCGACCTAATCAATCATCATATATTATTCTATTCAGAAATACACCACTCAAGAACTTAAGTGAATTACTTAGTGAAAAAAATATTGAAATAGGCTCAAATGAAAGATGAAAATATGAATAGGGACGGCTTTTCCAAGAATCCAGGAAGTGAATAAGATTGAAAAAGACGATTTTATTTCATATAAAAAATCATCTATTTAAAAATCACTCAACATCTTAAGTCAATTACTGAGTGGAAAAAATACAATACTTCTGTAGAATAAAACTAGAAACAGAACCAAAAACCAACAAACAATACACTAAAAACAATGTGGACAAACTGGCATTGAAGCTCATCCACAAAGCTATAAAATCTAAAAAACTTATATTCAAACTTATAACTAAAGAATAGTCAAAACAATGTGGGCAAACTGGCATTGAAGCTCATACACAAAGCTATAAAATCTAAAAAACTTATATTCAAACTTATAACTAAAGAATAGTCAAAACAATGTGGGCAAACTGGTATTGGAGCTCATCCACAAAGCTATAATATCTAAAAAACTTATATACTATAATATTTAAACTTATAACTAAAGAATAGTCAAGCAAGACCTCGTCTGATATCACCTGGCACGCATACAAATATACCAATGACATGATGGCAAGGTTCAAAGATACCACAAATTTTATGAAGTTGTGAAAGTCCAGAACATTAGTACGAGCCAGAGGTGGATCAAAAATTTTCGTGTTTCGACACGGTAATCTCGGAACACAAAATTTATGAAGGAAAGAAGAAAACAGCAATCAACAAACCCATTATCAACTTGTGAACATTATTCCCAAATATTTGCTTCGTGTTAAAGTGAGGGAACATTGACTCTCGTAGTAAATCTAGTAAGTATTAAATCTGGCGATGAATTGAAAGAAAAAGAAAAACGAGGTTGTACGTTACCATAAACGTAATTTAAACAGAATGAATGTAAAAATCGTGACAAGTTTGTACATTACACACTCCACCAAATTTTCAGTCATAAACAAGATTCCAATTGTATTATCGCAATGAACGCCATAGAACATGAAATTCCCAGTTTTGGCCTGAACGACCTTCTTGAGAAAACATACTTATACACTCGAGAGGCCAATAAATATTTAGTTATTAGCCCCGAACATTATTCCTGGGCCGTAACCGCGAAATTCGGTACCGCTCGCTCCAGAAAGAAGCCCTATAAATACGAAGTATGTGATCCCACGTTTGGACAGTTTTATACGACCAGAAAGACGCACGACCGCCATTCCGATCTCTAATAGCTCCAATATATTCCGAAATATGGTGCACGATGCCGTAATGGCGCGCGGACCATCGATCTGTTCTGTGCTCCTAACCTACAATTAGAGATAACGCTGTATTTATTATTATCATCATTTCGACTTGGCTGTCAAGCAGTTCGATTTGTTGGCTGTTAATGGTTCTCAGTTCATTTGTCTCTGCAAAGAGTTTTAATTCGTTCGTTTTCTTTGTTGGGACGCTTAGATCTTAGTGTAATTTATGGTGCAATATAAAGGAAGTTGAAAAGCACATTTTCCATATATTACATTAATGGGAATATTTGGTCATACCTATATGTTTTCAAGAGTTGATAGGGCACCATAACTATGATCAACAGTCAACAAAATGTTCCAATTATCAATTCGTATTTTTTGGCATTAGGAAATGCTGATGTTACAAATAATTCTGATTTTATTGAATTTCCCGACTTCATTCAATTTATAATACTAGCAACATCGATAACTATAATGATAAACTGATATTTACAACATGCAGCGAAAGATCAGAATCTAATAAAAGTTCAATAAACACCACACAAAAATCGCAGTGGATAGGGCTACTCTACCAAGGCATGAGAGCGGTAGAGAATTAGCAAATATTGATAACTTGTTCGACCAGAAAATAGTGAATCACCCTGATTATTTCCACAGAAAGTATGCTGATTCGCAACTGCATATATAATTCGCAAAGTTTATGACTGCACTACTCTGAAACTGAACGATGGTCAGGTTACAAGTTATAACTTGTAGAAAAGCTACAAAACTGGAGAGAAGAACCCTTGCAGAGAAGCACATTAATGAGACTGCGAAAGAAAATGTCGACAAGAACCGTCGAATTACTGGTCGGTCTCAGACAGAATGTTTCTCGAAACGGAAAGCACATTTCTAGCTATCCAAGACTAAGTTACAGGTTATTCGTTACAATGTTACTTGTAATTACCTGAAGTACATAGTTAAAGACCAAACTGTAAGGGATATCAGGTGCTGATACCAATGCCAAACATCAGAGACAATCCAGCACATACAGGGTATGTCAAATTTGTGCACCTACGAAATACAAAGAGAGACATGACGACGTAGCAAAGATGGTGCATCAACAACAAGCACTAAAATTACATATTTTACAGAAGGAAGGGACCTCTTGACCGCACTCTCTTGACTTATCAAACAGATTCCTACAATATATCTGACCTTGACCTAGTTGAAAAAGAGCCAGGGAAACTACTTCATCTAGGTGGTCATTAAAAATGGAAAAAACCTGGTTGAGAAAGATGCTAATATAATATCTAAATATCGAGAACTTGAAGTGCGAGTACAGGGACTGTCATATCAACGTCGTCAAGACGTTTTAACATAAAGGAAATCCATGCCGCCAAGGCCACCACTGTGAATATTGCCACCATCGATACCACCGCCACGGCCCTGGTAATTTGAAAAGGGCCTCCATAGAGATTATTCCGTCTGATATATAATAACTGAGATAAGTGAAAGTTTCCTGGTGAGGGATTGTGAAAGCCGTAATAATGAAACTTTTGAAATATAAACTTGCATTTTTCGTATTTACAACTCACCTTTAGCAACAGTCACACAAACGGACATGAGGATCCAACCAAAAAAAGCTGCACTCCCTAAGCACGTACCAGCTGCCATTTTTTATTCTCAAATGTCTTCTTTTAGATGCACACCACTGTAGCACTGAAAGTTGTGTCACCACTATCTGAAAAAAAAAAAAATATGACTTTGATATTTTCTATTTCATCAAGTTTTAATCTTTTCTTTTGCATAGAATATGTTGCAATTAACTTATTAAAAAACAATTCGTTAATTCACAAAGTCAAAGTTTTACTCTTCTCATTCCTTCAATTTAAATTTTTTTTCAGTCGAATTCAGATTAACTATATATGCATGAACCTTATTTGACAAGGTTCAAATGTGATGGCAGCATGAATTGAAATTAATTTGGGGGTTGAAAGTCAGGTATTTTTCAACACTACTATTTTCGAATATAAACTAAAATGCAAACATTTGAACTTTTGATTTACACTTTATTGACAATATAGCATGACGCGTTTCGTCGTTACAAACGACTTCTTCAGATGATAATTCGGATGAATTCGTACGAATTTCAAAATGTTACATAATATACAGAAAAGTAGTCAATTAGATTTTTGGGAAATAGTAAAAATGAATCGGCATACAAATTTTGGAAATTTGCTCTATGAACAGATAGAATTAAACAATTCACCCTTGTTAAATCTTTTCAGGTAACAAAAATTAGATTTTAAAATGGAATATCTTGGCTAAAACCCTGAGTCATAGAATCCTAAAATTTCCTTGATATTTATTTATAGTTGTTTTTTCAAATTTGTTGCTTTAAAAACGACTTCTGAAGAAGTCGTTTGTAACGATGAAACGAATCATACTATGTTGTCAATAAAGTGTAAATCAAATGTGTGAATTTCAGTTTATATTCAACTATAATGGTTTTACATCATGTAAACGCCAACACTACTAAATATTACTACTAAATAGTAGTAGTTAAACTATTAACTACTACTTTCAACGTTAAATAAAAACTTCCCTAAGCTAAGAAGAATTCAATATATTCTGTTCAACATATTCTGAGAAACGATGAACATATTTATTCATTTTCATTCAGGAGCTTCAATTAGCAGTTCACCCCCGTATAAAGGATATAATAAAACGAAATGTGAACTTGTTCCGATAACATCTGCGCCCTCTCAGAACTCGAAGCGATGAATATTTATAACTTCCCATCTCGTTTCTCCTAATGACGTTCGAGTTGTCAAAGTTAATTGTCAAATGTTATCTTAATTGTCTCAGTCGTCATCTAGAGGGCTCCAGTTCATAGCGGGGCTGGTAGAAGGGTAATAAGAGGAATAACTTTCAAATTGGAAATCTAGGATTTCGCTAGAACGACTACGCATACAAATGTTGATTTGTGTCTAACTCGAATGTCTGCACACGATTTCAATCAGTCCAAGCCTGGGATGACATATTCTTCAACTTGAATTGAAACTTAAATGACATTTTTTTCAGGAAATGGGATTTATGAAAAAATCGCTGAATACACAATGTCGGAATACGTTATTGATTTGATTAAAAAACTATTCGATAGGAATGTTCACAATTAACTGAATAATAAAGTAACGGGTGATTTTTTAAGAGTTATTTTTCAGGTTGGCGGCACTGGTTGGTAATGGCATCCAAACGTCATCTCTCAAATTGAAGTTTTCAGTATTGTCTGCCATTTCATCATGGAAACGAGCAACGGTTACAAATTGTTGAAATTCACTATCAAAATTCGTGCTCTGTGAAAAATGTGCATCGTTTGTTACGACCATATTATGGTCGTCAAAATCGACCTGGTGCATCAACAATTAGTGCTGTCATCACCAAATTTCGCACCACGTTCATTTTGTTGGACATTAAACCATTGTCGGGCATGCGTACAGTGCGTACTGAAGAGAATATTGCATCCGTAGCGTACAGTGTTAATGAAGATCGTGAAATGGTATCGTGGTGGATCGTGAACGGCCGAATGACCTACCACAACGTCTAATTTTTGGTGAATGAGCCTTAGAACAGCTTAATAAAAACCCGCTGTTTTATCGAAAAATTGTGTTCAGCGATGAGCTGAATTTGATTTTGATAAAATAAGAAAATGAATACTAGAACATTCATTCGAAAAATTCAAATTAATCAAAAGAATGTTATAGTGTTCATTTTCTTGAATATTTCATTCAGTGTCATAAGCACAAAAAAATTTTCATATATATATATTTCAAAGTTAATTTATTGCCTGTTTCAGATAGTTACCTATATTTCCAATACAATTTTTCATTATTTTTGACAAAATGTTGATATACCTACAACGAAACGTCAACAAAAATGAAGGTTTTAACATTGAGAACAGCCTGTTATTGCTAAATATATTGAATATATATATATATATATATATATATATATATATATATATATATATATATATATAATATGTTAGCTGAGTGCCAACTGTAGCAGGCAATGGAAACGCGAATGTAAATTTTAAGTCATTTGTACAAACTAATCTCAATTTTTCAAATCGAAAATTTTGACTGTTTACCAGATAGTGGTTGATATCTAGTGATACAACAAAAAAATATGGGATCCGATTCAGCTTTACGTCACGTTTCGTATTAAATATCGAAACATCGCCAAGCTGTTTCGCAACAAAGTGTCGATCAGCTTTGGTGAAAATCGAAGTCATCACTTTTAAATCGCCTTTGTGAAAAAGATGCAACTCGAGTGGCTTTTCCTAAAAGTAGCTGACGAATCTATTCGTAATATTCCGGAAAAGCGTGGAAATATCGAAGTTGGAGTGTCGGTCACGTGCCGCGTGACCGCGCGAACGGATTTCCCCTGGAGAAAGATGCCCGAGATTCGGGGACGAGAAGAGCCCACTGCCCACTTAAATCGAGGCGAATCTGTATTTTATGCTGGTATTTGGTGGGGTAAATGCCCCCGTTTTCTATCAGTGGCGTGCGACACGACAAGTATGAAATACAACCAAATTAATGAATAAATATATATATATATATATATATATATATATATATATATATATATATATTGTTATGGTAAAATTTCATGCAATCTTTATAATGATATAGAAATAAATAAAGTTCAATTTTTCTCAAGGTGATGCTTCTAACTTGTTAAACTGATTGTTTCGACAAAGTCATATTTCATGCATTTTACTTTATTATGAAAAATTTTAAATACACATACAGTTTTGTAGATATAGGTAATTCCATTTAATAATATGTTAATGTATTTAAATTTATTTCAAAAGTGGATAATCTATAATTTTGTTATTCACTTTTCAACACAGCACATTTTTAATAACATCACTTGTAATAAGTATAAGTATGCAATGTTCATTTAATTTGATTCTTCATATTTATATATTTCTTGTATAAGTCATTTATTGCCACATAACAGTATTCATAAAATGTAATTGTAAAACCCATTTCCAAAATCGATCTAATTATCAAATCAATAGTAAAGAATAGTTAACTTTTAATAGTAACCTGAAAATTGAAATATATATAATAAACACAATTCAAATATATTCCACCTTACCAAAATGGTATAATTATTTAAGATATTCAAATATATTGTATACATTGATTTCATTTATAAGTATGAAATTGTTGACATCTGTAAAATCATAACATAACCTCAATTGTGAAGTTCGGAGGCAGAAGCACACCATAGATAACATAATTAAAAATTGAATAAAGAATCACAGAAATTAACTTTAGGAACGAAATTCGAAAATTAGGACATCAGAGATTGCTTTGAAATATATCAGACTGAGAAATAGGAGGAATTAGAAGAACAATCGATAGAGGGACGCCAAGGATAGGTTTTGGAAGTTGAGTTGAAAAATTTAAAAAATAAAATTTGTAAGAATATATGAAAAAAAGAAAAATTATTTAAGAAATATAAGTATAGCAAATTTATAAGAAGTTTGGAAGCCAAGTTGAGGAAAATAAAATTGTAGCTGAAATATAAAAAATTCATGAAAATTAGTATAAAGAAGAAAGCTCGAAGAAACAAGGTACCTCCATTAACTATATAATAATAAAATTAATTATAGATTAAAATAAAAAAGGCCATTTCACATCATATCTTAACTTTATTCTAGTTGTAAGAAGTTTAAGAGTTTGTTCAATTTTTTATTTCTTGTTGTAATTAAAGTTAGTATGTTTAAAAATTAATCAGAAATATTATTTACAAAAATTTAAGATTTCAATTAAAAAAAGAATCCCCCCGAGAAAGAGAGTCAACTAAATTAAAATTCAATAAAATTCAAAATTCATTAGAAAATTACATTAAATTCAATAATAATAATAATAACAATAAAAACTTGATAAATAATATCATAATATATATATATATATATATATATATATATATATATATATATATATATATATATATATATATATATATATATATATATATAATATATATTGAATAAAAAACACTTGGTTGGTTATTCCATTTTCGAAAGCTTAACAGTCTAAATTTAATTTATTTTATTCTATTTAGAAATTAATTTATATTCTAAATTTTATTTTTATTATGAATAAAATTGATGAAACAATGTTTTACCAAGAGAACATTTTGCCGAACATTTACTCAACTTTGCCAGAATATAATTCACAAAATCTATATTTGTGTTGTTAAACATGGAAAACATTTTTCATGAACACGTCGACGTAATTCCTATTGATTTCCCAGTCTTATCCTAGCATAAAAAATTGTTTATAAATATTCAGATATGACATTGAAGTTTTTCCAATGTTCAAAGTATGCAAGTTTCCAATCAAACTAATGACTAACCATTATACTATTGCTTTGAATTCTAGTCTGAATTCAAACATCAAATCGTATCAATTAGGACCATACTTCTAGAATGATGAGTTTTTTTCAGAGAAGTTTTTAATACTGTGAAAAATGTATTGTTTTACAATAATCTGATGTCTCCAAAAATGGAGGAAAATATCGTTTTTCAAATTTATTTGAAATTGATACAACACAATGATTTTTAATAGGGACAATTAATATTAGAAGTATATAAGTTATACTATCATTCAATGAAAAACTATACACAACAGAAAAATATTGAATTGGCTATACAAACGCATGCAAAAAAGAAAACTTCTGTTTTTGTTTGGTATGACGACATAGTATAAATACAGATTATACTACTATAAATATTATATTATAATATCAAATAAAATAGCTGATAAACATTTTCACATCAAAATTTGTATTTGCATTAAAATTATATTTCAAGAAAAGTACCTTTAGAGTAAAAAATGAAAGTACTTTCATAATCAAATTTATACGTATATAGAAGGGAAAATATTTATTGAAAATATTATCTTTGAGTACGAGTTATTACATATGATATCATTTGCATGTATTAGGTATTGTGGCAATGGATAATAATGCTCTATCTATTGTAGTTTATTGAATTCATGGTATCGGATTTTTACGGATCCTCGTAATTGAACTCCATAAAAATTATGTATTCGTTAATTCGAAATTATAAATTTTTTAGAGAGTGAATATTAAATGCGTTCCGAAAACTATCGAACTTGTTGATTGGAATTACCATACAATTGTTTCATCCTATGATGGGAATCTTCAGTGGCTTAAATCCACACAATCAAGTTTCGATGATTTTTCAAACACTCCTTTCTTCAGAACGAGACGAACACCAATTCGTAAACTAATCACTTTCTCGTAACAAGATCCTTGCGTACTTACAGGCTGCGTAGACGTTTCATCTGAACATCACGAAACTCTGTTTGTAGATTTGAATGAATGATAGAGGAAGCTCAAGAGGTTAGTTCACGAAGAGAGTATTCGCTTCATTTCGAAGTTAGGACTAGGTGTGTTTGGAAAAACATCGAAACTTGATTGTTGGGATGCATGCCACTGAACATTTTTACAATAACATGAAACAATGCTATGCATTCAACAAGTTCGATATTTTTCGGAATCCACTCTCAAAAATGAAAGGTTCACGCCACTGCTGTGAAACTATGTCACGAAAGGCGAGAAGAAAGACCTAGACGCGTTTGGAAAAACATCGAAACTTGATTGTGAGGATGCATGCCACTGAACATTTTTACAATAGGGTGAAACAATTATGTGCATTGATATATATATATATATATATATATATATATATATATATATATATATATATATATATATTATAAACATTATTTGTAGAATGATATTCACTCTCGAAAGTGATGGGTACGCTCTCGGTGACAATATTTGTGTATACACCTCCCTGAGAGTTTTACTTGAAATATTTCGATATTTCGATTAAAAGTCTCAGTATTTACTAGTATCGAATGATTCGTGAATCTTGAAACTACACACACACACACACACACACACACATATATATATATATATATATATATATATATATATATATATATATATATATATATATATATATATATATATATATATTTGACAATCTATCTGATTTGTGAACCATTTTATTTATATTTTAAAAATTTGAATCTTAGGTTTTTTGGTTCAATTAAAACAAAATGATGTCAGTTCATTTCCAAATTACGTTTCGGTTATTATTTTAACCTTTATCAAACTGGCATGTATGTCATATGCTCGCTAAAACAAAATTAATATAAAAACAACGCTCACAAACATGATTTTAAATCTTACCACAATATAAATACTTCGGAACAAAATTTCATAGGTAACAAACAAACAACTATATTGACAATTATACTTAAATATTTAAAATTTTTTTAAAAAAACAATTCACGTTCATCTCTCAAGGCGTATTACAAATATATGACTGGACTCGGAAATTGATCACATCTGCAATATCACATACATACTTCAATGATAGGTACGTCTTTATGTTTTGCCGCATGTTCTTATGCGGTTAAAATATTATTGTAGATTTTACTTATACCAGTTACCTATGTCGGTTTTATCATTGATGGATTCTGGATTTTTCTTTATATGTATAGGTATGTATATACTTGAAAAATAGGCTAAATGGACATAGGTACGATAAAAAAAATACCACTGCTCTCACAAAACACCAGCAGACATTGGGCCATAAGTTTGATTTTTCGGCTACAAAAATCTTAAAAACTGAACAACATAAAAAAAACGCGAAATCCAGGAAATGATTCATATAAAGAAAAATCCAGAATCCATCAATGATAAAACCGACATAACTGGTCTAAGTGAAATCTACAATAATATTTTAACCGCATAAGAACATGCGGCAAAACATAAAGATGTATCATTGATGTGTGTATTTAATATTGCAGATGTGATCAATTTCCAAGCCCAGTCATATATTTGTAATACGCCTTGAGAGATGAACGTGAATTGTTTTTTAAAAAAATTTTAAATATTTCAGTATAATTGTCAATATAGTTGTTTGTTTGTTTGTCACCTATGAACTTTTGTTTTTTGTTACGAAGTATTTATATTGTGGTAGGATTTAAAATCATGTTTGTGAGCGTTGTTTTTATATTAATTTTGTTTTAGCGAGCATATGACATATACACCAGTTTGATAAAGGTTAAAATAATAACCGAAACGTAATTTGGAAATAAACCAGTATCATTTAGTTTCAATTGAACCAAAAAACCCAAGATTCGAATTTTTATATATATATATATATATATATATATATATATATATATATATATATATATATATATATATATATATATATATATAATATTTCGCTTATCTTAAAAAATAACAATAAGAAAAACGAATTTATGGACGATATTTTCCACGCCACTGCTGTGAAAATCTGTCACGAAAGGAGAGATGAAAGGCAGTAAAAATCACCGTTGAAAATATCGAAGGGACCGTGCTCGGAGTCCACGGTACCTCCTTAAGAGTCTCAAAAGGCATTTTCCAATCGCTAAAGCTATCTGCCGGTATTTTTATGTCCTCCAAGCTTAATCTGTCCATTACCGAGGAATTTTCAACAGACCAGACGCTTTCCGATACGATGAAAACGTTCACAATTATCGATTCGAAAAAACGGCTGAAAACGTGGATTACTATTTCATATCACTCTTGTTGTCGAGCTGGGTGGTCTGTGGTAAAAAGTAGAAATTTATCGTTGAAAAATGACCCTGTTGAAAGTCGTTAATCTTAATGCCCGTTTACGAATAAGGAAATGGACTGTCAGCAATAGCAACTCATTGACTGTGTACGATTGATGTGTATTTGTTCCTTTGTTCTGATTATTTTGGTCACGTTGAAACTTTCGTCTTGAGTTTGGAATTTCAGAATCTATAGAATTTGATAATTATGTCAGCACGCGCAAAAGTTGTAATATAATATACGGTTGGCAACACTTATGCACATACTAAAACATAGTTGAAAGGTTAACCTTGAAAAGTTAAAATATATTTCAAATAATTCAATTACTTATAATCATTTATTAGGTTGAATTTTGTTGAAGTTGAAGTTAATTTTGATAGTAAGCTATATTGCTATCGAAATTATACATATTTTCTCACATGTCATTTTTATTTTAGTGGTTGATATCGTTGGTCAAGTTTGAAACCATTGAGAATTTGAGGAATGGGGTGTTTAAATACTTGACCACGTGAAATTATGTTTTTAAAAAAATCGAAGATTTGGTTAAAGAAGTTCAGAAGAGTCTGGAAATATATCAAAAATTTGGAAGAATTGAAGGAATTTTTTTCCACCTATCTGAGGATGAAATTTTCAAATTGACAAAACGTAATAAGTTAAATTTATGAAAATTGGAAATTATAGACACGAGGAGGTGTCAACTATTATATTATTAATATTCATTATAAAACAGGGGATCCCGAATTGTTCCTGCGATATCAATAATATACATTTGCTTTGAAAATGAATTAATATTGAAACAAATAAAGTACCACTTTGTGAAACAAATCTTTCAAAAAAAGATTTTTCGGGGATGAGGGGAATATATCAATTGATAAGTCTCCCGAAACTTCAATTTGTGGAGTCTTCTTTATAACTCAATGTGTACAGTGAATAAAATTTTCCTGATAACCTTGTTACATCATAATAATACATTATTTCACTTATAAATGAGGTTCAAAGTGAGCGTAGAATATAACACAAGTAACGCATTTCATCACTCTGTATATACTCTTGTTCTGAGATACGTAAATTTCTACATCATCTTAAGTGAATTGCTCGCGGCTGTCCCGAATTAGCAAGTCGAATAGTTTCATCTGAATTTTCCTACTTCCGTAATCTCAATCCCATTAAGCCAATCACAATTATACATTTGCCCCGCCATTTTTACTCATTCGCAGCTTCTTGGCGCTAGCGGCCAAGTCAAAATTCAATTTGCCTCGAAGAAACTGGGACACGAAGGGCATTATCAGACGAAGACAGAAAGACATTGCTGCGTCTTTTTCGCTCTCCCCATTTTACCGAAATGCATAGACACTTTTTGTTGCATTGTTTAACACCCACCCGAGTTCTCCTAAAGTGGATGGAAAATCTAAAGGATACCATTGACACTACAATCTACTCTAGATATCGTATAATGTGAGTTTTTTTTCATCTAATATGAATTTGAAGGGTGCTGATGTTTTATTTCATAAATAACGACTAAATTCGTTCGTAAACGACATCGTTCGACATTTTGTGAACTGATTCAGAGAAGGGTTAAATTCAAGACGAAATTCTGTACGGAGGTTATATTATTTTTTGAAGAAGATGAAGGAAAAAAGGAAGACATATGTCATATATTAGAATTGTAACGAAGCACTGTTTCTTAAATTACACACTTTTGTTACACATTTGTTGCGTAAGTTCCACCAGTCCCAGAAGCCATCGTCTTGGTGAAAAGTATCGTAAACGTCACAACTCTTTAATGAAAGTGTGTAAATTTAAAAAACAGTTCTTCCAGTACCATTTCAATTTTGATGTCGATTCACATGAAATAATGGCCTAGTTTTCAAAACATTCCCTGAATCAGCTATTTATGAGCATATCATTTCTCATTTAAAAATTACTTGAATACATATTTTTATTTTTTCAACCCTTATTAGTGAGAAATTATTTTTCTGTTGTCTCATTCTCTCCATTATTGCGATTGAAGAACAAGAGACTAATTGTCTCAATCGAGGGAAACAAGTCCCTTGAATTATGATTCAAAGATTGTAATTTCTTTGCGTTATCTCTAAAGCAAAAAACAAACCAAGGTATAACTTCAATACATCAAACATCAACACATTTGCCTACAAATACTAACAATTCAAGTCATTCAATGAATTCGATAAAATCTAAAAATTCATAATGAAGCGTTTGTACTAGTCAAAAATTTTGGAAAATGAACGAGGGACATACGTCGGTGTGATTTCTGGTTTAACCTCGTGTTACAGTTAATAACAACAAAGTCGAAATGTATCGGCCGCAAATTAAATAAACAAGTGATGGGTACCTCATTTTACAACAACATATACCGAAAAATAATGATATTCCGTATGCCATAAATCAATCCAATGCACTGAGATATGATTCTTAGAATTCTAAGTTCATATATTCATCAATTCCAATAGCAGACGACGCGACGAAAGAAAATTTCCTGGAATAAAACGAAATTGCCACATATTTCGAAAGAATTTTAAAACATTTCCTGAATGAATGCAGTTCAGTATTTACGAGTGCCTCATTGAAAATGTTTTCAGTACTAGCCCCTTTTTATGATGACATATTTCGGAGATGAAAATAACGTATCTTGATGACGTAAGCCATAGTTACTGCGCTCGAAATTTTCACAAAACGATTCCTTTGTTTTTATGTTTTTATACGGTGTTTTTCCGTGAACATAAATACATACCATGCCCGAAATGTTGACGTTTTTCCAGATATAGGAAGCGACGATTTCCTCTTGAATTATTAAAAGGCGGTAATTCAGGCGGTTGTCCTCCACTCCACGGCGCAACAAAAACAATGATCCGACAAAACAAAAACGAAATTATCTCTATAAAACTCGACCGGCTGTCAAAACAATAACGGGGAGCAGAGAGAGCGTAAAATCACGAAAATCCCCAACGTTTTTTCCGTTCGATTTCACCGGCCGGCCGAACTTAAATTATGGATTTTTCCGCGTTGTTATTGTTACCGTATTATTTTCGCCCATTTCCGGCGGGCTAGCTTCCGGCCGCCATTATAAATTTATAAATATGCGTATATATTACGGACGGCGTCCGTCGAAATTGAAACGATCGCTGTGTATTGCACAGAGCCGGCCGTGACGCAGCGTGACGGCGGATTGTCACATTCACGTCAAATATATCAAAGGAACCGCGTCATGTTTTGTTCTGGCAGGTGTCGTGGAAAGGAAAGCAGGTGAAATGGATACATAATATATGAAAACACATAACGTCAAACTAGGGTGCAACCAGAAGTGATAGCGGCAAATGCGTGATATAAGTATGTTGAATTGAATTTTCTACATAAAATTACTGAAAGCGGAGCAAAAATTCCCAAGAGGTAGAGACAGATATTACATATCTTAAGATTGATTTTCTGTCATTATTTCGTTGCCACAGTGGAGAAATTGTCCTCGGGACAAAAAGAAATATATATTTTTTTCTTGAATAAATTATGAAGCTTTAGGTGAAATAAAACGATACACGTAAAAAAATCGATAAAATATTTTAAAAAATGAGAAGTATATGGAACTAAGTTGCTCCAGCAAGAATAATTTCATACACGCAGCTCCACATTGTGTGAAGTCATTTGACCTAGACCAAGCAGTACTATTCGCCGAGTACGTATGAATCTATTGTTGTGTTGTTACTTACTCGATGGCAGAAGTTGAAAAAACATCTACAAATATTGTATTGTTCTTATGTGTAAGCCCAAGAGCTAAATATGTGTGTGAAGATCATTTTGAAGTGAGTTAATATTAATAATCGCTGCCTATTTCTGATTGATATGTCTATTCAGTCCTGAATAAGTTCGGAGTAACTTATTGATAAGAAATAGCAATATAAAAGTATAAAAAAAAATTAAAGTGTAAAAATTGAATATTCATGTTGAAAAAAACAGAAAATTCAGTCAGACATCGACTGGTTGGGAGAACATTAAAGCTAAAACCCAACAAATGACTTCATAATTTTGACGGTTAAAAGGCGGTGAATTCTCAAAAACAACGAGGAGTACATGGAGAAAGACGTCGCATTGAATTCCATAATCATCCCTCAACAAAAAAGTACGTAGGACTTAAAGTCAATTATCTTGGTCTCAAAATTTTGAATTGATTGAGTATGATGAAAATAAGATGAAATTATCACTTGGTCCTTTGAGGAAGCATTTTTCCATAAAAGTGGAATAAAAACTACACCCTCATCAATGAAGATGAAGTAAACGACAGTATGTATATAAACACGAACGAAGCGAGATCCCTAGCGCTTCTCTGAAATTATACTTGTCTGATTCGTGGTGCGGTGATATAGAATAGGTCAAATAACGTCATAGGCGAATCAGAAACCACATACTTCCCGTACCAAAATAGGTGAACCTAAATAATCTATAACTAAGTAATTTTGATCTATGATGACGTTACGTTGAAAATGATACTAACAACTTCATGAAACTTCTCCATTTTGTAAATAATGATTTTTTCGTAATGATTTCAACAGATTAGTGATTTTAATGTCGTGATATTTGTGCCTTGGTGATTTTTTTGCTGCAGAATTTCTCTATCGCTCTGGTTAATTCGCTATTATGCTGCCAATGATATGATTGTGGGAAGTCTAATAATAAAGATACGTTCTTGGTTTTGGCAACGTACCTGCACCTTATCAGGTTTTCTGCCATTCTGGTATTTTTGGCGGAAAAGATTCTTGCGAGTGTGGAGTAATTCTGCCCATCATAAACCTAACCAACTAATCAACAAATACATTGCTACCAAAAAAGAACCGGAAATATCAACAGTCAATGTTTTTTTTAACCCAATACTCGCAGAAACATTATCAGTTCAAAAAGAAGCGAAAATCGTCTGATTAGTACTCCAAAAAATTTTTCGAATTAGAAATTTTTTAACTTCTCTTTTAAGAAATATTTACACCACTCCTACAAAAATTTAAACCAAAATTTTCAGCGAAGTTGAATTGAAACCGGATTCGATTTTCTGTATGAAAATGAGTACTTAATAATATTGGGTCTTGGCGAAAATAGAACGTGGATTCAATCACAAGAGATGACATATCTTTCTTTTTTCTGTATTCATACTTTTTCCATTTGATCTTTTTCATAATTTTAAAAAAAATGATATAATTTGTGTACCTATAGTGAACGCAATAGCTAATTGCGTTCAAGTAGGTACTATGTAACGAGTGTTTTTTAGAGGTATAGAACTTCAAGTTGGCATTACTGTTGAAAATGTCGACCGTTTTAACAGCTGAGAAGTGATTTATTCTCAGTTTCGTTTGGCAATTCATCATGAATAGACTCATCCCTGAACAACGCTTGCAAATAGTGCAATTAATAATTGCAACGAGATTGCCGTTGTTCCCGATTTCCATAAGCGAATTTTGTTTAGCGATGAAGCGCACTTCTGGTTGAATGGCTACGTCAACAAACAAAACTGCTACATTTAGATGGAATATTAATCCTCAAGTGTACGTCAAAACACCGTTACATCCAGAAAAACTGACTGTTTGGTGCGCTTCATGGGCTGGTGGAATCATTGGTCCGTACTTCTTCAAAAACGATGATGGCCAGAACGTTACAGTCAATAGTGATCGGTATAGAGCCATGATTACTAACTTTTTCATTTCTGAATTGAACAACCATGATGTCCAGGAGCTGTGTTTTCAACAAGACGGCGCAACATGTCGCACAGCTCGTGTCACAATCCATTTATTGGAAGACACGTTTGGTGACCGCCTAATTTTACAGTTTGGACCTGTCAATTGGCCTCCAAGGTCTTGTGATTTAACACCGCTAGACTACTTTCTGTCGGGATATGTAAAGACATTGGTCTATGCGGATAAGACACAAACGCTTGACCATTTGGAAGACAATATTCGCCGTGTTATTGCCGATATACGGCCACAAATGTTGGAAAGAGTCATCGAAAATTGGACGTCCAGATTGGACTATATCCGAGCCAGCCGTGGCGGTCATATGCCAGCAGTCATACTTTAAATATAATGCCACAAGATTATTTTTTGAATGAAAAAAAATTCTTGTCAATCGAATTGTCCATCGTTGTTTTATTGCAATTTAAAGTTCTATACCTCTAAAAAAACACCCTTCAGTTTCTTTTTTTTATTTAAAAATAAATGCCCTTGACAATATTATTAGCCAACATAGTACATCTATAATAACATAAATACAAACAATAATGAATATTCAAAATAAAAATTCATTATATAACACAATATAAAATCAAATTTTCCTAGGTAATTTCTTATTAACATGATAATAATAACAATATTTGCTAATGCTCTATAACTTACAGGCGGGATCATCTATTCTTCCAATTCTATTAGGGTGAAAAGTGTATTATTTCAGCCTTTTAATCAGGATATAATATTTGCATGTGGTCGTCGTGATGTCAGTAGTCAACATACTTCAAATGAAATCAAAAATGTATAGTTGCAATTGGATACTATACTGAGATTTTGTGAAATTATTATTATTAATTCGAAATTATGGACTTGTATAAAAACTTTAACCAACAAAAAATCAAAGTTAAACCTATTTCATAAAGGAAAATACACAGGATGTAGCTTCAAATACTAACAATAGATTAGAATTGATTTAAATAAAATTCAAATTACGTGAGATACTAGTAACGGAAATCTTATAGAATCCTTTCAATACTATGGAAAACTAGATTTTCATAACTCCAAACATGTGAAAATTATGTGTCTAATACATAAGTTTTAGCGATTTTTATCTTTATCGATTTGACATCCTATAAAAGCTATGTTATTATTCTACTCCAAACATAAGATAATTCAAATTATAAATATACGTTAAAGTTATTGATTATACAGAAGTTTTATCGAGAACACAGTCAAAACCGAAGCTCAATGGGCGATAATAACAAATCTACTTTCAAAGCAACAATACAAGAGAAAAAACAATGCGACGAAATGAATAATTTTTCCAGAATTTTATATTCGTATTTGTACATATATTTTCAGTCATATCTCAGTCTGACACATTATTATTAATCATATTAGTATCGACATCGTGCTGATTCGAAATGTGAATGGCATCTTTATTGTGCCTCATTATTCACAGAAATTTGGTTTTCTTTCTGCTTTTAGGTTTTATCCATCGTAAAAATTTAATCTAGCACTTTTATTCATCGCTTAGGTAGATTCGAAATGAATCACGTCGAAAATATCTCGAAACGCTACAATGGGAAGCGCCATGAATCACAATGCTGAATTGAAACAATGAAATATAGAGTACACAGATCTCGGTTTGATTAGGGAACGCAACATACACATAAATCGACTGGCCGATTGAATACCGCAACGTAGGCCACGAACTTCGATCGAAAGATTCGTGTCATAGATTAAATTCATAACGTATCCCATATCAGTGCTTCGCAGGAGTGCACACGAAGAGTTAGGAATGGCCTCAAATGAAGCAAATTTAACAAGACAATATATTCAAATATAACATTATGTATAGACCGCATATGTATTTATACGAATATTTATTTATTTCTTCCGGATAAGATATATATATATATATATATATATATATATATATATATATATATATAAGGTCGAGTTATATTTTTCTCTTCATCAGGAGTTCTACAAAACATGAAAATTTTAGATGGTAACAATATGATAATCAAACAAGTTAAGTATCATGAACTTACATCTAGTGAAATTTTTTTTAAGATCTGTAAGTTCATTATACTTAATTTCTTTAGTTATGATATTGTTACCATCTAAAATTTTCAATTACCGTTTTGTAGAATCCTGATGAAAAGAAAAATTTATTAACGAAAGCTCGAGTTAAGATAAAAGAGTAACTCACCTCTCTGCTGTTTATCCCAAAGAAATAAATATTTGTGTTTTGACTAGCCAGCAAAGAATACCCTTCTCTTATGTATCTATCTATACATATTCAAATATAACTGAAAATTCATTTTCTCAGGCAGACTTTAAAATGAGGGCGTTTTATTTCTAGTTGTCAACACTTTTAAGTTGATAATGGTACAATGAATAGAGGTCACTGAACACAGTTAATGACAGAAACAAATTTATCATTTGACCATCCAGTTTTTTCAATATATCAAAGGAAAATACTGCCTCAGCATTCGATTCATAAGTATATTACCTCTTCGCCATGAGAAAACCTCTGAAAAAAACTCATAAAGGGTCATATAGAGAATTTATGAAAATTTTCTACATCATATAATCGGGTTTTTGAATAATGATTCAAAAAATTTATATAGGTAATATGCTTTTGAGTGCTCTATTCGTGCATCATATCAATTATTATAGTTATAGTTATTGCTTGTTGATTATGGTGTTTTCTTTAGAGTGGTAGTATCATTTGATGAATTCATTAACTCATTTTAAATTATACTGCGATATAATTATATCTTTTCTGTCATATATATGTGACATATTTTTATATGTTGTCTGATAGAGACATTTTCGGAATGCTTTATATGCGTAAAATTTGGAAAGTACCTACTATCAATGACAGAAAAGATATAAAAAAACAACTTCAATATATAATGATTCAATAAGTTCATCAAAGAATGCTACTCAAAATAAGACACTGCAATTCACAAACAATAATACTAATGATGTATCAATTATTAATGATGTATCAATTAAAATGAAACACTCAATAGCATTAAGCTTTTATTTATTAATATATAAATTCATTATTTTAACCTATTTATAAAGCATTTATACCTATCATATAAACTTCCTGGATTAGTACAAAAAAACCAATTACCTACATGTAGAGAATCTGCATAACTTCATTACCTAGCTCATCGTGAATTTTTTCGAAATATTTTTCGTCGTCGAACAAGATGATATACTCCTCTGAATGTTGAGCCCGTATTCTCCTTGATAAAAATTCAAAAACTAGACATCGAAATTTCTAATGATCAATTTATTCATGTCATTAACTGAATTAATGAAAAATATTATTTCAAAGTTTTGATGAAGCTACAATTTGTAGCGAAACGTCAATAAAATTTTTCCATTTCAAGGTCTCTTATTGCTAAGAACATTAATTTTTAGATCAAAAATTTCAGTTCACTGTCAAGAGGACTATCAAGAAGACAGTCGTTAAAAAAGAATAACGAAAATGACTGAATCCCTATGAATAAGAGAATAAATGTTCTGTAAATATACAGATATACATAAAACATCAATCAAGAAGACAGTCGTTAAAAGAGAATAACGAAAATGACTGAATCCCTATTAATAAGAGAATAAATGTTCTGTAAATATACAGATATACATAAAACATCAAGTGTATCAAATACATCTGGTGAAGCCAATATATTGGTGACACAAAGCGAAAAGTATAACTAAGTCTTGAGTTTATCCTATAACGAAAATCCTATTATATATTAATATACTGTTTGTACATGGAAAATATATGAGAAAAAATATTATCAGGACCTTTATCAAAGCAACAGCACACAAAACAATGATTGTTGGAATTTTTGTCTGCATGTTTACGTTTGTGCGTTTGTACACGCTAATCTGAAATAGAACTGATCCGATCACGTTGAACACTTGTTAAACTATACGAGTATATAACTATTTATCTATTATTTCTCTGTTCAAAAACGTTGACTGAAATTTTACTAAACTTCATAATGCTGGTCTATATTGAATTATATAGACCTATATATTACAGAACTATATCATATAAGGACTATACAGAACGAATATCATATAGGTGAAATGCTCCTATGACTGGAGATGGTAGTACAGTGATGACTCATCACTGACGCTCGTGACAGGGCGAGAGCGGTAATCTTTTACTCTTCGAATTATACATAAATATTCGAAACGAAGGCGTGTTGTTTATACTAATGTTATGATTAAAAGATTGGATGCCTTTCACTGCGGTACTTGAAATCATCAATTGCGTTTAGCTAAAAGGTCCCAATCCATTTATTGACTTGATTTTTATGCGTAAGGAAGCTCTTCGTGTCAACTAGTTTATAGTAAGGTTGTGAATTTCATCGAACAAGGCCCTAATCAATTTAAAAGGTGCTTTTGATGACTCGGAAAATCATCAAGAAATGATTTTTCGTCGATATCAGATATATGAATATACCAGTTTTGTGATGAAGGACTAATCTGTGATTTCACTCAGATAATCTACTGCAATTCCTTCTCTCACATTTTGATGCTTCATATTGAGTGTATTCATATACACTCATTATGAATGTAATGTGCAATTTTCAAAATACTACAAATTTTCTTCAAATAAATATCAACACCCTCCAGACAAAATATCAGTTACAATTCAACCACCTAATTTTATTTGGTTAATTTGCAACATATTCAAGGTTTTTGTTGTATTTCTAGGCTAAATCCATAAAATATTCTATCATTTTCAGTTTTACGTTCTGAAACCGTAAGATGTGAAAAATCGTCATCCTTTCTGAACGGGAGTTGATATTGTTCCATTTAACACTACCACGTTCGATATAAAAGGAAAGACCTGCTTTATCCTCGCAAAAAAAACAATAGCGTGAAATCCGAATTTTCTGTCAACTTAAGGCGAATTTCGCATGTGAAAAAGTGGGAAATGGAGAAAAGTTTCCTTATGCTTGAAAAACGCTGCGATATTCTTTTTGTCACCTGAGTCTCTGATGGAGGAAAGGAAACAATAGGACGGTAACAAAGAGAAAAGTGTTGTGTATCCTGAAACACTTTGAATTCTAATTCAGATATTTCATTTCGTCCTTTTCATTCTCAACTCACTTGTTAAATTTATTTAGCAATATATATCAAAATATCTAATAAACGTATCTCAAAAATAATGACAACAGTCTTTGACTCAGTATACATTAACCCTCTTTTCTCTGTAATTACCTATTTGCACCAAAATATGATATTGTGAAATATGATGAAGCTACATAATAAAACTGTTCAATAATGTCCTTTAGATGGTTTTAAAAAACCATCTAAAACTAAACTCTGAATTGAATAAAACATCGATTATATATATACATATATACATATATATATATATATATATATATATATATATATATATATATATATATATATATATATATGCCGATAAAGATAACAATGTTTATTAATCAATGTAATAATTATAATATAATCACTTGTATTATATTTTCATTAAGGCAAAAACATTTATCGATAATTTGTAATATAACTTCATTACACGCCTATATATTAGTATAACATCTAAAAACAATCACTAAGAAGTTAACAGTATATACAAAACTAGGGTTCGCATAGACATATAACCTTGTATCACACGGCTCAATGGTCTAGGGGTATGATTCTCGCTTCGGGTGCGAGAGGTCCCGGGTTCAAATCCCGGTTGAGCCCAGTTTTTGTCATTGATTCATATATCTATGAATCTTTCTATCGAAAAATCAAATTGTCGCAAATGCTCGTTCAAATACTTTCGTGGAACATTAGATTAAAGTAGTTATTTTTACAAGATATCCTAGATAACATTTATAATGAAAAAAATAAAATCTGATGAAAGAAATGTTAATTAATTTCACTTCAACCATAATATCTTTTTTATATGGCGAAGTCAACATTGAGTCAACAAAGTCAAATACATGAATATATTTTCCATGTAACTAATGACGTTAGTAACCAATAAAGTTTACTACGTGGAGCATTCTGAAATCTCTCGCTATGGTCTTAAATATACAACTAGCTTTTTAAGCTTTATCATTTACATACAAAAACTGGGCTCAACCGGGATTTGAACCCGGGACCTCTCGCACCCGAAGCGAGAATCATACCCCTAGACCATTGAGCCATGGTAACCATTAAGTGGTATTTGAGCTGAGAGAACTGTGAGAACATTTTTAGGTTAACCTCCAAATTTGAAATCAACATATATATATATATATATATATATATATATATACAATAATTTTTTTACGTCATTGATGAAATTGTTGTGAAAAGTTCATCGTCCACATTATTTTTCATCAAACAATTCATGAGTTATCCCTTGAGCCAGAATAAACAGTACTGATAGATCCCATGATCAATAATCGAATAAGAAATCATACATAGGAAAAAATATTGAAAATCAGCGCACCAGGCCATGTCAATTCAATGACAGTTTCCCCTTTTCCGACAAATGTATTCGGCATGAATCAGCATGTTCATCGAAATAGGCATTCTCCCCGCCGAAGGGGAGAATGGGAGTGACTACTTGATTTATATCTTCAATATGATAACGGCACAGCATCGCGTCTATTTGACCATGGGAACGGACGCCGGCAGACTGACAATTACTAACCGAATCCGCCCTTTTCTTCAGTTGACAGATATGAGGAAATATGATATATCAGAAGTGGGATGCGATATTTGGACATGGACGCGTAATTACTTTTCGGTCACCCTCCGTGTTTGCACTGACGTCAATAAATGAAGGAAATGACGACGATTAAGATTTCTACATGTGCGTGGTCCGAAAATGAATACGAATTGCCAAGCGCAATGAGCTCTTAATTCCCTAATACGAAAATCATTAATACCTCAATTTCATGGTCAATAGTCGTACGGAAAGAGGTTAACATTCTCCATATATGGATATGCATTCACACTTTGATGAAAATTTGAGTATATTTTTCACAAACATTTAGCAGAAAAAACCAATTTACAAATCGCCTCAAAAAAATTTGTTTTTGCCATTCTGTTAAATATTTTATAACACGTTAATATTTAATGGAATGTTACAGAGTAACCTAATTAATTCACACTATAATATATTTATATCATTCCTAAATATGTTGGGGGGTTGATAATTGATACATGAATGTCATACATGGTTATAAAGTTGACGGAACACCGTGAAAAGAAATAACATTATTCAAATAGCTACTCTCCTAAATGTTTAATATGTCCGGAGAAGATCTGTATTCTTATTCCTTAAAATGCCCTTCTACAGACAATCCACAAGAGGAATGAAAACAGTCGATTGAACAGCGAAGCATTGTTTAAAACATGAATACACCACAGAGAAACCTAAGGAAGGTCTCAACCAGTAAATATATATAAATTGGAAAAACACAAATAGATGTGAAGAATTTCACACCCTATTCCATTATTACATAAAAAGAAGAACGCATCATAGAGAAATCTAAGAAAGAGATCAACCAATGAAGGGTCTGGATGTAGTTACATAAGTTGAGTGAAAAACAAATGGGGTGTAAGATAAGAGAACAAAATTAGGCAACTTAACTACACAGACAAAAAAACAGATGTGAAGGAATGGCTTTTGAAGATATCAAGCTGTTGAAAATTTCCGCTGAATTTGGAAATTTAATGACTTTTTTTTATTATATTCAATAGTGTTGTCGTTTACTTGATATAAATCCATTATAATTGAATATAAACTAAAATTCAAACACTTGAATTTCTGATTTACAATTTATTGGCAATAACATAGCATGACGCGTTTCGTCTGAAGAAGTCGTTTGTAACGACGAAACGCGTCATACTATGTTATTTATTGTCAATAAATTGTAAATCAAAGGTTTGAGTATTTGAGTTTTAGTTTATTTACAATTTTATCACTAATGAATTCAATGGACGATGAATCCACTCTGTGATAGTTCATATTTAAATGAGAGGTAATAATAAAAACTTATCTAAAAATCACTGAAAAAATCCGATAAATACAATCTTCTCAATGACCAGTTAGACCTAAACCACTCCCCGCTGTTAAATCTCTGTTATTTTGGAAACCCCCGCCTCTATGACCAAATTTAAAGTGTATGCTGTGATCCGAACAGATCTGCAAATATTCAAAGGTTGTCTTTGTAATATGTATTCATTCTTGATAATGCTGTAAAAGGCGAAACTAGTCGAATAAAGAATTGTTGAGTCAGTGATTTTTAGACAAGTTTTTATTATTACCTCTCATTTTTTTTATCACTTTTGCAAAATTTAGAGAACCGACTTGCCTAATGGAATATTTATGCATATATTTATTCAAAGTATATTTGCTTGAAATGAAGTAAAGAATCAGTAGGTTATCAAAACTCAAAAATTTATTCATACCCAGCTAGAAAATACCAATGTCGATTAATCATTCACATCAATGACAAGAAAATCACATCAATTTACTTACATCTCCACTCAAGTAGGAAATTGAAATTTTTCCAGTAATTTCAAAAATATACGGAAAGGACTTAATTATCGGAAAATGTTCCGTATTTTCCGTCGGACAACAATTACACACAAAGTGACACACGCGGAAAACACGTGACAAACGAACGTACACGTAAAATACTAATACTAATTAATTTGGAAGAGTGCTCATTAATTCCGACCCATCGATTTTTCCGGGTGGCGGTTTTCCGCGAGGTTTCCCGCGTTTTTAATTAATTGGATTTCTACGTAACGCGATCCGCGACCGTCAATTAGGTTCGTTCTGTTCGGAAAAACCGAGTGGGAAAGCACTGTCTCATTAGGAAAAGTGTGGAGAAAATACGAATTTATAGGGTGGTAAATATCGGAGTTGAAAAAATAATAAAGCATTCTTGATTTCTGATCTAAGGAGATGTTTGAAATTTATCGTCTCGCGAGTTGGTAAGAGTTTTGAAAAATTAAAAATAGAGGTGCATATTACCTCATTAAGTTACAAAATATAAACATAGTTTGTGATAAAATTTCTATTCAAAAGCTTGATATAATTTAAGTTATGATAGAACTTGCATTCGAACAGGAAAATTTTGCGGAAAAATTTTTAATGTTCCGATAGAGAAGATAAACATAGAAATATTGAGAATGAAAATGCAATAATTCAGAACCATATTCCGAAAAATCTATTTCTAGTACAATGTTGTTCTTTCAAATAAACTGTTATAATTTGTATTATAGTTTTTATGTGAAATTTTCTTTTCAAAGTGAATTTTTTTTTAGTACTTCAAAAACTAAAAACCAAAAATGGTACAATTCAAATTATCTAAAACATAAAGTAATCCAAGATGTAAATTTCATCAATATAAAGAGATATGATGATTGATGAGGCCGAGAAAATTAATATACATATTCAAACAATATTTGGAATTTTCTCTTAAGTTAATACAAATACGCAAGTATTAATTCAGCATTTGATGAAGAAGTAGTAGTTCGAAACGTCGTCATGGGTATTTGTATCAAATCATGAGAAAATTCTAAATATTGTTTCATTATAGAGATTTGTTTGTAACACTGCAGGTTGAGCACTGTACAAATTGTACATGTGGTTTATAAATAATAAAGCTTAACTAAATATATTATCACTAGAAAATTTGAGTAAATTTCAACTTATCTGATTAGAAGTATAAAAATGTATTTTAAATTGACCAATAAAATTTAGGTGTAGTGAAAATAATACGAAAACACTTTAAAAGTACCATACTCTGTACGGCACTAAAGTTCCACGAAGATCACCTTTGCGAAGACGCTGAAGCAACATTTTTCGTTGAATTTCTTATCGATTTTCAACAATAATCCCACGCGAACAAAAGTGCAGAGGTCATTTTGACGTGGGCCCGGGGACCATGAGGAGAGTAGGGGGTTACGAGAATCTTTTGTACATATCTGGAACAGATCTGGCGCGTTCGTAACGTTGCTCAGTAAGTCCGGACGGGAACGGTTTGTAGATACGTGCGTTTCCGGGAACACGGCCATTTCGACTCCGGGCACACTTCCGGAATTGGAATGTTTGTGTTCCGGAATCGTAGGGTGCGATTTTCCCTTTTTTTTTCTATGCTTGAAGTCGAATCGCGGCAATTAAAGCAGGAAATATTTGAATTTTATGTCCAGCACATACGATTCCGGAAAATGGTCGGAATTCCATAGTAACGACCGCTAATTGGATTTTCATGACTTACATGAAATATAGAGAATTTGTTTTATATCAGAGATTTTGAGTGAGATCGAATCTCACTCAATTTTGTGAGTTCCTACAATATTCGAACTCGAATAAAAATTCAACGGAATATTATATTCTTCTTGTTTGTGTTTTCAAATAAAAATTTGAATTTTCGTCATTAAAGAAAATATTAAAACACCCATTCGAAAAATTTGTGAATTAGCAACATGTTCGATCAGTTACCTAATATTATCCTTCAAGGAATAAATATTCGAGAATATTCAAATTGAAGCCGAAACGTAATAAAGGCACTGTTTCGTTCTACTAGAGACTCATCAGTTGTGCCATATCCGCTTCGAGTGTGGCGACTACTTCAACTTCAAAACACCTTTTTATGACTACGAAGTGGAGAGCTATGAAGTGAGGAATTAGGTACTTCACAAACTTCATCAGTTGTAGGAATCTAGTTATAGGAATCATTACAAAATCGTAGACAAATTAAGCATCGAATGTTCCCAAGTCCTTTCCCGTAAGTACTTAATCCAATAATTTTCAACGTCTATCTTAACAAATATATCGTTTGATGTTAGTAACTGTCAATAGTTTTCGCTAATTAGTACGTCCATGATCTGCCTTCTATTTCAGCAACTTGGCGAATTGATAAATATAACTGAATACATATAAATAATACATAAAGTAATTGTAAGCAGCGCACTGAATGAATATGAAATACTCAAGAAAATGCAAGCACATTCACTCTAGAGAATTCTGAATTCTTCAAAAGAATGTCATAACAGAGTGGCTATGTAAACGTGTACCATGTGATGTCTCCATTATTCCTTGTAGGATAATGAAGCACAATGTCAAGTTCGAATTTATTGATACAAATTCCAAATTATCAGGTTGAGTAACATGCGACTTCTCAAAATTATAAAAACGAGATCTTAACAGAGGGTTATTAGCCCGAAACATATATCCAGTGTATTCAATAATTCTTCTGAAGTGTTACCTCTACGTTCGTAATATGTTCACTCAGTAAACTTGTGAAATTCACGGGACGTACAGAAAAGCAATCAACTTTTCGACGAAGTAAAATAGTTTATTACAATATATTGTATTAGTTACTTTTTACGGTTCAAACGGGCTGTAAGGTGTATACTTTTGAAAAACGTTTTTTATTCTGTCGACGAATATTTTAATCATTGTTTCTAGTATTTTTTTTTGTAGCTTGTTTGTCTATAACTATTTATACTGTACTGGGTGTCGTATTCCTATGTTGCGCATCCATTTGTCTTTATACTTATGTGTAATTCAGTTGTTAGGACACTATTTTACTAAATTTTTCATTTGCTGTTTTTATTGACATTTTCCCATACTTTGTAAAAGTCAGTGGAAATAAAGATTATTATTATTATTATTATCATTATGATTCTCCTTTCACAATACCTACATAAATTTGTATGATAAAATATTAGGAACAGTAAAATGATTGATTTGGACAGTGCACGTTTACATACAGCAACTAACTCCATGAGATTCGAGATTTTTGAATGTGGATACTCCTCTTTCAAATTATTTACACAGAGTAAAGTAATTTCAAATATTAGTCTGAGAGATGAAGTTACATAGTGTTTCAGTATTACCTTACCATCTAATTTTGCCAAGGCACGACTTCCAGATTGTTCTGGGAGGAACTTTGATTCGATATTTCCGGAAGTGACGGCGTTAAACCTGTCCACCCCCAGCCCCTAACGTTATCGCTGGATTAGAAGGGGGCACCTCCGAAAACGTCGTAACAAAACAACGTCGTCTTCCTCGCCGGCTTCGAAGTTTATAATAAGTTAGGTAATCCAGTGTGCCTCGGCCTTTGTTCTAAGTTAAGTCGGGGCAGATACACTTAATAGAACTTGAGATATTTCGACACTCGATGTAGTTGGTATATGCTATATGACATGGAACGAGAGCATCGATGGGGTAAAACAGGGAGGAGTCGACCCGGATAAAGAAGGAAGATCGAGAGCCTATCTTCCTGGTCATTTTTATACTTGTTTCAATATCTCGAAGCTAAGAAATTGGTTTGAAACATTTCTTTCACTAACAAAATGTGTTTTCAAATGAACAGTTTAGAGATTATATATCTTACTAGCTGACCCGGCCAACGTTGTTTTGCCATATAAATTATTATAATTATTATATAAGACTTATATAATATATATAAGTCGCTTTCTCTGTAAATCTGTAATATCTTCGAAAATATTCATTTAAATCATATGCTGTTAAGGGCCATATAAATCTATATAAAATCTACAATGTATTTAAGGTATTTAATTGGATAAGGATTAATGTTGTATTGGTTAAATACGTAATGTTAAAATCGTTTCGAAAATTAGCCATTATTTGTCGCAAAAAGTAAATGACAAAAAAAAGTTATTGTGGGTTATCCATAAGAGATAGACATATACATAGACATAGATAGAGATAGACCTTTTCAATGTGTACAATACTTAGTACTTTATTTTGATAAAACTCGTAGGGTTCAGCCTGCGTTTGCAATGTAAGCGGAAAAAATGTAATTATTTACGACATCACATTAGAAACCTCAAAAATAACAGTACTTCTCCACTATTTAGTGGATGTTATTATACATATAAACCCTCCTCTTGAATCACTCTATCTATTAAAAAAAACCGCATCAAAATCCGTTGCGTAGTTTCAAATATTAAAGCGTACAAAGGGACAAAGGGACAGAAAAAGCGACTTTGCTTTATACTATGTAGTGATGTATAAGAACTTTGCCTTTGCAACTTTTCTCCTTCCCTTCTACCGGGCATATTGTCGATATTTCAATTGATTTTTCTTCTAAGAACACGCAACAAAAGTGGAAAAAGACATTTTAATGTTTCGAAACAACTTCTAGCTTTGTCAAAATTTTAGAATGAATAATTTTAAATGAATGACATTACTGGAAAGACAGAAACGAAATAGTTGATAGAATTTGCCTCTTGTAGTTTCTTTATGTTTTGGAGGAAAATACCATAGAAAACAACCTCTAAAAATGAGTTCAACATAAGTTTTCATTTCCGAAGAGATTGCTAAGCTTGTGCCGTAGCTTAGTCGGGAAAACTCCAGACTATGGTGCGGGAACTTCGGGTTCGAGCCCCGCTGAAGGCATGGGTGTATGTGTTTGTCTATGATTTAAATTGTTTAATGATGATAATTGTAGGGTATTGTATATTGATTACAAGCCCATTGGCCACTCGGAACCGTCCACTGATTAAAAAAAAAAGAAATAGCTAAGTCAGTATTTTTCTCTCTAGAGGAAAGGTCTAATTGCAATGATTATTCTGCTTCTTGCTGAAGCAGACATCGAATGAGTTAATTGAATCAGTTGATTGACTGAAAATTATTCATTACAAATATTTGACAAATCAATTATTTGTATGGAAACAAACTCCTGAAAATATACATCAAACTTTTTTTTGTTTTGTTCCTGTACAAAAATAAATATTCTTCTCTAACTTATCTTATAAATCAAGACAGTTGGCTAAAATCCACAACAATCAGAAATTTTTTAGTAGACTCGACTAATTAATATCCGACTGACCACTGACTGCTTATATCATACCGACATAACAAACTGTTACGAGTATTTTCATAATTTGATGAACCTAATCCAGTCGTATACTGGTTGAATTCATTTCGGTTATATTAAATTTTCAGGGTTTCTCCTTGGAAAACTCTTGAAAATATTAGTCAATTGATTCAAACTCACCTACAGACAAGAAAGTATAAAATATTTATCGAATAATGAGAACACTGAAGAGAAAAAATGATTGAAACACGGGATTCAATTTCAAATAACTTTTTTGGCCATGAACATAAAATTTACTTTGTTTCCATTATTGAAATAGTTTTTGTTTAATGAACTTTATAAAATATTATCTTATAGAGTATATGTTATTGTGATATATTTCTTATAGTTAGCACATAGTTAGCATATAGTAACACCTGCATAGTTACATCACGACATGCAGGTGTGTCAACTTTCAGGAACATATATCATATCAATATAATAAGTAATAATTTTACTCTTGCGATATAGCCTAACTCAATAAAAAGTGAAAAACAGCACTTTCCTTAACTAACGTCACTTTCCTACGGTGAAGCAACTTATTCCACATCAACGATTCGAGCAATATTCCAAACAAAGTCCAAACCATTTCGGTTTATTCCCCCCCTGAGGAGCACCACTGAAGCCGCTAAACGGAAAATGCAACTCTAGTGCAGAGTGCATTTCGTTTTCCAAGTTGAATTTGCCGGTATTATGTTTAGTTGTCTGGCCAAAGTTTGGAGTGGAAATTTCGTACCAAATTCGCGGGAGTATCATCAGAGACGTTTTCTCTATTCAGTCTCGTATCTCTGTCTCTCGGTTCGCCGAGACTAATTGGCCGTTTCAACTTTACACGTAAAATCATTCTGTGGGGACGGTCCCGCTTTGAATCTAAACGTATTCAGAAACGGCTTAGAAATGGTAAAGCATTACTCAAGTGCATACTGTCAATCGTCAATTTTACACTACTTTCCAATTAAAATTATGCAAATTATTTGGTTTTATTTGAATTAAAACTACAAATAACAACTAGGATATATTTGATGATGAAATTGCTCTTGCTCAGCTCGTTTCTTCAAAATCTGTTAATTAGAACTAAATTCGAAGTTCATCGGAATAATTCACTTATACTCAATTTAATTCACCCATATACAAAAATGTTAGATCTTGGGCTTGGCTATTTAACAATGACAATTAGTAGATCAACTGGCTAAAATTTATTTTCACACGGGACTCAACTTCAAAAAGATCTCAAAGAAAATGTCTATCGCACTTTATTTGGCTTTTCAGTTAGATTTTTAAAGTTCGATATCTAACAAATGAATCAACATTTCTAAATCAACAATGCAGATGCTTAGAGTTTGGGTAAATATTTGAAGAACGCGCAGCTATCGGGGTAATAAGTCACTGAACTCGATGATTTGTTAGTTGCGTTTTAGTGACTAATGTATAATTAAGTCGGCTCAGCGTTTTGGGCGAAACTCGGATCTAGCTGGTTGTGTTTCATTTCCTGTCGATTTGAGAACCTGAGATCATCTTTGTTCAAATAAAAAAAGGATAATATGCATACCCTACAGGTAGGAATGTTTGCCAATAACGATATCTGGGTTCGAATCCATGAGATTTGAACTTATTTGTTAGGTCTATGAGTTTAGATCGATATAACCTGATGATGAAACTGATCGGTAACGTATAAGCCAAAATTTTATAAATTCAGGTGATGGAATGAATGGGGTATGTTGAATAATATGCACTGAGAAGATTGTCAACAAGCTTTGGAGATCGAATATATTTCAAAATTTCCATGATAGTCTCCAATATAATTCCACAAAAATATTTCAATCAACCAATCTCGGTTCATCAATTCAATTTGAACTAATATTCTTGTTAGCATAAACTATGAAATACCTAGAATTCAAATTATTAATCGATTGGGCGGAATACTTGATGAAAATCTAAATACATAATTTAAATAAAACTAAGTAGTTTTCTGATTTTCGCTATAATTAAGTTAAAACATAACAATATTGTTTCACCAGTTTATCATCTACATCTGATGAAACCATATTTGGCGAAACAATATTGTTATGTTTTAACTTAATTATAGTAAAAATCAGAAAACTACTTAATTTTATTTAAATTATATCTAGAATTCAGACAATAACATCAATCCTAGAACCTATAATAAACTGCCGATGGACATAAAATTCACGAATATACACTCCACACTAGAAAACCATAAGAGACTGGATTTTCTCCCAATCGAGACAATTCATCAATGGATTGACCTTCAAAATTGTCAATTGTTTTGATATAACTATAATAATTATAGTTTTTTGTGCACATGTTTATTTATTATAACAAATATAATTGGCACACATTTTGTTTACTTTCATGTTAACCAAGATACTCTAAGACACTTTGTGGTTTTTTCTTGTGTCACAAATGGAACTTTTCCATTCATAATATGCAATAATGTGAACTCATAACTCATAACAGAAGATTTTAATCAATGCTCTTATCTAAGATCATTGATTTTTGAAATATCTTCTGTATATATACAAAAATATATATATATATATATATATATATATATATATATATATATATATATATATATTCATTAGAAGAAAAGTTGCCGTGTCGTAGATTATTTAAATTTTCTTCTTTGAGTACTCGGCAGTAGGGGCGAAATTAAGTAACACACAATCTTCAATCTATCATCTATATTTGTGGTAAAAACCGAAACACCACAAGAAAACTCATCTACAGGTGAGTATTACAAGAGACAGGTGCCACGAACATCGAAAATACACAATAATAAAATATACAGATTTTAAAAAGCTAACAATTGTCCAATACTCACATATAAAAATTAAATTAAAATAGTTATTAACCTCAATTTTATAATAAGTATTGGAAACTGTTAGCTTTTTAAAGAACATTATCTATATAAATATAACACAGCTTTTATCTGAATATTTTATTAGTGTTATTTTCGATTTCCGTGACACCTGTCTATTGTATTACCACCTGCAGATGAGTTTTCTTGGTGTGTTTTTGTCTTTACCACAGGTCAAATCATCCCGATGAAGGAACGCATTGGTGCCCGAAATATAGATGATAGATTGAAGATTGTGTGTACTTAATTTGGCCCCTACTGCCGAGTAACCAAAGAAGAAAATTTAAATAAAAGACGATACGGCAAATTTTCTTGAATATAACAAGTTTGTAAGAATTTATTTCATTATTATTATATTATATTAACTTTATTATATTGACGTGCTAGTCCTAATATGTGAAACTTCGTATATTTTGAAGTGAATAAAAATTATTATCATTTGAAAAAGTACCCTGAAAAAAGCAGTAGTCATTACAAAATATGATGATAACTAATAAAAAATATTTCAATTTTCATGAAGTACTTATATTATCCAACGAAGTATTAAGTAAAGATCCACGAAATTGGGGTCGTTGAACAATTTTTCAAATGCGATAACTGTCGTTTATCGGAAGAAAACTACACTTTAGGTGGGCTAGACTAGGATTGTGCGCATAAAAATTTGATTATTGAAATAAAAATATAATTAAAAGTAGGTATTCATAATACACCATTAACCAAAGGTCTGAGTAAATCCTCTTAAAGTACCCCAAAAGTTCAAACACCTTAAATTAAATTTTTTTCATAATTTATCTAAACCTAGCGAATTGGTGGTAATGAAGAAATAAATATGAATTTCTACGTGACGGAAGTGATGCCCACCTTCCTTGGCCCTCCTTACTCCAAATTCGGCAAAACATAATCACCGCTCTAGTCAGGACCAAATCAAGGCGGGCGTCGGATCGGCAAACAAAAGAAAATCGCGAGAACCAGTCTCCCCGATTTTATATGTAAGTCGAGTTACCTGCGAATTTACCGGCTTTCTAAATGCTAATTTTCGGTTAGGTTCAGCTAACTCGGGGGGTGATTTTGGGGACGTCGTCGTCGCGGCCTCCTTTGTTTGATTACACGAAAAACTCCCGCGTATTGCATTCGGAAACAAGCGAAGAACGGGATAACGTTTTTCTTTTGTCGCAGGGCCAGCCGCGATTTTACGCCGTATTTGCATGGTAATTGGTGAGAGAATTCTTCTTCTGTGTATCCCGTTCTTTTTTCTGTTTGTTTCTCCGTGTTCACGACGTTTTGGTTACATTACTTCTTGATAACTCACTGCTCCAAATTTAAGCAAGTGTTTGGAGTTCTCCTTCGAAAAAGGCAGGAAGGGCGTCATTAACCAAGACTCCTCAATTTATTTCGAATATCCTAGACAATTTAGTTGAAAAAAGTGTGAATATTTTCAACGAACAAACTCACCAATCCATCAATTATTTTGAATCAATATACACCTAAGAATTCTATAGGGTAGGCACTGAAGTTTCCATGATTTCCATTCGCATAAGAGAAAACAAAACACTACAGAGCAATTAATATTAAATATCGCACTACAGAGAATGAAGAAGAAAAATTAGGAAAACAGAACTACAGAAATAAACTCGTTTTGCCGGTGCTTCTTTATGGTATGGTTAGTTGGACATTGCAAGCGAATGCAATAAACAAATTAGAGGCTTTCGAGATGTGGCTGTATAGCAGAATCCTCAAGGGTCCTTGGACAGCTAGATTGACGAATGAGGAAATTCTTAGAAGTGTCAATAAACAACGTGAACTGTTAAACTGTTTAAAATGAGGATAACAGCATATCTGGATCATATACTTCGAAACACGAAATATCAATTCTAGCAAGTGTTAATTGAAGGTAATAAGAATGACAAATTTTTCAATTTCAACAGTATTTCAACAAATATAACAAAGAGCTCAATCTGATTTTAAAAAACTAAGAAAGTGACTAATAACTAAATGATAAAATTAAATGAAATTCTACAAAGAAGTCAACCTAATTCAATTAATTTTAGGCAATTTTCCTTGTTCACATAACTCCTAATAATAACTGCTATGGAGTCAAAGTGAATGTTAGAGTTATTAGCAACTGTATTGAATGTAAACTTCATAAACCAAATGAGGGATTGTAGTAACTATTAGCGAGTTGGTCGTTGCAATCTCTAAGTGAAATAATTCTGTGGTGCGAGAATTTTGCCTAGGAACACGAAATTTCAAAGTAGACAAGAGAGAAGGACGATCAATACTGTTGTGCAGTAATTTGTACAAAAATTTGAGAGAAAAAGTTTCTCTCCTGCACTGCAATGAGATTAAACTTAATCGACTAAATAATTCGTCATTGACTCCAGATTGACTCCTCTCTGTGGATAGATTTCATCCTCCCTCCAAACTTAGAATTTCAAGAACCTTCTCTGAATGGCCTCAAGGCGTTGATAGCGAGTGTAAATAGAATTTTACGTTGAAGATGAACATACTGGTTCGGTGATCTAATTTTATTATATAGTTTCAAATCGTCCGCGAACATCTAATGTGGCGAGTCAATATTATCCATCAGATAATTAACGAACAGAATAAATAACAGTGGCCCAAGATTAGACCCCTGATTGAGGATTGGAGAGGGATCCGACGGAGAAGGGTGTCTTGGCTGCGCATCAGGTAGTGGATATGACTACATCCATTAGGTAATATGCATCAGAAAAGGATGAAGAAGAATAAATTTGAACATCTATACAAACGATCATATGGAGTTATAACAAGGAATTGAAATTACATTATTCACTCATATTAAACACAATAGAATGTTGATATAACTATCTCTACGACATTTTCTATAAATGTCGTAGAGATAGTCGTATATATATATATATATATATATATATATATATATATATATATATATATATATATATATATATATATATATATATATATATATATATATATATATATAAATATGTTAATTCGAATTCATGGCGAATTGAAATTTCAATATAAAATGAAAATTATGTAACAAAGGAAAAAGGAAACAGCGGTCTTTGATTCAGATGATATAAGAAATTTGCCTGAAGATGTTATAAAGAAGAAAAACTGGAAGCAATAGTGAATTTCCATTGAAGTTTACTTAACCGTTTCGGACGAACACAAAGTGAAAATTCACCGAAAACACTTTAATTTGATTTTTTTCCATTTTATGAGCAGACGTAACAACGACAAAGTACGGAACAAGCTTCGGGGTGAGCGCTGTCTGCATTTGGCATCTGGAAAGCCGAAGCGGTTAGTTTTTAATTATTAGAAAATCGATAGAGTAATTTTCTGATTCAGAGAGGGCGCGTGAGCGGTCCATCTACAGAGTTTACCAGGGGGCAATTTCTTTTACCTGCATGTCAGTATTACGAATTGAATACACTGAATGATATACCTACCTACATGAATAACTATGTTTTAACTCTTATTTCGACGAGATGGCCAAAATTATCAGATATTTTCCTGTTCACAGGTCTTCAATGTAGATTCTACACTATTTTGTCGGGCGTCGAAAACTATGATTAAATGAAAAATTAAATGATAAAATCAACCGTTTTGAGTTTTCACACGAGAACGGTAACAGATAAATTACTGACCGAAACGTCGTGTGAATTCAATTTCTAATTCAACCCTCCGTTTGTTCACCAACGGTAGGATTTTTTCATTTATTCTATTTTCAATTTTATTTCATTTCATTGATTTTTAATTTCTGTTCTTGCCCTCAAGACACTAACTATTAATCTTTTTAGTTTTCTCACTTCAATTCGATTAATTTCATTATTTAATTTTCCATTAAATCATGGTTTTGTTCCAGAATTTGAGAATTCGAATTGGCAGTCCATGAAAATTCGACAGAATAGTGAATATATTTTACTATTTTGGTTCCATAAAAGCATTGAGAAACAAAGACGCAACACCAAAAGTCCTCTAGTTTCTTTACTTCAATGAAATGTAAAAAACTTCTGCAAAATCGCACAAGATACAAACCAGGAATTGATATTTGTACCAAATCAAGAAAATTTTAGGCCTGTTAGGCTCTTTGTAGAGTACCATTTCCTCATTCGAAACTTGCCAAATACCACTACATATTTTTGAGCCTTACATAAGCGGTTTTGAAACACAATTTGTCCTATTTGACACAAACTTTCAAATTAGGAACACCAGTTCGAAGAATTCATACTATATATAAATGAATTTTAAAT
This sequence comes from Henosepilachna vigintioctopunctata, assembly GCA_030704895.1. Classification (NCBI taxonomy): domain Eukaryota; kingdom Metazoa; phylum Arthropoda; class Insecta; order Coleoptera; family Coccinellidae; genus Henosepilachna; species Henosepilachna vigintioctopunctata. Next base: position 4,144,013 of record JARQZJ010000035.1, read on the forward strand.
GATTATATTTTTTAATTGAATGAACACAATACTTAAGTGATTATATTTCAATTTTTCGATCAATAATATGTAGGTATTAATATTACTTAATTTTATTTGAATTTTTTGTTTAAGTTTTACTAATTTTATCCTTAATTTTCATACTCTGACTTCAATTACCTGCTCCTTCGGATTGCAAATAAAGCTCACCCATATCGAATTAAATAATTTCTCTAATCTATTTAATTTCGACAGAACCTTGAAAACAGACTGGAATCGGTTTTTTCGAAAAATTGGTTTTTCAGAAAGTAGGTTTAAAACCAAATTTCTAAAACCTTAAAACCAAATTTCTCATTCAAAACACCTTAGTATAATGTAAGCACAGAAATTGTGGTGAAATAATAGGCCTCTAAAAACCTTTGACACAGGGCACATATTGAAAAAATTGTACTTGATTTCCAAAACAAAAAACTTGTCGACATTAATCAGCAAGGAACGCATGAACCACGGATAAGACGGTTTTTTGGCTCAAAAGACTCCCTATTTCACATCCTGGACAAAAAATTTAAACTATCAGGTCAATAAGTCATTGTAATGTATCAGAATGACAAATCTAGGCTTAAAACAAACGTAACGAAAAATGAATGTTGTTTGTTCTTTCCTGAATCAACAATATTATTCCAATCTTACCCATTTTCAAGGGTGAAGTATAACTAAAAATATTTTCTTACATGAGTAATTGTAATATGTATTGATGAGCAATGCTTAGTTAATGAATAGAAGTAATTTTTTCCATAAATTCTATCATCAATAGTTTGCAATATAATAATAATAATAAGACATTTATTCTCAACAGATATACATCCAGTTACAGAGAAAAAAATACAAAAAAATTACAATTTACAAAAAATTGCAAAATTGTACACAAATAATGATAAATAAGAAAAAAATGAACGAGAAAAAACAAAAATTATGTATAAGTGAGCAAATGAGTATAAGCGAATATATACATACAATGAAAAAATCAATTCAAAATAAATTGAAATAGTATTGAACAATAACCAGATAACTAAAAATAAAATGAAATATTGTCTATCACAAAGTTACGTATGGTCAGCAGAAGTTCACCATTTAGTAACAAAATATGTTTGATGAATAAAAATAAGATTGAAATCTATTGCGTTAGTACTATCTAGTGAACAAATGAATATCAAAGAATGATTATTTGAAATATTTTAATTTCTTTAATTTAAGACCTTTTAAGGTCTTTATCACTTATTCGCTATAAGAGATTTTGTGATTTAATTTCCTTCCAAAATATGTTGAACAAAACAATAGATGTAGAATTTTTTGAGTCTTCACAGAATATCCGAGTAATTACTCTTATATATCTTTATATACTTAAGTGAAATTGTTTCTATATATTGCGTACTTTGACATTGACATGTTAACATGTTGGATAAAACTGTTTATATTACTTAAATATATTGTTTGTGTTCGCTATCAAAAATTTATGGCCCAGAAGATTTCACTTGATGATGCTTCAAAATATGATTGAGATAGTTCACTCGTCGATAATTTACATCATTAATATTCCGTAGCGATAAGAGTGTTTTTTCCAATTCATAGAAAAAGTAATCGTACATTCATCTTGCTTATTTGTTTATCTTATACATATCAATAATATAAATTATGTAATATATTGTTGAATTTTACTATAAGTTGGATATCGTATAGAAAATGGATTCTCATAAGTTAATGAAATATTGGTTTCTTCGAGACATATACTTTACTTTTTTTTCTCAATATTCGTATTAGAGAAAAAGCATTTTTTAATGTAGTTTGGCCCATTATTTATATAATTTTTTTATAATTTTTCTTTAACTACCCAGGGGTTGTCCAACAAATTCTGAGATATTTCAATTTCATGAAGATGAATAATCATTTTGCTTGTAATGTGATTGATACACAGAGTGTTTCATTGATAAACGCAAATACTTGAGGGATGAATGGAGGTCACCGATTCGGTTGCAGGAATATCTTATTTATTGGGATAATTATTACTTTCGCTAATTTTATCTTGTTGTCATTACTGCCATAACATCCCGACATTATTTTGATAGGTTTCTTTACATAATCGAAATGAGCCACTCAGTAATTAAACAACAATATAGAAATCAATTGATAGCTCGAAACAACACCCTATAATTATATTAAAATTCTCAAAATTCTCTTACATATCGTGAAAGAGCACAAGAAACTGAACACAGTACCTAGGTAAATTTAAATACCTACTTAAATGTCGCAATGGAGTTTACAAGATTCTAAAAAATGATCTTCTAGTAACTAATTAAGTATTGAACTTTTAAACTCATTTTAATGTTCTGAATAAAACTAACTACCTTCATAATCATTTTCATAGTTGTTTCTTATCAATCCTGTGTGTATTTTCCAGGTTCATAATTATAATTTATAAATAGTACTCAAAACACCCTGTAAACGCCTATTTGAATATTCAAATTGTGTTCATGTTACTTCAAATGCTCAAGTTAATGAATTGAGAACAATATATTCTTTTGGAATTCAAAAAGTATGTTGAGTAAATAATACTTAAGTACTTGAGAATGAAAAAAAAGAACTTAGAAGTAAAAAATGATATATTTGGTTCGAAAAGTCAGCAACATGGAATTTTTTGTATAGAACAAAGTTATAGGTAGAATTAAAAATTTTCAACCTATAATTTGTCTTGATATATATATATATATATATATATATATATATATATATATATATATATATATATATATACAAGTATCAACATTTTTATGCATAATTTTGTACATTTACTATGAAAACCTAAACAGCACTAGGGGTCGCATTATATGAAATTTTTTTCCATTTATAACAATCATTTCGTAATTACAACTACCTGTTCGTTTGATTTCATTGTATTTCATTATACATGATGCGAAAAATAAACATATTTCTGATTTAACTTGATTTTTCATAGATTCATGAAAATATAACTCTTGAACAAGAATTTGTGAATTTTCCACTTCGCATCCCGTAGAAAAAATAAAACCTAATCGGGCCCGCTAGGTGTCCCCCTCTACACAAAAGGTTGCCCACCCTTGGTTTGGATGAATATAAGAAGATTCTACAATTACAGAATTTTCTTCGGATTTTCTTCTACAGCTAACAACAGAAAACAATCACCTGAACCTTCGATTAAAAAATTTGAAGACTGAAATGATAAAAACGATAAAATCAAATAATGAAATATTGACAGTAGAGGATGAATATTCATCGAATAATGATGACAGGTCGCCGATTTATATAACAAGGTTAATTTTGACATTTGAGTGATTCAGAATCTCCCAATACACGGAATCACACTCATGGAAAGCAATAATGTTACTATTCCCATCGGAGAATAATCATAGCCTGCCAATATACAACTAATAAACCAATCAAAATGTATTAATTTTCCACGTGGTCCCAGAGGAAGTTCGACAGATTTCCTAGGTGGCCGGAAGAATGATTTTTACGTGGAAAAATCTGCTTTTCCTATCAGCATTACTAAATTGAACCACGGTCTACGGCGAAGTCAATTTCGATTTTCTTCAGGAGAAAAGCTTGAATACTTTCTAAAGGCCATCTTCAGAACGAATTTTATAAGTTTATTTGATTCGATATGAAGGTGTGTGAAATATTAATTCGAGTAATACAATTTGATATTACTCGCCTTAACATTTAGTTTTTCGAGTAATATAATTTGAAAAATTATGTTATTTCAAATTCTCATTCTTTCGATTGAAAGCTGTTTTAAATTGAGTATTTTAAGAAATACAACTTGACACTATTCATCATAAAAAGTGCCGTGTTGAATTTATTCGATACATGTATTTCAATCTGATTACTTCAAACAATTATTTCCGATTAAATTATCACATAATTTCAAATTTTTAATATTTTAAACACAAAAACTGTTGTGGGCAAAGCTTTTTTTGAAGTTTTTTTAGGCAAAGCAATAATAGAATTTTCATAACCTATGGTGAAAATCATAATATCGAGTTAATTCTTAAATTACCAACATGATACTGGATTTTCATAAAATTCGTATCGTCTCAATTAATTAGTCATTCTTTGCTTTTTTCAAAAAAAATGTCCAAAAGGAAATGAAAGACATTTTTTGCAGTAAAGATGAAATAAATTTACTTAGGCTGCAAAATTTGGAAATTTAATTTTCTGAAAAATATTACTGTTATTTTTATATATTGCTTTCACTGATTGATCATTTTGACTTAGATACATATCTTTACATACACGAATGACACGATGAAACTGTTGATATTCCAAACGAAAAACAGAATTCTAACTACAATTAGAAAAAATTATAGAAAACAGTTAAATAGTTATTCGATTTCATTCTAATTCAAATATAACATTGAAAACTTTTGTTCTCATTAAAAATTAGGTAAAGAACTGGCATTTTTTCTGTAGGTACGTTTTCAAACTTGTGCTATCATTTCAAATGATACACTTAGTAGTTTTCGCTGTTAACTCGTCACATAGCAGTTCTACCTTACATCTTTGAGGTACTACGTAGAACCCCCGAAGATGTTACATTTACTACAAGGAGTTATCTAGGAAGCGCTTAGATCTCAAAGGATATAACACAAATTATAGACCAATTGTAGCTCACTGCAAACACTCAGGTATAGCACAATAAAAGCGGAAATACATTCGTCCAGAGCTCAAAATGCTGATCACCAACTACTAAAACGATGTAAGAACATTTTGGAATTCAATCTCTTATTTAATTGAGCGATTTTTGAAATAAATGCCAGCCGTCTCGTGTCATAAAACTAGCCATGAGCAAATTAACACCTACGCAATGAAACTAATTGAATATTAAACTATCAAACTACTCAAATTATTTCAAGTATTGTGTGCATTTCTGAGATGATTTTACTTATTGTCACGCTATTTTAATACTGGGATGCGGCTGAAATGCACTCAGAACACCAACTTTATTGAGAAAGAGATCTTCACTATACAAGTTCAATTTGAAAAGACCGATTAAACTTCAACGATAGTATTAAATATCTGCATGTTACTTTTGGATCGGGTTTTGAAGCAAGTTTCTTGGGAGTAGTTCAAACACAAACAACAAAACAAAGAATTCTTTCACGTGCTCTGAAAAGAGTCTTGATGAGTCCAGTAGAACCGATGATGATTCATCTGCACTCCGAAAGAAAAGGAATGTCAATGCAAATGGCATGAGCATTGAGCTAAATGACAGTTTCTGGATTTGTTGGATTTTTCGAAGAAAACGCTGCAAAAAATGTACGTTCAGATGAAGGTGGGGAACAGAACACTGTTTGCAAATGAATATAATTTCACATGGCATTCGTTCGCCTAAATCGGACACCATACTTTACAAGTGTTGGCCAGTAAACGCAAAAGAATATCCAACTATTTCACAATTTACTATGATTTATTTATCATCTCCAAGTAGCTGTGTACCTGTATAATTAGTGCCTATTTTCGGGGGCTTGAATAATATATTAGGAAGAACGAAAACGTTTGATATAGACAAATGCTGAAAAAATTGTATTCGTACATCATAAATTAGCAATGGTAGATTTTGAATATTGATATGTTAATTTTTGATTCAATATTTTCGAATAACGGAATTTAACGGAATAGCAGATAACCGAATAGCTGCCGAATATTCGTAGATTCTTTAGTTGTTACATAATAAAGTATTACAGAAGTTTCATTCTAAGCGGACCGATTACAGTAATAATTTTTAGTCATTTATGACACAAAGGAAAAATAAAAATCTGAGTTGTACAGTTATCAAACATGGGACGATACTTATTTTGTTTAAAAATCGATAGATCAGCCTTGGAGATACTCAAGGTGATAACATTAATGAAAATTCCACTATTATGTTTCATTTCAGTATTATAAGCAAATACTTATTAATTATATATTATAAGTATTAATCAGTTATTAACCAATTGAAATCGAATATGTAAATCAGTTAATATAAAGGGCGTTTTTTTAGAGGTATAGAACTTTAAATTGCAATAAAACAACGATGGATCATTCGATTGACAGGAATTTTTTTTTTCGAAAGATAATCTTGTGGCATTACATTTTAAACATGATTTCTGGCATATGACCGCCACGGCTGGCTCGGATGTAGTCCAATCTGGACGTCCAATTTGTGGCCGTATAACGGCAATAACACGGCGAATATTGTTTTCCAAATGGTCAAGCGTTTGTGGCTTATCCGCATAGACCAATGACTTTACATAGCCCCACAGAAAGTAGTCTAGCGGTGTTAAATCATAAGATCTTGGAGGCCAATTCACAGGTCCAAAACGTGAAATTAGGCGGTCACCAAACGTGTCTTTCAATAAATCGATTGTGGCACGAGCTGTGTGACATGTTGCGCCGTCTTGTTGAAACCACAGCATGGTTGTTCAATTCAGGAATAAAAAAGTTAGTAATCATGGCTCTATACCGATCACCATTGACTGTAACGTTCTTGGCCTGTAACGGCCATCATCGTTTTTGAAGAAGTACGGACCAATGATTCCACCAGCCCATAAAGCGCACCAAACAGTCAGTTTTTCTGGATGTAACGGTGTTTTGACATACACTTGAGGATTATCTTCACTCCAAATGCGGCAGTTTTGTTTGTTGACGTAGCCATTCAACCAGAATTGCGCTTCTGGTAAAATGGACGCAGTGCGCGATACGTATTCCGCACAGAACCATTATTTTTGAAATGAAATTGCACTATTTGCAAGCGTTGTTCAGGCGTGAGTCTATTCATGATGAATTGCCAAACCAAACTGAGAATAAATCACTTCTCAGTTGTTAAATCGGTCGCCACCTTCAACAGTAATGCCAACTTAAAGTTCTATACCTCGAAAAAAACACCCAATAGTAAGTCTCCAATAAGGAAATATCATCTACTAATTCAAACCAAAACAGCATTCCTCAACAACATAATATTAAAAAACTACTAAAAATTATAGCTTCTACTAATGCAATTTTTTGAGGAAGAGTAAACAAGAGAAGAATAAAGCATTTCATTGGAGCCATGAAAGTGTTAATTCGTTTCATTCCATTCCCTCTCCATCTATCCGAGTGTTTCTTGTCGCATTTAGGATTTACCACCACTAGAAAAACGGAGAAATAGAAATATTAGCCCCACATCATAACCGACGTCTGTAACGGTCTGATAATAACAAAAGATAATAATCTCCCCCATGTTCAGAGTGCGTATTTTTATGCACCATTACCATTATCATTCTGATAATGCTGGTTACAGGCGAGAAAACTCGAAGACCCCGAACGAGAGGGACTTTTAATAATTATAGCCGACGCGTGTCTATAAATCCGCTCGATAACGGCGCAAAATACTGATCGATACGCCAGTTTTTCGTGACTAAGGACATTCGGACAGTATCAGAAATACTTATCTAACTTAAGAACAATTTTAATTTTTTATACGTTCAAAAATTACTCATTTTTCTTGTTAATTACAGTTTCATTCGCTGATCTCTTACTGAAGCATGACCTAATAACTATGAATGGTTTAACACGTTTCCTTTAACTTTTGTAACGTGTGAATTCCCACACTACCGCCGCCACTGAATTGTTGATTTACTTTTTATATTCTTCGTCGCTGGACTCGATCGCGATAACCTGCGTACATCTAAAATGCAGATATAGTGAGCTGAATTCTCGTTGCACGTTTGTTTTTCGTCAATTATCCATCTAAGAAGTAACATCGTAATCTTACACATAAGATTTGGTAGATTTCAATTACTTTGATTATATTATTATCTTAATACCAAGTGGATTAATTAATTATCTGTGGCGTCTAAACTGACGGTAAGTTATGAAAACAAATTCTATTTTTCGTATAAATGCATTGTCTGGAAAACCTTGAAGTTGAGTTGAATTTTTTCATTTTATTCATTTCGCCATTTTCATTATTTTTTTATGATACCTTTTCACTCAAATTGTTTATCTTTCAATATTCAGTAATCATTATTACATTTTCTAATTTAAATTATTCTCGATTTATCTGCTCATTTAATTTTTCAAATTGGCTCAAGATTTTTGTGGGCTAACGATGGCTAATTCCACGTGTTCGTATCTCATGTTCATGTTTAATGTTAGCTTGCTTTATTTCTTGATATATATTTAAATTATATCATACTATCTGTAAATGTGATTGTGCCATCGAGACCCTACAGAAACTCTTGGAATAACTTCAGTAAAATAGAATGTTGATTTGCCTGAATGTTTTTAGTCACCTCCGATGGAGCTGAAAGTACGTTCACTGGATCTGTAATTCACCTCCTATGGAGCTGAAAGTACGTTCACAGGATCTGTAATTCACCTCCGATGGAGCTGAAACTACCTTCGCTAGAGCTCTGAAAGTACCTTCGCTGGAGCTCTCAAAGTACCCTGACTCGAGCGATAATACAATCTTGGCTGGAGCCTTGATAACATCTTGGCTAGAGCCTGAAAATTATCTTGATTGGAGCGTTAGAAACACGAGCTTCAAGCTATATATATCAAAGGACAATGTGAATGAAGATGTTGTGAATCCAACATCTATAAAATTATGTAGATATTTATTTAGTTATTTTCTTCAATTAGTTAAGTTTAAGTTAGTTTATTCATTTAATTTATTTTCTTTTATTGTAAATACGAAGAAATCTAGTAAATTCATACATTTTAACTTTGTTATTACTGAGTGTCAATCAGACCGAATGTGTGACCCCTCGTTTTCAGCTAGCCTGCGTTATTTTAAGTTAAAACGGGGATTATACTTTGAAAATGGAATCACGAACACCCCGAAATAATTGTCAAACAATGAATATAATTCTATGAAAATAAGTAGAGTCTGTTTTATTAAATTTTACAAAATCAAAATTAGAAAATTGAATCCGTCTTGGTAATATGAAAGAACGTTGTAGAACGTTCAATATCATCTTATATCATTTTATACCCTCAAATATAGCCTCAGATGCTTTTGGAGAATGTTATATCAACCTTCTTTTGAAAGTATCATTTTCTATAAGAAAACATTGAATAATAGGTTGAGTATACTACCTAAAACATTCCTTGTTACAAATCTTTCTTAGATGTCGTTTAGGCTTTCCCGGCCGGTGTCCATCGTGAAACATGGTGATATAATCTTCCGGGCTGATTGCCCGGAACTGAATTGGAACTCCTCCTCTTCCAGACGTTTCGTCTCTAGACTCTGGAGCAACTGATGATCGGCAATCAGTTGCTCCAGAGTTCCGGGACAATCAGCCCGGAAGATTATATTACCATCTTCCTTAGATGTCCTTAATAACTTCATAAATGCTCATTACAAATTCTTATTCGCGAAACATAAGTTAGACAACGAGTGAGATGTACATAGCTAGTCGTTTTACCATTGATTACCGGCACTTCTTTGCAATTTTTTCAGGTTTTTAGAGTTGTTTACACGGCAAAATGTCCTTATAATTAGTAATTCAACTTTTCAGCAATAGCATCTCGATCCCAGTCACCCGTGCCCAAAATTGCACGAATAAATCCGCTAATTTACAGCTCGAGCGATCAGTCAAACGCTAGCGAGTGTCGGAATTTCATTTATAATTTATCAAAGTAGATTTAGAATTTAGATTATGCGAGCCCCCGCGCCCCACCAGTGCCGACAGTACGCGAATTCCAGCTGCAAACTGGTGTATAATTGATCGTAGCATGCCGTCCGACACGTCGCCATTTGCAATTTGAACGAGAAATTATTAGCCATATAATACTCGCTAAAATCAAGACAGCTTGGCTAGAGAGAAGCTCCTGATGTCAAGATTAGGAAGCTTAACGATCGCTCTAGTTACTTTCTCTGCAAATAATGGATGCAACGTCTAGTTTCTAACATCAATTCATAATCTATTGCAGTTTCACTAAATTATAGATCTGGAAACATGAATCTCCGTGATGGAAAGACCGCTGGTTTTGAATCGCATATACTCCCATCATTTAACAATTCAATTTTGAGAAGTTTAATGTCTCTACAATATATTTTATTCCATTGATCTGCTCTTATATTAATAAGATATTCAATTTCAAGAAAATCAACATTTCAATTGAATATTGTACTTATATACAGTAAAAGCTCTTTATTCGCGGCGTACCTATACGTTCCGAAAATATGCCGCGAATACAGAAACCGTGAATATGGAATGGTAATTTATATGAGATTATAGGGATACGTTCCTGGGTGACAAAATGAAAAAAAGTAGGTATACAAAAAAATTAATTTAAGTATCTGAAGTTTTTGATCATATTGATTAATTATTATGTTCAGACTTAGGCAATGGTTTAAATTTGTTTTCTAATTTTTTTTGCTTGGCAGTTTTCAAAGGTTCCTTCAATTCAGACTGATATTAAGCAATGACTTTAGCTATTTGCCTTTAAAATAAGACTTCGTTCCAAAGACGAATCTATTTTCATAAATGAAACACAATGATTATTAGCGATTCTTACACCTTCACTAAGAATTTTCAAATTGAATGTCACGTTTCCTGTGCTCGTTGAAGCCTCTTTCTCAATAGGATGTGAATTTAACATTTCAAGTCTGTTTCAGTCAAATCTTCATCTTGCGATTCAAGAACGTCTGAATGTGACATGATTCTATATGTTCGAACCCATCTCGTCCTATTCCATTCCCAATTTCACAGTCAAAGTTTGAATTCGTAGAAAATCTTCGTCATTTTCCGCAGTCAGAAAAAAAAACAAAAAAAGTTCCTGAACAAGTTATAATAAATAGCTATTAGATCCGCGAATAAAGAAATCTATTGCCGCGAATATAGGAATTTGGTCGCATTTTTTTAAATCCACGAATAGTGAAAACGGGAATAAATGTTTAAGGTTTTCCATTTTAAACTAGTAGAAAATGTGAAAGGTATAAAACGTAATATTTTCAACTGTTCACGTAACCTACGATTTCTCACACCTCTGACAGAAAATATGATACTGGAAAAAAGCTTTTAATATATAAAGGTTAGTTATAGTAGATTTTTATAGATGTTACTTACAGTAAACATTTTGAAACGTTTCCTGTATATTCAATATTATCTAGCTAAGCAGTCAATATTGATAGATAAATGAATGGGTAAACATAATGCTGCACAAGGTTTTTTTATTCGCCATTTCTCCCTAAAAATGAGTTCATTTATTTATGAGAGATAAATACGGATATCAAATAATCATGTGTTTCCTAAAATTGTGAGTTTAAATATATTGCACAGATACTAACATAAATATAAATGAGGAAATGAAATAATTCTGCATGTTTTTAAATATTCCTTCCACAAACAGGTAGTTTTGCAAACTATGCAATGTCGTACAAATGAGAAGATCAAATAATCCTGGAAATACGGTATTCCACTAATATTCAATATGTGTATTGATTTTTTGGTTGTTCGCTACAAACTGTTCTTACACTACACGGTCAAATGAAATGAAATTCATTAATTCAGCTCTTTATGATATTTATATAGACAATTCCAGAAACCCGTTATTTAGAATTTTGAAATACAACTAATTCTAATCATTCAAAAAGTTAGTTTGGTTGAAAACAGAAGCGTAGAAAAAAAAAAGATTTTGTTATTCGAAAGAGGTTATCAAACTTCATGAAAGAGGAAAAACTACTGAATACAACAACATATTCCAACCAAACTTCCATGAAAATTTTCATAAGTAGAAAAAAGTGTCTCGAACAACAAAATTTCAAAATTTGATACGGATAAACGTACAGCTAAATAGATTTAAAAAATTCTGAATAGGCATTGATATGATGTGTTATAGTGATCTCAACATTGATCAAAAATGCATCCGAAAATAACATGTGGGAGAGAAAATATTTTTGTGAATCGAAAATGAAGTTCGAAAATGACGATATATTTATCATTCCTACTAAGTATTTCATTCATTCTACGAATATGATGATTAATTGATGCACAGATTCCAAAATTCCAAATAATGATTTCTGATGAGTTATCGATACGCAGACTCGTTTGTTTGCAATATTATTTTCTATTTTATATCCCGCATATCGTGACGTGTGTGAGCACTTTAGGCAAACTGGTGGCTGGAAAACCGGTGGCCAATTTCACGCACATACGAGAACTAGGTATTAATTTCTCGTTTAGGTATTTATAGTAAAGAATGAAATGAGCATGAAATCAATAAAGAGTCACCAAGTTTCGTTTGAAGCCACTGATGAAATTATTTCAAACGGAAAAAAAAGTGTCGTCGATAATTCAACTGCCATTTAGTTAATTTCATTGGATACTCTCACAAAAATTGTTAACTAACTATACTTCATTTAAAGTTGAAAATACTTCGCAGCATTCGGAATATCTGCATTCAAAAATTTTCAATGTAAAAATAGCTGCAAATGATGAATCAATTTTTTAATTTTCAATCTCGAAATAAATTTGAGAAATTTCAGATAACAAAAACCAGTCTCTTCAAATTCATTAAGTCTTGTTTGTAAAGATAGACTTTTTCATTCTTAGATTTTTAGAATAAATCTTTCTATAAAAAAAGGTCCACGCTCAGTCATTGAATCAAAATTTCGTATGCAATACAATATAAACCTTCTGCAAGACGTTTCTCAAGTTCGACGCAATATATTTTCTGAAAATTTTTCAAAAAAGACCAAAACCTGAGACCACAGGGCCGGTGTTAGAACACCTTTTGAAATATGACAGAATGAAACAATATTTAGAATTTTCTCATAATTTGATACAAATACGCATGACGACGTTTCGAAGTACTACTCCTTTATCAAATGCTGGATTAATACTGGGAGTAATTTTACAAACTCAATACTTATATCTACTTTTACAGAACATACCAGGTATGTTCTATGACTAACTTGGAATGAGGACAATAGAACTACTCTAAAAATAGATATAAATATTGAGTTTGTAAAATTACACCTAGTATTAATCCAGCATTTGATAAAGAAGTAGTACTTCGAAATGTCGTCATACGTAGTTGTATTAAATTATGAGAAAATTCTAAATATTGTTTCATTATGGATATTAATTTTCTCCAAGTATCGGCCTCATCAATTATTATCAATGGTAGATTCATGGTAACAAATATTGCTATTACTCAGTATATAACGTTAATTAATTTTATCACTTTTGTAACCAATATCACATAAAGTGATATTGGTTACCGAATAAATTTGTAAATAAATTATTTCGTCGAATTTTGATCTGAATGAACTTTTTCCTTGCCTAATCAATGTAGGAACCCCTCAGGTTTATTTTCACGGTTCGATTTCTATAGTGAAAAACAAACGTTCGACGATATTCCAAACCCGAATCAACCCCTCGGATCACCCCGCAATATTTTCGACAACAGCACGACAGTAAATAGCCCCGTCGTAATATTAAGAGAGATAGCCGTGAAATCGACGTTCTGCACCCTCTTCGCTTACTTGGTCGGGCACCCCTCGACTAGTGCGACGTCACGTGGCGCTGCCGTCTTGTTTTCTCCTTGAATATGCACCCGGTTGGTTCGAGTAGGCGATAATACTCGAATTTCTACAAATTCAATTTGAATTATAAATAAAACCTCTATAATAACTGAAACAAGTTACGTTGAATTTTAAATGATAATAATTTGACACATCTGCCTCGTTTCCAAGCAATGAAGCGAGGCGTTGTGTTTTCTACCTACATTTTTACGAAGATGCTGTAGAGTGTAGAATAATCGAAGACAATTTATGATAATTTTTCGATTACTATTTATACATGTTACGAAATTCACTTTAAATTTCAACCTTTGTATCTACGAATATATCGTTAGATTATAAGAAAATACCGTTAGATCTGTTATGTTGGAATATAATAAAGGGACACACACCACAAGACACATTGTATAAAATATACTAATACGTATAAAGGTTATAAACACATTTTCAAATCTTTTTCAATTATATCTTTTTCAATCTATTTTTCAATTTTGAGAAACACCACGAATCTGAATTTAATATGACTAGAATGTTATTTCATAATTTGGTTTTACCTATAGCCTGTAGCTACCCAGTAACTTTGAAAATAACGGAAACGTTGAAAAGATAAAACAAACATTGACATATTATTATCGTACATTCAAGCATAATGCTTTTTTAAATGACTCTTGACAGATTTATAATTTTTATATATATAATTTTGTTATAATTTTGTTTAGTTTCATATACATATCTTCGTCAGAAAGGGTGAGAGGAGTGAGTTTAGTTTTGTTAGTTTAGGTTGGTACTCTTTCGTCCTAACTGTTAACTAGGTCTGATTGTCATGTTGTGTTGTTTGTAAGATGATTGGAGAGTTAACCTGACTGGAAAAAAAGTTGGCTCGGATTTTTATGGAAAAATGATCAAATATAAATTATCATTAAGACAGGAGACGTGTTGAGACCTTCATTATATATGCTTTTTCTTTTATGGACTTTTATTTTGTTGAAAAGAATAAGTATACAGTATTGGGATAAACTGATTATACTCCACCAGAACTGTTAGATCTGGTGGAGTTGTTGTTTGATCCACCAGAAAACCAATTGAATTGCACCGAGAACTTTCAAACCTCTGGCGCCTGGCATTGAATTTTTCTTACTCAATTAACCCACCCCATCTTCACTGCAGCTAACTGTGGTGTGGTACAATTCATTAACATTCAGTTCTCGCTTAGCAGTCACTTGGTTTTTGAACCAGAGGTTAATCGCAGGTGTACATCTTGTGTGTGGTGAGTTTGAATATGTATACAAATCTATAACTAGATAACAAAAGTAGGTTATAGACTGTGACTTTGACGTTGACTATAATTCTTTACAAATTTTCCAAATCTTTTCATTTGAGTCAGAAAATGTTTTAGGGATATTTCATGACAAAAAAATTGTCTAAACATTCCTAAAAAAATGTCTAAACGACAAAAAGTCGGTTGAACTTAATTGCGATCTAATAAAGAACAGCTTTATATCTCTAGTGATTCAAATTTTCTAAAAATTACCCCATGAAAGATGGATTTGATGAAAACTCCATTTCATGAAAGAAATTGATATCCAAATCTGAGGTTTCTCAGCTATAAGATTAATATAATAGATAATATCCAATGCCAACTAAGGCAAAGATGTTTCTGCAAATAACTATGTATCTATACTATAAGTATAGAGCAGTATATAATTAATAAGCACGAAGGTTTCAGAATTCCTTCTTCTTTTAGAAAAATTCAATAATCCATCTTTCACGGTCTCAAATCATTGGTCGATTTAATTTTACATCTGCTTCTTCATATCTCACCGCATAGGTACCTGCACATGTCGTCTTCTAGTAATCATATGAGGAAAATATGAGGAAAACCTCACTTCTTTTGGCGAATCTTCCCGAATATTTTTCTAACACAATTGAAAATATAAATCTACTCGTACAAAAATGTTTCAATTTTCTTCCTTTTCGCCCTTATGATATTATGTGTAATCGAAATCCATAACAGATAAGTTACTTACTATTGTCCATAAAATTTGTTTTGGTTTTTCATAGCTTACAAAATCATTTTTCGAATCATTGTGATGCATCAAACACGAATACGATGACACTGTCATTCTTGAGAAAACTGAAGAAGATTCCGTACAATCAAACAAAAAAGCACCCAGATTCCGTTATTGAAATGGAAATTCCGTTGATGATGGAAATCTATTCGACGTTTAAAAAAGGCACTACTATAATTTGGGTGTTCGAATTCTATGGTCGATGATTCTTAGTAGCAATAAAAATCAAAACGTGAATAATAGAACAGCTAGATGTTGATAAGTAATATTTGTTGAAAACCTAAATCTCACAAATGAACTTGAAGTAGAACTTTGAACCATTTATACACAGCTCTCTAATATTCTCTTATCCTCGTGTTAACGAAAATATCTACATATCCAAAGCAAGGATATGAATATGTATAAAAATTCATTGTATGTTCTTTTCGTGACATTCATGAATTTTGAACTACCTAAAACCTCCCAAACTTGTTTCATATATTTTATGAAGTTTTAATTTGATGGGGTTCCAACGGAATTAACGGACAGACAGGAATTTAGCGAACAATTCGAAACATCCATAGACTCTGAACATTACATCATACGTGAAAATACCTCCGAAAATATAACCCAAAGTGTTCGAGGGTGTGTGTATAATAAGGGAATTAATATTTATTCCCAAAGTTGGCCGTTACGTCTCGAACTTTGATCCCATTTACGTTCGTTCCAGGCCCCCAAACCCCCAATCCGCCAGGAGGGCCAAAAAGTGAACGGCACCGACATCAGAGGACGCTTAATAAGTCGGTAAAGTAGGACGGGACCCGGGAAAAGTTTAACCGGCTAAAATAAATTTCTGTCCGTCAGACAGAACACGAT
Source organism: Henosepilachna vigintioctopunctata (assembly GCA_030704895.1). Taxonomy (NCBI): domain Eukaryota; kingdom Metazoa; phylum Arthropoda; class Insecta; order Coleoptera; family Coccinellidae; genus Henosepilachna; species Henosepilachna vigintioctopunctata. The sequence continues at coordinate 4,160,501 of JARQZJ010000035.1, forward strand.
AGAATGATATTTAAACTATTCATGAGTTCTGCAAGAAAAAGCGATATACATTATTTTTCCGAGGAAGACGTCGAGATATAGATGGTACAAAGAGCAGAAGTATTGTAGAAGGAAAAACGTGGCAGTTGGATATTTAAATTTCCCCTATTTCAGAAAGAAACAATATTTTGAATATATATATATATATATATATATATATATATATATATATATATATATATATATATATATATATATATATATATATGTATGTATAGTAGAACGATTCATGAATTAGTCTATATTCTATAACCATTGTGATTTTTAATTGAAATATTTCAAAAAACACTTTCAGGAGTGTCTCTACGAATGTTGTACAAACACAACACAAATAATGGCTCTCAAAAGTGAATACTTAGTGCGTTTGGAAGCACATTGAACTTGAAGGAAATACGCGCTGTTTCATGCCATTATGGGAATCATCAGTGACATGCTTCTAAATAGTCACGTTTCGATGTTAGCACATTCGGTGATCCTACTAAGACCATATCTCTTTAAGAAACATTTATTGAACCATCAGGAAACATTTTTACACACTACAGCAATCTTTGAAACATTAAGCCGAAATGTTTAATTTAATTTAATATTTAATTGTGTTTCACCAAGAGTTAAGCGAGAATACAATTCAATTCAATTGATGTGTTTGCTACTCTCTACATGGAAGTACCCACTGATCTTCTCACGAACACACATTACCATATTCAAGAGAGATCATTTTGGTTCTTCGATAGGAGGAGGTGACGAGAGTAGTTCACTGAGAGAATTTTGAAGAGATAGGTCCTGAGTGCTTTTTGAAAGAACATCGAAGCTTTGAGTGTTTAGTTCCATGCCACCGATGATTCGATGAAGTTCAATGTGCAACTCTCAAAGCAGACTATATATTAGGACAAAATATAAAATGTATTTCAAGATAATTCCATGTTTTAAATCATTACGTACGTTTAATAATAAATTGAACACATTGCAAAAATTTCAAAAATATTTCATATATTGTCCACTCCACCTGTTTCGGTATACCTACAATACCTTCATCAAGTGGATGAAAAGTGAGTACAAAAATGAATACTCTTTATTTATATACTCCTACTAAAATTAATATTTAGTAGGGGGTAAACTCAACCTTCTGGAAGGTTTCGAAATGAATAGATAGAAGAGAACCGGTTCAACCCTTAACGAGCAAATCCAGGTTTCCCCTCCTTATTCCCAAACAACTCCCCCTACCAAACCTTAAGTTAAGTAGGAGTTATTCCTGAATGAAGATAATTCTTTTTTGTACTTTGTTTTCATCCATCTGATGAAGGTATTGTATACCGAAACAATATTGTAGTGGACCATATATAAAATATTTTTGATATTTTAAAAATGTTTGTTTAATTTATTAATAGGATGACAAGTGATTTCAACACGTATCTCCTTCCGCAATCAAACTTTAAGTAAGTATATCAACAGGAGCAATAAGCAGTTTGAAGTGAAAATCCAGGCCTGTAAAGAGGTAGTTATGCACTGATAATGATGCACTAATGTATGCACCATTCATGATTGATAGCCTGCTATAATTCCTTGGACGATTCACTTCTTCGAGAGGAGAAAATATTTTCCTGTTCCATAACGTAGGTATTGAGAAATTTTGAAGGGATTCTGATTTCAGTATTTGATCATTTGACACAATGAAACACTATCTATTACCTATTTATTCAAGTATTATGTTTGCATCTAAATTCCGCTATTGAAATTTCAAAGCTTCATTTATCCTCATACCGTAATATCAGATCGTCTGCACTAAATACAATAACTTTAAATTGCATTTCATTAAAAAAATTTCAAAAGAATAACGAAAAGGCACCTAATTCCGACCACTGATTCTTATAATTAAATGAATCGTTCAAAAGATAATGAAATTACTCATGAATTAATTTGAAAAATGGTTTTTCTGAAAGGTTATATATTTTTTTTGAGAAATGTAAATTATTTTATTCTATAATGACACGATCATTTATATATTTGATGTTGAACTGGAACGATTGGAAATGAACAAAAAGCACCGTTTACCGACCGACTGACAACAACTATCCCTGTAACCTTCGAAAAAATAACGAAAATTAACTTATAGAATAAAATAATGAAAGAATAGAATTACAATTTTTAATGGTGATTGAGGAATAATTATTAAATTGTTCATAATTAATTATAATACAAGCAATAAATGAATGCAGGCATTGTTTTCCTTACGCAGATCATTTATTTTGGGAACAAGTCCCAAGACTGGATATGAGTGCAAGATTCTCGATTTTATATTTGATTTCTTCTATGTCATAAACTAGAATATCACTTTTATCTGGCAATTTCCAGAAGTTTCCGCTCATCGTCATTGCCTTTGCTTTCAGTTTATCACCAACCTTCTCAATGACTATGTTTTTTTCACATTCAATTTAAACACGAACTGCACCATCTCGTAGCTTTTGTTGAAATGCGCAGCTTTCCGTTAAGATTTTACAGACAAATCTTGACATCTGGCACAGGATGATTCTATGAAGACAGCTCTATTTTACAACTTTTGGTCGAAGTTTTGAATATTTTAAATAAAATATTCAAAAACGCAAACGGTCGTATACAGGAGACCGGTCGGCAAGCGGTGCCTTTACGTTATATCCGACCCGAAGATCCTGATTCTGACCAGGCATTCTCACCTTCTAATAGTGGAAAAATAGTGGACATTGACACTCCAATTACAAAGAACCTATTAAAGTTAGCCCCGGGCACTTACAGGTGTATTATACAGAAATAACGTTCAGAATATACTAGTGCGGGTAGATCAATAATAAAAATATAATTCATTAGAAATATAGTTTCATATAAAAATATAGATCCACATAACCGTCCAAGTCGCCCATGTAGCCAGATCATTGAAACTACAGAAGTCGCCTATGTAGCCACATAATTGAAAATAAAGATTCACCTAACTCGTCTATGCTGCCCAATCATTGTTAGAGAATACGTAGGCAATCTGTGGTTCAATAAATTGTTAAACTGTATGAAACCAAGACCATTTGAATGTTTTTATCACACCGTGACCAACGCTTTTATACTGTAATGTCAACTGTCAAATTTACTTTCAAAGATGAATATTGTTTGAGATGAAAACGAAATGAAAATACTGAATACGAAACACTCAAAGAAAAACCTCCAAAATACAAAATTAACATCATCTACAAAATGCAAAATTCCTGTTACCGACCAATTGGTCAGAACGAGAAAATGCTGATATTTTATACTGATCCACATTCCGTCCATTATTATTTGATCGATAAATCAATGAAAATATGTAATTTTTGCTTACATGTTGAAATTTTAAGGGCTTAAGAAATCAATAAAGCATTCTTCGCAAAAGTCCAGATATTTGTTTTCACTAATTCATGTTTGTTCAAGCTCAATGTAATATGAATACGAACGCTCTCGTACATTTTGTTGAATTTACCGGCTTTCCGTTAACATAAGAAAGAGGAGCCTTGATATGTGACATATGATAAGTGATTCTATTAAATGCTTTCTATTTCACAAATTTTAGTCGAAATATTGAATGTTTTAAAGTAAAAAAACCAAAATGTTCGGATACAGGAGACCGGTCGGAAACCGGTGCCTTTACGTTATTCAAAATGAATGAAAGAATGGGGTTCGGTAAAATCTTCTTAAAACTCTTCATAGTAAAAGAAAAATACCTCTTGATTAATTAATGGATTTTTATGAGCAAGGTCTGATTGTCAATTATGTTCCAACTCACTTTCTTGAAAGAGAAATGAGTGTTTTCTAATCGAATCGTAAATAGTTAAAAGTGCGAGCTCAGATGGGACGTTCGGCAGAGGCTGGGCCCCTCTGACGGCCCTTCGCCTGTATTAGCCCTTATTTAAAGAAAAAATAATAATTAAGATATTTTCTTCTGAAAAGTTCGGATGGGCTAGCCTATTTAGCTCCATCCGTTACTTTAGAAACCTAGTTTAAAAGTTTTTCCGTGTTCTTAGTGGTTACTAGGAAACAAATGAATCCGAAAGATAACTCATGGGAAAAGTTACTATTTAAAAATATAAGTGATATTCCCAGCTTAAAGACAAACGCATAGAATTTGGAGAATTCTATCTTTTGGAGAATTCTTGATCTTAGTCTCGCAAAAATGCAAGGCCAAGACCAAGATTAAAAGACTGCGAGACTTTTTGGGCAACACTAAGTTATGTGTGCAAGTAAATGATTTGTATTGGGTGTTTTTGCTCTAAATTGCATCTTGCTAATGATGGCCCCAGGTAAGTTTCACAATGATGACATGGGGAACATCACAAGAATAGTTACATGCAATTAATTCTAAGTATTTCGACATAAATGCAAAAATTAGGCAGCAATGGGATGAAAATGACATGATCAATGCTTTGGATTAGAGGTATCAGAATGCTGCGTCCAAAGCTTTATTGGTATAAAACGTCCTGTCAGCCAGTTACTTAATTTAGAGAAAAATTTTCAAGTTTTTTAGCTCTTGCAATGTTTCAAATTTTTCCTCGTATTCTGTTTGTTCGTTGTTAATTCTGATCGTTACATTATGCTTTTCACATTTGTATAAGGGTGCCATCATTGGATAACATGCTCCTATATAGATCCTTTTTATTTTTTCATTTTCCGCTATTTTCAGTAAATCTTACTTTGAAGTGAAAATCAAGAAGACAGTTGTACTCTTTCAAAGAAACAATTGTGTAACAAAATCAACATCATATAATAATATATTGTTGCACTAAAACACATTTTCATATTTCAACTAAGTAGTTTTCAGTTTATAACAGAAAATAGTTATGGTAGCCAACACCTGGTCATCTGCCCATAGTTATATTTATTATTTACAGTAAAAGCTCTTTATTCGCGGGGTATACGTTCCGAAAATATGCCGCGAATACAGAAACCGTGAATATGGGATGATAATTTATATCAGATTATAGGGAATGCGTTCCTGGGTGACAAAATGAAAAAGTATATGAAAAAATTAATTTCAATGAAGTTTTTGATCATATTGATTATTTTTTATGTTCAGGCTTTGGCAATGGTTTAAAGAATTTCGTAATTTCTTCTTGCTTGGCATTTTTTAAAAGTTTCTTCAATTCGTATTGATTTTCAGCAATGTCTTTAGCAATTAGCCTTTTAAAAATAAAACTTCGTTCCATAGACCATCTACAGGCATACAACATGAAACGCTTTAAAGTCGACATAATGTGGACACACTCAATGCGCGAAGGAAATGCCATGCAATAATCTTCTGCATAAAATAATCAACAATAAAGTGAAATGTCAGGAATTATTGCAAAAGCTTAATTTTATTGTCCCAAGAGTTTCTTCCAGAAGCGCATTCACGTTCTACCTTCCAGCAGCTAGAACCAATGTTCTAAAATTTTCGCCATTGTACACGATGTGTGAACAATATAATATTTTGGGAGCCAAGGTGGATATTCTCAACTGTTCTGTTACTGATATTAAGGTAAGTTTCCTTGATATACATAATCTCTGATAAAACAATCATTTATATATGTATTCACGAACAGCATTCATACTCACTCATATAATTATGTGTTAATATGTGAATGTATATGTATTTGTGTGTTTAAATTTATATGTATGTATAAGTTTGGTCAGCATTTAAATTTTTTCTTTATTCCTATAATTATTATATTTCATTTCGTCAGTTGTGATTCATATCACAAACGTTTTCAATTAAACTGAAAGTACAAAATTGAAACTTTCGTAATACGAATTTTGTTTTTTGTATATGCTGTGTTTCCTGTTTTGTAATTAGGACTTGTCCTGTAAAACAGTGTTGTTAAATAAATGAAGAAATTAAATAAAAATAGACGGATCAATTTTCATAAAAACAATCAAAATGCTCATTGAACCTTTTCTCGTGCTCGTTGAAGCCTCTTCCTCAATAGGCTGTAATTAAACGTTTCCTCCAAGTCGGTTTCAGTCAAATCTTGCGATTCAAGCAACATTTGAATGTCACTTGATTCCATCTGTTCGAACCAATCTCTTTTGCAGTCAAAGTTTGAATGTGCACAGATCCTTCGTCATTTTACGCAGTTAGAAAATTTTTCGTCATGTATTTTGCTACATCAAAATTCTTCCAGCATTCCATAACATTCATATCAGGATCACATTCTTTATTATCAAATATGATTTTCAAGAATCGTCTAATGAAACAGAGCTTAAAGGTCTGGATTATCCCTTGGTCCACAGGTTGAAGCAAAGCCGTTGTGTTGGAAGGTAAAAATGTCATTTTTATATTTGGATGCAGAATTTCAAGTTTGTGAGGATGACCTGGTGCACTATCCAAAACTAGATCGACTTTAAAGTCTAAATTCTACTTTTTCAAATATAGTGTCAACTTCCGAAACAAAACAATTCCGGAACCAGTCACAAAAAATAGTGATTAGATCCGCGAATAAAGAAATCTGTTCGACTAGTTATAGGAATTGAGTAGCATTTTTTTATCCGCGAACAGTGAAAACGCGAATAAAGGAAGCGCAAATAAGGAGCTTTTACTGTACTTACATCGTATTCCAGTTTCCGAAATGCTAGAGATTTTAAAAATTGAATTCTAATAATTAACAGTTTGTGTTATTCAAAATAAGCTTACACCGCCGACTACGATTACGAGAAGCAGTATCTCGAGTCTTCTTTCCGGGGAAACAAGTTTCCGAAGATTATTACAAAATCAATTGACTCGGAACGCTTATCGACCCGTCTGACCAAAAAAAACAAACAATCCGAAGCACCTGCGTGATTTTTTGCTCATTAACGTTTTCGTTCATTCAGTAGTCGTCTCTAGTTGAATTGGTCTCGATTCCCGTCTATGTTATTTAGTAATAGAAGATGGCTCGAGTATTACGAAATCGGAATGACTTATCGCCTATCATTCACCGGTAAAGTTAATAGAGTTCGTCGGTTTCTTCATCGTTTCATAAAGGTCATTACAGATTCACAAATTCCTCTCACGAGTTTAACCTTGAAATATTAATCGAAATTGAGTAATATAAGGATAGTCATTGTTCTCTGATTGTAGCTTTCGTTCTAGTCATTTGAATTAAAAGAACCGAGAAGGTGCATTGAAATCTATTTCGTTTATGTCGTTGTGTTCGTAAACTAATAAGTAGAACTGAATACAACTCATTAGTAGATCATTATACAACTGAAATTTTTTTTTGAACTGATCACATTAAAATCGATTGGAAGGCACAAACTACTTGAAAAGTGAAAATAGATGAATAGAATTCAATACCTATCATCAATATAAATCTTATGTTTTTGTAGGTGTTTTGCTAGACCACATAATCAAAAACAAATTATTAAAAATAGCACTTTTTCACTTTGTCACATATTTATTATATTGTTCTTCAATAAATTCAACAGAAACATGTAATTGTATGTGAAGTTCGAATGGTTATACGAAATCAAACAGGTGATTATTTGTTTGTATTGTTTATATGTTGGAATCGATCAGTTCAATGATTTCAACCATAATAGCTTCATTTGTTGTTTCTACTTTTTGATTTTCTGAATAAAATGCCATATAACAGTTTTTAAAGAGATCTATGAATTATATGATTTGTATAAATCATCATTATTAAAAATATCTATGAAAATATACTATGAATTGTTTTCTTTGATTGAAGGTTTCATAATCTAAATCTTCTTAGAAAAGGGAAAGAAATTTGAGAAAAAATTCCACATCATCAGATATTGATATCTTTATGATATCAAGTTCATTAACACGAATATTATGCCCATTAAGTATATACAGAGTCATAAACAATAGCTGATCGTATTATAAATGCTACAATTGCTACAAAAGAGCGGTAATAATATAGCTATAGCTTATTATTAATCTTTTTTTTCTTAATCTATCAATGTTGTTTCTACATTATAGAAAATAGAGATTATCATAGTTCCATTTTTTCATTCAGCTCTTGTTGAAAGAAGCTGAGTATTTCTGCAGAATGTAGAAGCAAATTATGGATATTCATATTCTGGGATGAGTTTTATGTACCTAGGTAGAATTTATGCATTGTTAGAAATTTTCTAAAATTTCGTGTCCAGGTAGAGAACACCTAGAATAGGACGAAGTTACACCTACAGCTAAAAGATATACGCAAGATTTGTGGCGGTTATTGTTGACAGTTTCATGAACATTTCAATTCAATTATGAGGTTAATATTCAATTTATGAGATGTGATAAAATACGAATTAATTACATGGCGTGAACTTGACATTACCGACTAACACAATCGAGTTTGATGGAAATAACACGGTGAGATCATATCTTATAAATGCTCACAAAATAAAGGAAAACAGAGTAGTTCAATATATTACCTATTGATAATACGATTTTAGGTGAATGGAAGGTTGATATGGAACCTTTTTACCAATAATAAAGGAAAATTTAAGTATACAAACAAGTGTAAGTAGATAAGTACTTTTAAAATTCCAATAAAAAATGAGTACCTACTCATTGAAATCTTAATTCTCAATACCTCATATATTTTTTGAAAACGACTTCAATACCGAATATATTCTTGAATTGAATTTTATGATATACTCGTTTTGTCGAAGATGAATGTCAACTTAATTATGTGTTTTCATTATCACATATTTAAGGACTCATTTACACCTTGCGGTAGTAATACCTAATTAGTGTTTTATCAACTTATAATTTTCATGGATTTTCAAACTAAATATTAAATCCGAATTTTTACACATATTATTTCAAACCTATGAAAATGAAAGTACTCAATCTCAACACAAATTGTTTTGCACTAAAATCTCACCTCGAAGAAAATCTCAATAAAATCCAATCTTAGAGTTGCCCAATAATTCACCAGTACTCAAATGAAATCACGAACAACAAATTAAAAAACTCAAAAGCACTACGAGTATTTCAAAAAACACAAAAATGCTCTATTTCGACTTGTCGTGTGACAGTCTGTTCACATGTTGAAAAATCGAATAATTTAATAAAGTGACCAGTTCACCGGTATCGTTTTCCCCATGAAAAGCTCGCCTAGAATCGAACCGGGCGGAAAATTCCGTCAGTTTTCATATAAAAAGACGCTTCTCTCTCCGAGAACATGATTTTTTCACGCGAGAGCGATCGACAATAATTACTTTGCGTGACACGATGTAACTGACGATACGTTTCTGGTTTATTCACTGCCTGCTGGATGGAGAGAGTTGCGCGCGAATCGCAAATACGGAAGGCATGCGCCTATAAAGCCGGTCTGAAAGTCGATAAACGGGCGAGAGAGACGGAAGCACCTGGAAGAAAATAGTAATTGAAATTTTCTTGATGAGTATTGAATAATGTCTCTCAACACAATAAAAAATCGTTCATTATTATTAACTTAAATTTTTATTTATTTTCTTTTAGGGATAACAATTATTCAATTATTTTTGGATCACTGAGATAATTAAGTAGATAAAGCCATTGGAAATAATAACAAATAGTGTGAAACATTCTGTACTCTATAATAATGATGTTTATACCTATTCCACTAACACATCGATTAGAACTGAGAAGAATGCTCACAAAAGAACTGTATTCAGTTTTCAGTCTGATCTTCCTATCAGTCTTCAAACGAAAATATGGCAGCAGTGAAACATTAGAAATTGGTAAATTACTAATGGAATAAAATTAGATGTGTCTTCCGCAATTGGACCTACCAGAATGCTGCGGCGCCGACTCCATTAAGCCTGAGGGGACCCAAGCCCCCTCAGAAGTTCTATTGGAGGTATGATAATTTTAAGAATTTGCTTTGTAAAGTCTGGTCTATGACCTCTTTGCCTAACTCGAAAGACAATGCGAGCTTCTAGTATCTGAGAATTTTGAAAAACTCTTTAAGATTTAAGATAAAAAATTTTTCACAGTTTTTCGTGGAAGTATTCTTCTTAATGAACAAAACAGAGGCAAACTACAAATATGCAGGCTACCTTGAGTAAATATTACAATTAAAGACTCATTTCTTTTTACGTCTCCATTGCCATACAATGAACCCAGTAGAAGACGTCAATGAAAAAATTCAATTCCATCACCTAAATGTTGCTGATCTGGAGAAAATATGCAAGAGCCTGACATGTATCTGCAATGAAGACGTATAAACATTCTGGGAATTGCGTGTAAAAAAAAACCTTCACATGGTTATGATCCTTGGCTTTCTCAGAAGCAATGTTTACCAACGAACTATGATAACAACGAAGCAAGCTCAAGGCACAGTTTTTTGTGAAACGGTTCAATCTTTCATTAAAGAGCGGTTTTCATGAACTGAACTCACACAAGTCATTGCAGTACTCGCTTTAGTGGTCGAGATTTCAGCGTTCTAATGCTGATCATTTGGCTCTAAAATGCTCAAGAAATTTTTATGAAAATCGCTATTTTTCATCTAAAATGTAGGAAATTTTCAAGCGCAAGACCACCACTTGGGACCGCCCCAATATTTTGTATACATTTTCAGTGTATACAAAAGAATGAAGAATAACACTGCGAATTCGGAGGAGACTTAATTCAGCTTAATCATCGCTATTTTTTATAGAACATATATCAAAAATTCACTTTCAACTAACGCCATTACAATTCAGTGACATCAAACAATTCTCAATCGTAATCAAATTCTATCCAATTCTTCCCACAATATCAGAGGCCAGATAACCTTTTAAAAAAGCCGAGAATCCTGTTGACCAAAAGTCAACAACTTAGTTATAAATAATATAAAAAGCCTGTAAAGCTGAATTTTCCTAATAATATGAATTGAAAATCTGTGAGAAATTTACATTCATACTGAGTAATTTTGGAATGGAAATAAGGAACTGAGGATTAAAAATTATCTTTTTAAAGAGCCAAATTAATTTCATAAATTTGTCTGAAGATGAATCGAAGACATTGTAGAGGCCCATTAAAAATAACTAAGGAAATAATAAAATATATAGGTTACATATTTTGTTGAATAATTATGACCGATAACTCCTATTTGCGAAATTTTCGGGACCGATATTCATCTGCGGAATAATATCTACGAGTATTTTCAGTATATATAAAGCGGCTGTTTCATGAAACAAAATTTATACTAATAAGTTCGTTCCCTTACTAATCATACAATTGTTTGTTCTATTCTATTGTATGCAGTAATTATATACTGTTTAGTACCCAGTCTTTTCGTAATATGATTTATGCGAGTGTGTTTTTTTTTAATTCTCCCCTTTGCTCTGTGAATTTAACTCTGCATGAGTCTGCCCAATATCTTATCGTTAGGGACCGAATCATATCTATACGCATCAATATGCAGATGCATATGGGCATATGCGTTGCCATATTTCAGCAATTCTCAGCCGACCTTGACCTAAGCAATTCTCAGCGGCAATTGACTATGATGCATATTTTAGGTATATTTACGAGATTCTTCTGAGTTGAAGTCACCCTCCGTTCTGAAATGCGATAAAAGTGATTACGTGAACCTAACACGGTTTAATAGTCACAAAATATAAGGGCTATTCAATAATAATAATTATCACTTTGGTGATCACTTTGTGAAATTGGTTCGACAAGAGATTGAACAATAACCCAGGATTTGAAAGTTTGTTATAGATTAATAGTTTTTCTGAATAAAATTCTAAATCTTCAAAGGCACGATCTTAAATCTGAATATTTGGAATGATACTTGATTGTTTACATTCACAAATATACTACATAATTTTACTGCTATGTAATGTTATCCCTACTAAAATATTTAGTATTACTGATGATCGCTTATCCAAGGATAATAACAAAAATTTACTTTTTTTTCGGTTCCTAGAATTTGTAATTTGATATTCCATATTTGGCCAAATTTCAAGCATTTTTCATGCATATAGCAAATTTTTCGTTCAATATAATCCGGTCTGTACTCATTATACCTATTCATCTTACGATAAAAATTCAAAAAATAGTCCTATCGAATAATGAAGCATTTACCTACTTTTTACCTCTGCTCTATATACTGTACTCTCGAACTGCATTTCTTTATATAATGATGTTGTATTGACGTGAAACAGCCAATTTTGTAGGAATGGTACGGCCGTATACTTTTATTATATACCTTAAAATGGCCTTCGGCTAATTTTTGATCCTCACCTGGGAGTTGGAAGGCGATTTTTTCAAATGGGTTTTATGTACCTACCTGGATCATTGATTGTATCTTTACTGACAATTCCGAGCAATATATTATTTAATTTTAAGGTTTGTTAAATACACGTTCTGGTTTTTCTTTGAAAAGATTGCTCTTTCGAAATACCGAAGTGATACGTATTCAGAGCAATGAAGAAGTCTGCATCTTCTGTGAATATAACAATATATATATAATTGAAATTTACACTATTCTTATGCTATTCTATTATTTCTATGAGAATGAATCAGAAAAATACATAAGGAGGTTCATCATTTTCAACTGAATCAATATGCTAATAACCCACGTCACAAATTCGAATGAATAACTAAACTCTACTACTTGAGATTAACTTTTCCAAAAATATCGTGCCAGAATTCAAAGGATTGTTTTATATATTCTTTATATTCATATTCTATATTTTTTTAAACTTTCTTGAAATTTTATACATAGAACGACGCACTTTGTTCTCGTTATTTTCAGTGCAACATGTTCAAAATATCTCTTCATAATTGTGAATAACGACTTGCCCTTTCAATTTTCAAGAGTATATATATATATATATATATATATATATCTTATATATATAATTTATATATATATATATATATATATATATATATGAATCATAAATATATTCACATATATAAATATATATATATATATATATATATATATATATATATATATATATATATATATATATATATATAAATATATATATATATTGAAATTGATTTATTGCCTGTTTAAGAATTGTTTATATTTATTTTGTTTGAGTTTATTTTTAGTTTTTAATAACAGGCTTCTTTTGATATGAAAAACTTTATTTTTGTTGACGTTTTTTTTATATTACAACTTTGTCAAAACTAATGAATAATTGAATTATATGAATTACTATAGATATCAAAATGTCAAACTTATTTTTAGAAAAATCAAATTAGTTTTTGGATTTTCACATATTGATTTTTAGTATCAGAGCAATATTTCTGGCTTAGCATTAGTTTCGTAAGTTAGTGTTCTTCACCATGAGGAAACCTCTGAAAAACTCATGGTAAGCCAGGTGATTTTGAAAATTGTGATTTATATATCCATATATATATATATATATATATATATATATATATATATATATATATATATATATATATATATATATATATATATATATATATAGTTGAATTATATAACATATAGTTGAATTTTATTCTTATCCAGAATATGTATATTAATTGGTTTATGTGTGAAATTGAAGGTAGATTTTGAAAATATGAGTTTTGATATGTGATGTTTGGTGATTATTTCATGTTTATGTAAGGCTGTTATTTGAGTTTTTGCGTATTTATGCGCTTTGATTTTTTCTTCGAGATATTGTGATGTTTGTCCTCATTTACTGCAATTATCACATGGTATATTATAAAGAGTATGAGTTTTTTTTTCTTTTTCACTCTTTAATTTTGTATCTTTTCGATTTGATTTTTGGCGGTATGTGCTATTATTAAATTATAAGGTTTTAATATTTTAAGAATATGTGTACTAAATTTTGGAATATATGGTAGGGGAATGTAATTATTTTCGTTAGATTTACTTTTTTTTAATGTAAAGTATTATATAACTCATGAATTCTGCTTTTCATGATTTTGTCGATCAAATTTAATGGGTAATTATTTTTCATGCGAAGAGTACGAACTTCTTCAAATTTTTTATGTCGTAAACATGATGATGTTAATTTTAGTGATCTATCTATGGAATTAATTATTATTCCTTTTTTCTGGGAATAATGATGATTACTGATATAAGTTATTATTCGTTGTGAACTTATTTATTTTGTGTGCCATCTTGTAAAAATTTTATTATTTTTCCTTATAATTTTTATATCAAGAAAATTATATATATATATATATATATATATATATATATATATAGTAGAAAATCAAATAAATGTCAAATGTCTAGCCTTTGAAGACGATATTGCTATCATCACAAACAACAGAACTGAAGCCATTCCCGCTTCCTGTCGCGCCGTAGAAAAACTACATGAAATTGCGGAGAAAACCGGGTTTCAAATTCCTTTTGATAAAACGAAATACATATTTACATGGAAAGAAAACAAAAAATAAATCTTCTCTTATCACAAAACATGGTGAATTCTGCAAGTAGCCCATTTCAAATAACTCGGAGAAGTGATACCTACGATCTTTAGGTTTGAACCGAATCGCTAATGAACAGAGAATTACCAAGCTCCAAAAGGACTAGAAGCTAACATGGGCGTACTATAACCTATAACAAAAAGTGCATTTCGAGGAGCCAAATTGAGGCATTATAACACAACGATTATTCCAGAAGCAATCTACGCATCTGAAACAATGGTTATTGACGGTCATTCAAGAATTAGAGAAATAGAAAAGCAAGAACGGAAAATTCTTAGAAAGATTTACGGACCAATCAATAAAAACGGCATTTGGATGAAAAGACCTCACAATGAACTTTATCAAAAGACAAATACGATAACGGAAGAAATCAGAAAACAACGGTCAAAGCTCTGTGCACATGTGTACAGAATGAAACAGCCAGAATATCGAAGAAACTACTCGATATAATTACAAAGAGTAAATGGGGAACAGAGTGGCAAAGAAATTCAAAAAGATCTATAACAGATCAATATAAAAAATCAGGACGATCGCACTAACTGTCGCTATAAAATCGCACATATAAAGTTTGCGCAAAAATCAAATCGCCAACCTGAAATAAAGTGGACAGATTAATGGAAGAAAGAGCATTCAGAGAGGATGAAACGTTTTCGAGAGGCGAAAAAGATGAAGCAAAAGTCCTAACAATTGAAAATAGAAGTTCAAACACTCTCCTCATAAGGAACAATCGTTTTAATAATAATAATAATATATATATATATATATATATATATATATATATATATATATATATATATATATATATATATATATAATTATTTTGAAAGTTTTTAGCAATAACAGGCTTTTTAATATGAAAAAGTTTATTTTTGTTGACGTTTCGTTGTTATATTACAACTTTGTCAAAACTAATTAGTTTTGACAAAGTTGTAATAAAACTAATTAGTTTTGACAAAGTTGTAATATACCTAACAACGAAACGTCAACAAAAATAAACTTTTTCATATTAAAAAAGCCTGTTATTGCTAAAAACTTTCAAAAAAAAAAAAATATATATATACCTATATATAATAAACACGATATATACTCAAATATAAAAACCATATATATATATATATATATATATATATATATATATATATATATATATATATATATATATATATATATATATATAATAAAGAAGATATATACTCAAATATAAAAACCAGCTCTCAAAATTGAAAAATTTTGTGAAAAATTCATGTACCTACAATATACTCTATCATATTTCTTCATTTTATTCCAAAAGTAGTTTAAACGTATATCAAGCAAAATTGGCACTAATTTTGCGTCGAAAGAACATTCCACCTGTTTATAGACCTTATGAGACAATAAGACGCTATAGAAATTGTTTCAAAGAATTTATTGGTAAAACGAACCGGTAAAGAATCCCTTAAAGGGTGGAAGAACTTGGGAACAGTATGAAGGAAAAAATTTGTATGTCATAGATCGTTTACCATACAGATGAAAAGGGTCATATTAATAGATTTCTAAGATACTATGGAAAATAGAGCATTTCGAAAAACGAATACTATGGAAAGCTATCGAAATGGAAAAACACAAGAATATGAATAAAAGAGTCGACGGAGCATTAGCACCAGCTTGTTAAAGAGCAATTATACGAATACACTGTCAACATAACGGATGTGCTAAACATCCAAAACTTTCAGCGGAAACTGATGAAAAAGTCAATCGCAAGCATAAAAGCATTAAACGGAGGGACCCGAACTCCAATAGGAGCACAAAACAGCAGCCAAGATATTTGCTCAGAAATCGAGAATTTTATCCCATGCAGTGAAATTCAGTTTGATATAAATTCATGCCCAAAATTTTTTATGATTGAAGTCGAAACGTCGAAATAAAAAATTATAACACATTATATTTTACAACATGGAATAAACCCAAAGGTTCCTAAACATATATCAATATCTTATTTATATGCATATACAAAAGCTGTGCTCGTCTGAAAATTGGACGTACAGTTGACGTCGATTCCGAACGGCCAAGATAATGGTGGGAATGGAAACCACCATCACGATTATTATCCCCCAAATTTCGAGAATATATCGCGGAATGCTTAATTTCACTTTTCCTATAAAATTACCTTGTTTTCAATAGCCCTGCTGATAAAGGTAGATTTTCTTTAGTGAGAACGCAAGAAGAAAATTCGAAATAATTCGAAATATGACCAAACATTTGAAGAATTATCAACATCCTCTGGTCTCTTTAAATATCGATCTTTGACAGTTAATCTTGGAATGAAATTCTCGTGACGTGATATTTTATTAAATCATCTCGGTGGCGATTGAAACTATATCAGGACATTAGATCACAGGACAACTGTGTTCAACTGCAGCTCGCACTGGGCCATGTTGCTAGTTGGTGTGAGGACAATTATTTGAGTTTGAATGTGTCAAAGTGTAATGTTGCCTCTTTCACAAGCAATAGAGACCGAATTGAGTGTATTGTAGCGTCGGTAGTCAGGTTCTTTCTCGTTCTGACAAGGTGAGAGATCTTGGTGTAGTCTTCGATCAGAAGCATTCCTTTGTTACACACATCACCTAACTGATTTCAAATGCCTCAAAAATAAATCGATTCGTTATACGCAAATATGGCAAATATTTTAATAATTCCTATTTATTACCCTAATCCTTAGCAAGTTGGAGTATGGCAGCAAGATCTGGCATCACATTTACACTTGCCATCAACGAGGATAAAGTTTATCCACAGAGAGAAGTCAATCATAACCAATTATTGAGTCGATTTAGTTTAATCTCATTGCAGGCCAGGAGAGAAAATTTATCACTCCAATTTTTGAGCAAATTACTGCACAATAGTATTGATTGTCCTCCTCTCTTGTCCGCTTTGAAATTTCGTGTTCCTAGGCAATTCTCGTAATATAGAATTATTTCACATAGAGCCTCCGAGGACAAACTCCGTAATACAATCCCCCATCTGGTTTATGGAGCCTACATTCAATAGAGTTGCCAATAATTGTGACATTCACTTTGACACCATAGAAGTTATTATTAGGAGTTATGTGAACAAAGGAAATTGATTAAAATGAATTGATTTACATTGAGTTCTTTGTAATATTTCAATAAATGTTTTCATTTAGTTATTAGTTACTATTTTAGTTTTTTTAGATTAGATTGAGCTCTTTGTTATATCTCTTTCATTTTAGTTATTTAGTTAGTATTCAACATTATGTTATTATTCTGTAATTGCGTATTATACCTGTTGAGAATAAAGAACTTATTATTATTAAATTATCAACCTCAATCTGGATATCACATCTGTTAATTTTGATCATTTATAACATTATCAGAGTGTTTGTATTTACATAAATTTCAATGTATCTCATTTTTAACGTCATTTTAATTGGTAGCATCAATGCCTCAGACTTTTTGTACTATCAATTATTTCATTGTGTCCAAAAAAAGGTTCAATAGGCTTTTGGTAATTTAAATGAAAACGAAAATGTTTGATTGAAATTTGTTTCAGGACAATACCTCAGATGTACAGATATACTGGTAGAATTATGTCGGTGACGCGAACGCATCAGATTTTAACCATCGAAAAAGCTTCCAACAGTTCCAAGGCGCACAGCACTTGGCGCAACTTATTGGTGACGCCAACGCATAAGATGTTTCCTTACCAAAAAGTTCCCAACGCGTCTAAAGAAGTTTTCACCTCAAAAATTTTCGGTAATATGAATTCCTTCCACTTATTTCATTTATTTTTATAATAAACTAGCTGACCTGGCGAACTTTGTACGCCCATTTATTTTTCTCTGAATATTTTTCAAAAAGCCGCAAAGACATGTTCTACTATTTGTGCTACACTATCTTGTTTTCATATTTATCCCGTGTGGAGCAAGGGACTTACTCACTTACAAAGGCACTGCAATACTTCCTGTTATTTCAAATCAGTCGAATTATCAAAACATTCCTATATCAACATGATGTTTGATGTATTGAATATTAACCCGTCCGTTCTATAGTTGAACAGCATGTTTCTAATTTCGTATCAAGTACTTGTCCCATATATATCATCATTAATTATATGAAATATTTGCTGGATATAAGTCAAAAAATGTTGAGAATTTAGTCCATTCCCGGAAACCAATGAATATAGTGGCTCTGAGTGGCTCTACCAATAGCGTCTATTTGAATTGACTCTTCGCACAATATTTTGTCGCATCATTGTTAGTATTTTTTCATCAATAACAATTAAACTTTGCCTTGCAATATTGACACACAACGTTCATTGGTCCAATACCAACGATTTGCTGTGAACTGTAATTTCAACGTTATAATTGAATGCAGGTAGATAGGAGTTAAACGCAAACTTTTCATCGATTCCGTTCAACTTCATTCCGAGCTTCACGTTGCTCGTCAGTTTGACTTGCTCTTTTATATCTTTAACTTGCTGTATTGCGAGTTCTGCGACTTAAGTTCGTACATCTAATAGCTATCATTTTCAAAAACGAAATTTCAACTGTAAATTAAAGAAAACTATGTATTTTTCTAAGTCTATTCAAACTTACCAAAATTTTATATTAAATTGAAGTTTTAATATTAGTCGTGATAGCTCTGAACTAACCGTGATGTGTGATAAGATATTCAGTTTATTAACATCCTCTTTTTGAGAATTAATAATTATTTCTTACTTATATGATTAATTAAGTATTCTTATATTTTTTAATTTTATACGAAATTTTTTAAATTGTTAATCTGACAATAATGAACACAACATTTTAGATAGAAAACGTTTGTTTGAGAAAGAGAAATGGGTTGTTTTAAGGGTTTCCCGGCAATGATTCAAATTTTTCTTGCCGTAAAAACCATCCTTGAACTTCAAGGAACATTTCGAAAAAAGAATTGGTAAAATTCATACAGGCGTTGTGGAGTTTTACCAACACATTTTGCGATTCATTTTTATATTTAGATTAAACTGAAGTTAATCCAGACAATTATTTCGAGTACGAGACACATTTTCCCATTCTTTGAATTGTGATACCCAAAAATTACTAGAGCACAAAATACGATACAGGAACGTTGCTTATGAAATTCTATGCAACGTGTGATGCGAGGTTCGGATTATTGCAAATCTGAGTATTTGGGATGCAGTGAGTGGGAAGTAACCGAGTGTAAAATCTACACTGAGAGGGTGTTCTGTTATCAATTATATCATTAGTGGATCTATGTATCCGTGGATGATGCGATTGGAATGCGCAAACACACTCGGTCGTTGTTGTTTCGAACCAGGGACAGCGTTACGTTTAGGTCGAACCTCGTTGGTCGAATTTTAGAAATATTGAAATTCTGTTTTGTGTACTGAATTGAACTGATTTACTATTGTAAAATCTTTAATATATCGGTAGAAAGATAACTTCAAGTATTAGAGATGAGATTGGTTTACTTCTTACACTATATTCATTTAAGTTTTCTATGTGAACAAATTGAAATGAAATTAATTGTTTTATTACAGAGCAACACGATGTTCAATTTGTCGTGAAGGTGTAAATATACAATAAAATATTACAAATTGTCTTAAGGCCACCTTACTCCAAACAAATTTGAAAAAATCGAATTTTTTTTTCAAAAATTGCTACTATATAGGTACTCGTGAAAATGGCATTGAATTAGTCCCGAAGGTCAGCAAGACCGAGAAGCAGGTATAAAAGATTAGGAGAGCTGCAGTAAATCCGGCCGCTCGAACGCCTTCGGTTGCGGCAGCTGCTGCATGCCTTCGAGTCGTCTTATTGTTTTGTTCTCTGTTTTATTGTTATTGTCTTGTTATTCTGTTGAACTGCTCTGAAAAATGCAAGAATTCTTCAGAATGATGCTCACGGAGACTAGGAAGGAGTTGTGTATGAAGCTGGAATGGATATGTGAGCAAAATTCACTTTTTTTTTACTATTTTTTACGAATAAAAACTTTGAACTGATTTTTCTCCGAACCACGTTTTTTCGCATGAATTACACACTCATTCAAAAACTATTTATATGAACTATAAAAATGAACTCTTGAATCATGTAGACAAATTTATGTTGTTATCTTCTTGTTGTCTTGAACAAGAGCGCTCGAAACATGTTGACAAATTTTTAAACATAATCGTGAAACATTAAGTCAAGAGTTTAATTTAATTCAATATATAATATATAGTATTTGTGCTATTCTGTGAAGCTTGAAATATGATATACTCCATTGCTAGATTAATAGCGAACAGCCCCCAAAAGAGATAGAATAGTTATGATTCAAAGTTGCACCTCAAATTTATGAAGTATTCCGTATAAACACAGTGACTTCATTATGAATGGTATGATTTCCACACATCATTGAAATAATGGTACACACTCTGGACACTCTTTTAAAATTAGTAGAAGATACTGAATCCTAAAATGCTGGCATAATATCAATTTCTAATGGACTGCCAATTACATTTGAAAAGATCTGGATTCTTGTGACTAACATTTCAGTTACATAAGTTAACATCAAAGTTGTGTTCGAGTTATTTTGTGTATCCATACGCATATAAATCCAAAAAATGGCATCTAGTTTAAATTACTACCTTGGGGATCACATCTGTTGAGGTGCTCATCCGATCCAACGACCTGGAAAAACGGTATTTAAAAATTCCCCTATGCTCAAGGCAAAATGGAGAGGAGAGCCATAGTACGCCCTTTAATTATTCATATTAGCCTTTGCATCATTAGCAAATACAAGCATCGTTGTTCTTATTAGCTTAACCAAAACGAAAAAGAGTTGGTAGTAATAGACCGAAGTGATTTCGATAAAACTATCGTATTTTACGTAACAAAAATGCTGGCAATTAAGTTACCAGCATTGTTGATTAAGAAGAAATAGTGTAACAGAACACGTCGATCTTTGATAGCAAAGCCCACATGACCATGATTATTTTCTTTTCATTAGATTCTATTATTTTCTCTCAACTTCGTCGAAAGGTACCCCACTAACCTAAACGTTATGTAATTCATTTACAAAATTACACAATGTTTTCAATGTTATAATACATGATACGTAAATCGTGAAATGTAATGCTCAATGCAAAACCTAAGCTTTTACTTATAGTAACTGAAAATTTCAATCACTTGACCGATCAACTTCCCAAATTTCGATCAACTGGTCGAAATTTGCAATTGCGGTTATTTTTGTAGTTGTGTGACAATAAACATACGATTTTTCACAATATATCATCATTTCAAACTATTTCTTTTATACATTTCAATATGATATAATTCTAATAATAGTATTAGTTCTTACAAAATTGTTACAACATCGTACTGAAGAGTACAAAAAGAACCAATAAATTACAGCGTCATTAGATATTTCGAAAATATTATGTTCTAAGAGCATTGAGTATCTACTATGTTATTAATTCACATTATAGCATATATATGATCAATATATATAAATCAATTTTCAGTTGAAATGTTATTGCTCAAGTTTCTCATAATAATTACTGTTCAAATGAGAGGTAATAATGAATACTTGTCTAAAAATTACCGACTTTATTAGACTACTTTCGCCCTTTTTACGGCATCATCAAGAATGATAATTTTTGACGGCATTATCATTCTTGACAATCTTATATACTTTTTATGCGACTAACAGATCCATCAAGGACAAGCTGTATCTCATGCGTAAGAATACTTTAATTTCAAATATAAGCACCTATTATGTTTAATCGTCCATTCAAAGTACTCTTTGGTGTGCATGGCCATTAGGATGATGTTTTTTTCTAGATTACACACTATTTTACCTTCAGGCATTGCTCCAATGAAGAACATTTCCACTTTGAAGATGAGCTTTCTTTCCACAATGCACAGATTGTTCTGTGTACACAGCTTCAGAGACAATGAGAAGCTCTTTTCTAGTTTGAAACTTGTAACTGTGTCTGAAATGTACAACAGCTTGTCGGGCTCCACGACCAGGATAATGTAAAATATCCCTAACAATACTTTTAATGTAACCATGTCTCTCAGAAAAATCTAATGGTCGTAATTTTGGAGCTCCTTTCCTCTTTTTAGTATAAGACTTGAATCATTATCAAGAATGATAATGCCGTAAAAGGCGAAACTAGTCGAATAAAGAATTGTTCAGTCAGTGATTTTTGGACAAGTATTTATTATTATCTCTCATTCAAATATGAACTATCACAGAGTTGTAATTTAGTGATTACTGTTCACGTTAAATTCATTGATTAATGTTAATTTGGATTAGTTTTTGGTCACACTGCGATCGCTCCAATTTTTCATTAATCCAGAATATTGTTTTTTTCGTAATCCACAATTCCGTTGTTAATTTCTTCTCTGCTTTATTTTTCGTATCTGTGTCAAAAAGTATACATATCAGGAGCAAAAGAAACGTAGGTGGACTGACTTCATTAATGTTGTCCTTCAGATTGACAACTTCAGCGGAACTGTAGCCGTATGACAGATTGTAAGATGGACCAAAAGATTGATCGTAGGAGACCAGAAGTTGACGAGTGTAGCGAGGGAAGCAGTAAACGCTGAAGCGATTATGTTAGAAGATTGACTGCCTAGATGCCGAAGGAACGAGCAAGTGGCAATAAGAGGAAAATCACGTTCACGAGTGTATCAAAGGAGATTCATTATTATTCAAAATACTAAATGATCCAATCAAATCCGCGCCAACACCAAATTATTTATTTTTCGGCAGATTATCGAAATTTTTGAAGTAAATAATTCATCAAGACCATATAACATTATTGTTTTTCAACACGTAGATAAACTAACATTTTTTCTCATTCTTCTGTTAGATATGAGCCTTCTAGTCGTGTCCTACTGTATACATTATCTGGCAGCATAATTGACTGAATTCTCCCCATTGAAAGAACTAACCCCCATTATCAAGTGTATCGTTAAATGTGAGTGGTTATATAAAACAACAGTATATTTGTTTTTTTCTCTTTCTGAAATTAGCAGATTAGTTAAACAAAGTATATATTGGACAAGCTTCTGTGAATGAATGATCGAATAACGGTTTAAGGACCTGTGAAGCAGACAAGCTGGGTTAGAAACCCTGGTTGGATTAGTACGTATATTCAGGCCCATTAGTTTATAGATTGAATTATAATGATTCATTTGATGAATGTTAAACTCATTTTTCATGAAAACTCATGTTTGTAACCCAATTGAAACTTTAGATCCTAGTCTGATGAATATTAAATTAAAGAAAGTGAATGAACCTATGCACAACAAAAAGAGAATAGTAGAGTTTACAGTACAAAAAAATTGTTTTGTATTTTTCAAATGGTTTTGCAACAAATTTCGGAATTTCAACTATTCAGAGACTGATTTTCACTGAATCTAATGCACTTTCTGCAATTCTTTCAATAGGAAATCAGTTTCCTAAAATGTTTTTCGTAATAATAATAATAATAATAAAAATAAATGCCTTTATCGGACGTACAATTAGTACAATAATTTTCCCGGGCGAAGTCTAGCTTACGCTACTCCTACTTAATCCTATGAATATATCCGTAATAAGGTAATAAACAACAGAATTTAATATAGTGCAAGATATACAATATATGAATAATATGGGAATTACACCATAAAAACAGAAAAGATAAAAGGAAAAAAATGTAACTATACATCAAGAAAAACAACTAAGTCTAGCTCACGCTACTCCTACTTAACCATATGAATATATATATATATATATATATATATATATATATATATATATATATATATATATATATATATATATATATATATATATATATATATATATATGTATATAATAATATGAGAGATACACCATATGAGAGCCAAGAAAAGAGATATACAACTATACATCAAAAAAACAACCGGATTGACACTCATTCCCTGGCTCTGAAGCAAGGCGCTTCCTACATTTCTCTTGAATTTGATGATTTGAAAACCTTTTCACTCTGATTTTATCTCATCATAATATCTTACCGCATTGTAAGTAAACGAAACCTTGGATAATTCAGGAGTTCAGAAGAAGAAGAAGGCCGTCCAACCAGCAAAATAGTATGTACCAACGAACAGATACGTAGTTTGTAGAGATTCTCCATCTCTAGCCATCAAAGCGGTTGAATTCTATTCGAGACTCTGTCATACTTCCTCAAGCGGAATAAAAACCTGCAACACGCGATTTGAATCCTCTGAAGTCGCATTCGAGCAGAATGGTCCAGGCAAGGTTAGATTATTAGTAAACCATAGTTCAAAATTGACAACACTAACGTTTCAGATAGTTTTTTTTTTCGAATTTTAGAGTTCGATATGGTTATGTTGACATATAGGACTTTCAAGGTTGCAAAATTTTTTTTGACGCATAACTGCATCACATAGTTACGAAAGCGAAAATCCTTATCAAAAGTCAGGCCCTAGTTTCCTGCGCTATCATCTACAGGTATTCCATCACCACTCAACACAATATCGAGGTTACCCGTGATATCTGCCCTTCATGACTCTGATGCATACCACAGAAGTTTACACTTTAATGGATTTATCCTCAAGTTATGTCTCCTTGAATAACACACGATGCTCCTCAGATCATCATAGATGAAAGATGTTGCCACAATAACTGACTCAGGATTGAAAGAAAGAAACATTTGCGTATCATCCGCAAAAGCCTGAATTTTACAATACTTCACGTAATCGAAGATGTCAGGTGTATAGACGATGAGCCTACCAATTTTACAATACTTCACGTAATCGAAGATGTCAGGTGTATAGACGATGAATAACAACGGACCCGAAATTGAACCGCTAATCACTTTTAGCGGTTATGAAATACATTACACTCTTAGTTCGATATGTATTTTATTATAACAAACCAACAATTCAACAAAAAAACATGGAATGAACTCTTTCACAATCGTTCTCTAAGATTTTCCCTCTGTTAGTTTTATATGTCAATGTTAAAACCTTTTTAGTCGATATCAAAGTCTTATTTTCAACAGATACTCAAAGAGCTGATTCATTAATCTAGTTACACTGGTTTAACTAGAACGAATTTAAATAGTAGCAATGATTAAGTAATGCTGGTAATATCACCCGCGTAATATCACCTTGTGGTGTGATGCTACATCACGCATTACTCGAGAAATCTAAACATCACAGTATCACCTCAGAGTAATATTACTCCGACTAGTGTACTGTTTTGCTATTCTGCGTTTTTCGTCATATTACGCATAACTCACACGCATGAGGATGATTGGAAGAACCAATGTTGAATGACTGAACCAATGAAGAAACCTATTGAGCAGACGAATATTACCTAGCAAACCCGAGACTGAACGAAGTGTTAATTAATTATTACGTCTAGGCACAAGGGCTTAGATTTTGTTCAGAAATATTAGCAGGATTGAAACGAATTTCAGTCAAATCTGAAATAAATAATCTAGTATTCGATTTTTGTTTGAAGTGGTAATAATGATCTAAATTTCAGTGAATATTCGATAATAGAACACCATCACGTAATATATTTGTTTACGAATTCAATTATTATGGTATAAAATTAGGGGATTTATAAAGATGAGTCCACAAAATGATATAAAAAGTAATGAATTTCATTTTCAGATGTACTCGATAATAGCACATAATATATTGCTATATTAATTCAAAATTTTATAGTATAAAAATATGGTTTTTATAAAGATAGATTCACAAAATGCCACTGAAAAGAAAATAAATTCATTCTCACATATAGCCAATAATATAACACCAGCACATAATTATGTGCTGTATAAATCATAAATTTAGGGCCTTTATAAAGATGAATTCATAAAATAAGGTAACAAAGAAATAAATTCTATTTTCACTTATAGTCGATAATAGAACACCATTAAATAATATATTTATATATTGGATTAAATTATTATAGTATGAAATTATATACAATTAGGGCTTTATAAAGATGATACAGTTTTCACAAAATGAGACAAAAAAGAAATAAATTTCATTCTCACGTACAGTGGATAATAGAAGCAGCACATAATATATTTTTCTATTAATTCAAATTTTTATAGTATAAAATTTAGGGCCTTCATAAAGATGGATTTGCAAAATAAGGCAAAGCCAAAGAAATACATTTTATTTTCTCATATAGTCGATTATAGAATAATAGAACGCCATCACATAATGTAATGTATGCCACTTGCCAAGAAATATTACGGTGAAAACATCACATTACACAGTACGCAACGTGATGAACCGAATCAGCACGCGTGATGGTCTGCGAGTAATGTTTAACGTGATGGGGTGATGGTGTGATACTGTGATATAACGGAGTAATATTACTTTCGAGCGTGATGTGATATGACATCACACCTTAACGTACTATTTTGATTGTTCTATTAAATAGCAAAACAATAACAATCAACGATGTTATCACCACACTTAAGTACTGAGTTTTGCTCCTCAACCCGAATTAGGAAATGTTTTTTTCATTTATTTCATTTCACTTGACAGTTCAACAATTCTCACATTTCACACGCCACTGTGCATAATATGTGATGTTTGTTCAGAGACGCTGGATAGAATCGGATGTTGTAAATTCCAAGCCTGGCAAGCCTGGATCGATATATCAATATTTGCCTTGTTTAATGGACGTTTCAGCAGAAACAAAAAACTGCAATTATATTCCGATAACCAGCGCCAAAAGAAACAGTGCCGTATCAACAGGTAAAACTTGGTGATACACAATATTTTAATCGTTTCAGGAAGATTCTACTCAATCTATCTTCTTTCTGAGCTTTATTGATATCAATCAATTTGATATAGGTATGTACAGGTATGAACATTCTCAAACTGAATGTCAAATGTTATTAATCACGTTAATTTTTTCGCTGTCAAATTTCAGAAATGCTCTCAATGAAATTCAAGAATAAATTCAATGGACGATGAATCTACTCTGTAATGGTTCATATTTAAATGAATAAAAATTTGTCTCAAAATCACTGACTGAACAATTCTTTTATTCGACTAGTTTCGCCTTTTACGGCATTACCAAGAATGAACACATATTACAAAAACAACCTTTAAATATTTGCAGATGTGTTCGGACCACAGAATACACCTTAATTTCGGTCATAGAGGGGGGGTTTCCAAATTATCAGAGATTTAACAGCGGGGAGTGGTTTAGGTCTAACTGGTCATTGAGAAGATTGTATTTATAGGATTTTTAAATTCATTAATTTCATGGCTTCCATTTCCATGGTTTTCCATTTCTTCTCCTTTACTGTGAAAAAGGTATGAAAATGAACTACCTGGAAGACATGGAAATAAATAAACTTCAAAAATCCGATAAATACAATCTTCTCAATGACCAGTTAGAGCTAAACCCCTTCCCGCTGTTAAATCTCCGATAATTTGGAAACCCCCACCTCTATAACCGAATTTAAGGTGTATTCTGTGATCCGAGCCGATCTGCAAAATATTTAAAGGTTGTCTTTGTAATATGTATTAATTCTTGATAATGCCGAAAAAGGCGAAACTAGTCGAATAAAATTGTTCAGTCAGTGATTTTTAGACAAGTTTTTATTATTACCTCTCATTGAAATTTAAGAAGTTTCCTCGAGACATGATTGCATCAACAATGCAAGTGCTCTGATAAGTTCCAAATATCATCAAATATTTAACCTCGTCCGTAGGAATTCGAGCAGACATCTAGTTTAGACACGTTCCATTGTCAGTTGTACGTCATCTAATCAAACGAAATTAGATCTCAGTGACGTAGACCCTAATTCGTACATGGAAAAGGCAGTTTCGGAGACAGAGAGCGGAAAGGGCGAGAGTGAAATAACGCTGGCGGGGGTTGTTATGAATAGTGAATTCCTGTATTTCTAGAGAGTGCATCCCAGTCTACTAAACCAAATTATAACTACAATTACAACTTCAAATTACGTGAGAGAGACCAGATGAGAATATTTCATTCTGTGTGGACGTTATTACTTGTCCGGTATTACTTTCACGTTTCCGAGGTAACGCGGGATTTACTTCCTAAGGCGAATTGTTTCATAGGGGTAACTTTTCTTATCAAATCGCTATATCGAAGGGATATTATCACTATTAATCAACAATAGTATTCTTGTACAAATACGAACGTGGACATTTTTTTCTATTCATTGCCTTATTACTAGCTTTTCTTAAGTATAACAATCATTTGGTAGACATGAATCTGTTCTGATTTTTGTCACTGTAATTCAATAAAATACTGAATTACAACACTAAAAAATGCAAGCACATCAAAAATCTTCAATCCAACGTCTATGTTCAAGTGACAAACACTGGTGTGACTCATTTATTGTATATGGGTCACAATTCACTAGGAATGAATGGAGGTTGCTTTTGAAAATCGTTTCTTATGTTATGAAGAAGTTCGGGTATTGAATCGTATAATTTTACACACATATGAGGCATATAAATACTAATGAAGATAAATGTTACTCTATGTTTTGGATATACATATCAGTCCTTATTTTATTTTTTTATTTTCCAAGCTCTGAAAAGGTAAGTTTAGTGTGCCTTGCTAGAACGATAAGAAATAATTCAGATTGATGAGGGAAATATATATATATATCGATATATATATATATATATATATATATATATATATATATATATATATATATATATATGAATATATATATATATATATATATATATATATATATATATATATATATATATATATATATATATATATATATATATATATATATATATATATTATTTTTAATGTTTTTAGCAATAACAGAATATTCAATAATGTTAAATCTTTATTTTCGTTGACATTTCGTTGTATATCTCAAATTTGTCACAACTAATGAATAATTGAATTTCATGAATTACTATAGATATTGAAACGTCTAACTTATTTTTTTAAAGGAATCAAATTGGTTTTTTTGTTTTTTAATATTATTCAGAGGAATATTTCTGGCTTAGCATTTGCTTGGGAAGTTTTAAACCTAAGCCAGGTGATTCTAATGAGTGTGATTTATATATACAAATATATATATATATATATATAATTAGACATAAATAGTTTTATATATATATATATATATATATATATATATATATATATATATATATATATAATATATATATATATTATATATATATATATCCAGAATATTTATATTGATTTGTTTATGTGTGTGAAATTGATGGTAGATCATGAAATAATGAGTTTTAAGATATGACATTTGGTGATTCTTGTGTATTCATTTTATGAGTGTTATTTGTAAGGTTTATCAAATCGTTGTAAATAGAATTAAGATGTTTTATGTATGTTCTTTCATTTACAGTGTTTTCCAAATTTTTACGAATGTGTAACATTTATAAAATTTCTCTACAGTTTTTGTTTTTTTCAGTTGCTTCTTTGTATTATTGTAATCAAAATCGTGTTTTTCAGTCATTTTATGTTTATGTAAGATTGTTGTTGAGTTTTTGCATATTTATGAGCTTCAATTCTTTCTCCACGATTTTGCGACGTTTGTCCTATATAGCATTTACTGCAATTATTCCAGGATATATCATAAAGAGTATCAGAGTTTTTTCGTGAATTATTGTTTCACTCTTTCAACTTGAAATTATAAAAATTTAACTTCTTTAATTATATGAGTAATTATTACTATTCCCAGAAAAAAAAATAATAATTAGTTCTTTAGATAGATCACCAAAATTAACATCATCATGTCTATGGCATGAAACACTTGAAAGTAGTTCTATTAATAATATTACGATATAATTTGATTAACAAGATCATGCAAAAAAGAAACGAAAATAATTTCATATCCACTCAATTTCATAAAAAAGTACAAACATTCCAAAATATTAAAACCTTCCCACAATGATCATGAAGAATAAGTACAAACATTGCAAACAATCAAGTCAAAGAGATATATATTGAGTTAAAGAGCGAAACAATAACTCCGAAAAAAACTCATACTCTTTATGATATACCCTGCAATAATTGCAGTAAATTATAGGACAAATGTCGCAAAATTTCGAAAAAAGAATCAAAGCACATAAATATGCAAAAACTAAAATAACAGACTTAAATAAACATCAAATAACTGAAAAGCACGATTTTGATCACAACAATACAAAGATTTTAGCAACTGAGAAAGACAAAAACTGTAGTGAAGTTTTAGAAATATTACACATTCGTAAAAATCTGAACACAGTAAATGAAAGAACAGACATAAAACATCTCAATTCTATTTAAAACGATTTGATAAACCTACAAATAACACTCATAAAATGAATACACAAGAATCACCAAACGTCATATCTCAAAACTCATTATTTCATGATCTACCATCAATTTCACACACATAAACCAATCAATATATATATTCTGGATATGTATATAAAACTTATTTATGTGTAATTATATGTATGTATATTTGTATATATAAATATATATATATATAATATATCATATATATATATATATATATATATATATATATATATGTATATATAAATCACACTGATAAGAAAGACTCACCATGACTTTTTCAGAGGTTTCCTCATGGTGAAGAAGACTAAAACTTCCGAAGCAAATGTTCCTCTGAATACCACTAAAAAAACGAAAAAGCCGATTTGATTTTTTTCAAAAATATAAATTTGACGTTTTGATATTATAGTAATTCATAAAATTCAATTATTGTGCTGTAATGTGTGTGTTTCAATGTTTTGTTGCTTTTATCTGTAAGTTTGAAAATTTTTATTGTGTTACGGTCTGATAATGACTGATGTATCTCTTCTCATTCTTAGTATACTTCTGAGGAAGTCCGAACTAGTGACGAAATATTGAGTTTATAGGAAAAAAACTATTTACACTGACCGGAGTTTTGATATTCTGATATACCATGAATACCATGATATACGAGTCATAAGTTTCACCAATTGAAATTCGAATACATACAGAAAATTATTAACAAATTTTTATTGTTCTCACGTGCTGAAGGTAGGTCGATTGTTTAGCACCCTCAGAAGACTAATATTCCTGTTAAGAAACACTATGGGGTAAAATCACATTAGTGGTCACGGTATGATAGGAGTGCACGAAATGAACGAATAAAACTTGGACAATAAAACTCATCAATTGAAAAATACTTACATCACCTACATCAATTTTCTCTAAAAGAAGTACTAAATTTTCCAAGAGAAACTTAACAAATTGTTCGAATCTCGTATTAGATCAGATTAGAGTCTAAACTTCGACTTCCTGATATTTTCGATTATTTTAGATTATATCTTCTTCAGGAAAACAGTATTATAACTATTCCGATTGATTTTAAGACGTCTTTTGAAATCAGTATAGATTAGCTGCAAATTAACCTTGTGTATTCATCATTCCAAACCACATAAGTCAATTTCAACTAAAAAAAACTGCAAATTAATATACTAGTATTATATCATATTATTACTCGTATATCAAAGTCAGAAAATTATTTTGTAAAATTTGAAGTGAAAAGGTATGCTGTTGTACTTCGAAAAATCATCGAACTTTTGGATGATAATAATATACAATTGTTTCATCATTATTATGAATCATCAGTCTTATCTAACCCATAATTCAAGAATCGATTAATTTGAAAACTCCCCCAGGTCCTATATCCCAAAGAGGAGAACATTAGTTCGAGAGCTATTCGCGTGAGCAATCCCTATCGAAGAAAACAAACTTAAACTCTCTCCAGCATTTTAGGTTCTCACTCATAATTCCCACTTTTGAAACGCCTTTAATATTCACTCTCGAAAGTGATAGCTTCGTTCTCGTTGACAACAGTTTTATAGACTGCTCCCTGGGGCTTTTATTTCAAATATTTCGATATTTCGATCAAGGCTCTAAGTATTGACTAGAATGAATGATTCGTGAATCTTGAAAGTAGGTATCTTTTTGCTCGCCTGGGCGTGATCTGGAGGGATTAGGCATGGTACCATTCTCCTCTCACAGTCAAAGCTCTGTTGTGTTTAAATGAAAAGCCTCCAAAGCCTCTACGTACTGTCACTAGAGTTATAATGAGTGAGAATCTAAAATGCTGGACAGAGTTTATACGTTTTTTCTTCGATAGAGGGGCTCACCTGAATAGTTCACGAACTAATGTTCTCCTCATTCGGTATAAACAACCTGAAGGCGTTATGAAAGTAATTAATTCTTGTTCGATGATTTTTCGAAGCGCACTTAATATTCCTCTCGAAAGTGATTGGTTGGTTCTCGTTGACAGCATTTGTGTAAACAGTATATATATATATATATATATATATATATATATATATATATATATATATATATATATATATATATATATATATATATATATATATATATATATATATATATATATATATATATATATATATATACATATGAATGTTTAACGACTGTAGATATATATCAGTAACATTCCAACCCAATGCATTTGGGAACACTTGTACTTATTTTCAAAATTCAAAAACTAATGTACTTTCGGACTAACTTCACAGTAATTGTAAGAAAAAACTTTTATAGTGCCTTGCTATATAAACTGTTAATTTTTGTACTATTTTAGCCCTGAAGAAGAAAATAAACATTTTCGAAAGCTTGGAAAATACTAAAGAGGTAAGTGATTTTCCTGTCCTAGACTGCAATCCCAATTAAACACTGAAAAAAAAAATATATATATATATAATATATATATATATATATATATATATATATATATATATATATATATATATATATATATATATATATATATGTATATTGTCCTCTACAATATTGTTTCGATTTACAGTTCCTTAAACATGTGGATGAACATTGACACACGATGCATGGTGGATACAGAAACACAATGTTCATCCACTTTGTGAGGTACTTAACACCGAAACAATATTGTAGTGGACAATATATATAATAGTTTTGAAATTCCTAAAATGTGTGCAATTTATTTATCTAGTTAATTGAGGAGCGAGATGCGTGTCGAAATTCCATTAATAAATTAAACACATTACAAAATTTCAAAAATATTTTATATATTTTCCACTACAATATTGTTTCGGTATACAATACTTTTATCAAGTGGATGAAATGTCGATGACATACTATTATCAGGTACATGACATACATATCAGGTAATGGTAGTGTGATAATGTGATAATATAATGTTTCGCAGAATTCGAATATATAATATAATACATATATATCTATTAAAAAAATTATGATAAATACAAAAAAATTGAAAAAACACTAAAAAATTCGGAAATACAAAATAATCTTTCATTGGACGGACAGGCAATTATACAATTTCCGAAATTATTTGAATAGAGTTTCTTCGAACTGATGGAGGTATTGTATACCGAAACAATATTGTAGTGGACAACATATGAAATATTTTTGAAATTTCAAAATGAGTTTAATTTATTAATGAATTTATTTATCGTTCGACATGGAATTTCAACACGTAGCTCCTACCTCAATAAACTATCTATACGAATATATTGATTAAATAATACTGATGATTCATAATAATGATGAAACCATTCAACAAGTTCGATGGTTTTTCGAATCCAGAAAACAACTAACGAGTATTCCTTGGGGAAAAAGACCGACTTTATAATAAGTGACATTTTGTTAGCTATCAACAGAGATGAACAGTTAAACGTTTTTTCGGCCACAGAAAAAATATATTTACTTCAAACCACCAGGTTTATTAGGCACTCAACTACTCTTCTGCATAGTTAACCAAATAAATATTATCACATAGTTTTGTGTGAACTCAAATGAGAACGCTTGTCTGCTTGTTCTACAGATATTGGCAAAGGGATGCATTGAAAATTAGCCTTCGGTTCGATTCGAGTAATAATAATAATTCCCGACCGTTGTTTACATTTCACGAAATTCGAGCCTGGCGATTAGGAAGTAACGTCGCGCGCTATCGGGCATTTATATTTGCAATGATGACAAACGCAAATTGAATATGCCCTAAATCAAATTAATTGTACCGGATGGACATAACGCACCACCGTAAACATACGGATGCCAGCGCCTCCAACCACTGTCCAATCTACCCACCAATCATTTTTCAAGTAATCCATCTAACCAACGATGAAAATTCGGATGGAGAGCTATATTATTTTAGAGAACAGAATTTTCAAAACCTTCGTGTTGTATTTCAATATAATAATAATAATAATAAAACTCAATTGAATGGCAACTCATAATAGTTTCCTTGAATACTAACAAACAATTAGTCGCACATAACGGATCATAAGTAAATCATGATCGCTTTCGCCAGTCTTAATTTTTTCTATTTATCCATCAATAACTTTTCAATTTGTTTTTGAAATTCAATAATTTCATCATTTTATATTCGTTATTCAGTTGGTTTAAATAATGTCAGAGACCAAATGAAAATGATGCCTGAAACTTTACGGTATTATGTTTGGTATACTTATAAAATTTTGTCAGGAATGTTTCGAGACTGTGATTTATTTCTGAGAACAAATTTGTCGATCAGATACTAGAGGCAAGGTGTTCATAAAATTTTATTTATAAAGACACAAAAGATCAAAACGTTTTATAGTGTAGCAAAAACGGATGCAAGTATTTTGTAAATGTTGTAATTCGCCTTTGAGATGTAGAGTTGAACAGGGAAAATATGCGGCATAATATAATATGCGATATAATGCATAATGACACCGTGTCGAAATGAAGGAGGAGAAATATGAGAGCTAATTTGAATCTATCATCTAGGATAAATTTAAGTAGTGAAAGAGTTCTTAGTTTAAAATATGCTGTTTTTAATTGTAGTTTTATATTTTTATGCCAAGACCAAGATTTTAGACCAAGATTTTCAAATTTAGTGTCAGATTTTATTATTTGTCCGTTTAGAACTACATCGGACATCACAGAGAATTTATTGAAAATTGCGGAGGAACCAATAAAGTTACGTAGTATGTTGTCTACATTGAATTTCAGACAATGGTTTTTAGCATATATGTTTATTCGTTCATGATCTTTATTCAATGATTCGGTTATGTTCGGATAATCAGGACATAACCTGTGAATAAACTATATAGAGAACCTGCATGACTTTGATTATTAGACACTAGCGCTCATAGTGGCCAAATTTAACATTTATTATGTGAGAGAAATTGAATTTTATACTTGTCACTACAGTAATAATAAATTATTTATTAAGATTAAAAATGTCTAACGTATTAATAATAAAAAGTGGATTTCAAAAAATAAATGTCCCGGATCTCCGGCAGTCCTCAGAAAAAAGGTGAAAATTTATTCCTAAGTAACCATGTAAAAAATAGTGAAGAATGGAAGACTGGAGATACTACTTTCATAAAAGCTAAAGTTATACGTCAAACTAGTATTAAACAACATTTTGATGTAACACTTGAAGTAATAATGTAAATTCCTATTTTATTTCCTTAATAATGTAAATACTTACGGCCTCACACCAGTTACAGCCAAAAGTTGTTTATCATTTTTTATTGAAGAGTATGCTCGAAATCCCGACAGTAAAATTGGAATGTCCGGTCCACTACTTTTATCGTTTGTCACTATTTCTGCTTTTAAATTTTTAGTAGAGGTATTGTTGCTTGAGTTGAAACATTATTTGACCCACGATCAAAGTCACATGAG
Source organism: Henosepilachna vigintioctopunctata (assembly GCA_030704895.1). NCBI lineage: Eukaryota > Metazoa > Arthropoda > Insecta > Coleoptera > Coccinellidae > Henosepilachna > Henosepilachna vigintioctopunctata. The sequence goes on from JARQZJ010000035.1 coordinate 4,196,618, forward strand.
AAAATGAAGTCATCACTAGTAGATTGAAAAGACACCACTTGAAGTGATTTATCAGATTTTCCGACTATTTGATTGATCGCAGTTTCTAATTGAACACCTTCAACTGATGAATTCATTTGTTCTTGTTCATCATTAGCACCAGATAAAACCTCAGTCACTAGTTTCCTTTTCTTCCAACGATCAAAACGAATTAAAGTTGTATTTGAAGTTTCCTAACGTTTATACTTGGACGGAAAAATTGTTGGATTATATGCTGGATGGCGAAGATGGAAATGAATAAAATCTTATACTCGGCTCAGTTTTACTATAAGTATTGTGACAAAACATAACACAAGTTACGAGATCTAGATTTCTTTTAAACGATTTTCCCACTATTAGTAACTTAATTAAATTTATTGTAACGATATTTATTATTACAATAAGTTATTGTAAAATATGTATGTATTCAATTCGTATATATTTCCAAGAAATAATTCATAAAAAATTACATGCTTCGTGAATAAGTATTGAAATTCATGTTTATAAACACTTCGTCCTCACATATGAACTTAAAAAGTTAACGACAGAGGCGCTACTAGTTCTTATGCAGGTTCTCTATATTATCTGCGTAACAGTGCATCTTTTAAGAAGCACTAATGGAAAAAAGAAGAAGTATATAAGGTACAATATCGGACCTAGAATGGTGCCTGTGGCAAACCCTTTGTCATATTGGCGAGGAGTTAATATCAGATTTTATTTCTACAATGCAACTTTTCTCATTGAGATCTATTCAAAAGGAAGCTTGTGATCCAGTTTATGGCTTCAGCTTCGAAGATAAGATAGCTCATTATGGCGAACAACAGTCCAGGAACAATGCTATCAAAAGCTTTAATATTATCTAGAATGAGTGGTGATTAGACGTTCATCCCAGTTACTCAAAATCGTGTTCGCCACTTCCATTAATACGGTAAAAGTACTAAACCCAGAACAATATGTACGAAAGGTTCCTCAATAAACAACAATACAAAAGAATGGTTTGCGCAATGAATATTTCTGAAGAGCTCTTAAATTTTTGAGGAGGAATATAATTTGGTCAATTAGACTTAGTTAACTTACTGCAATTATTTTCATTAAACTGCTCCATTACTTGCTCATAGTGATAGTCTAAGGCATGGATCGCCAACCTCTTGAATATGTTGAGCTATTTATTAATTTTGGAATTATCTGTGAGCTACTCGTACCTAGTAGTAAGCAACACAAATGAAATAATGCATAGCTACGCATGTATTTATTTCATTAATAAGCTAATACATCAATAATGAACTAACAGCATAACTACTATTTCTAATACACATAACTTAATATGAACATTTCAAAAATTATGAAAATAGTGGTATTCTCGATACCAGTAGAATAGAGGCTCTACTGAAACCGTGATTGAGTTCGAATACTTTTTTTGTTGTTAATGATACATGGTATTTAACTGATACAGCTCAGTTGGGTTTTTTTGGGGAGTATGTACATTAAGGTTCCCCAAAAAAATCGAAGTCCTTTTTTTCAACGCATACACTCCTATTTTCAGCGTTGAAAAAATATAAATAGTGTTGAAACAAGTATAAATAAAATGTTATGTACCTATGTGAGAGACACAGGTACCTGTCTCATACACAGGTACATTAAATGCAATTACAGACGTTTGAAGGGTTCTGTTAAAAAATGCAGAGTGTTCTGATATTGAGCATATTCCAGATGAATAAGAACTTGAAGACACAAAAGATTCAGTTCTAAGTAATAAAGGATGCTAAAAGCAGATCATTATATAATGGTATGTTTTGAGGCTATAAAATTTTCAAATATTTATGTGGGAAAGGTGATAAATGTGAGCAAAGGAAACAAAAATATGTTTCGTCCCTAGAATGGTGCAACAAAATACATTTTCTTATCCACATGTCTTATATTAACATATATTGCGTGCAAAATACGGATACAACTGTAGTTATATCTAAACCAGCCTATTTTAGGTCAACTAGACTACAAAAAAACTTACATTCAATTCAAATTTCAAAGATGCGTCAATTTGATACAAGTTATAATATCAATTAATGGGAAGAAAAAATTAACTCAAAAGTTTGTTTACATGTTTCTGTATATAATGAAATATATATCTTATAATATCACACAATATATCTTACGAAATATTTGTGTGCATTTTTTCTCATGTTCCATCCTAGAAATATTTGCCTTATCTTGCAATATTTGTAGTATCCAGCAATGAGACAACTTTCTTATTCTCAGATTATCATTTGCAATCCAGTTTAACGAAAAATATTGTTGGTTAGACAACACTTGCTTGTTGAGGTTTATTCACTTGCTTTTTACAAGACTTCAAAATCATTGATGAAGTGAGAAACTTTCTCACTGCAGGGTGCTTTTCCCAATTCAAAAGCACACAATGAAGTTCTGCAATATCCATATGAATGCAATCGCCTGCTGAAATAATAGATTCGTCTATCAAGGCTCATACACATTCAAAGGTTATTTGTGGTGATACACTAATATCTTATGTTCGAAAAACGTTAATTTATATAAATAAAGTTAGAATATAAAGTTTTCACAAGCAGAAAACCTATTCTCATTATACCAACCATTTGATGGAGAAAGTTAACAATAGCCCTCCACTTTACATTTCAAATAATAGAATTCAAAGCAGCAGGTCAGAGGAAATCGCCGCCTTAGTTTCTTAACCTACATAATTGAATTTTTTTCCATGTTCTAATTTAATTTTTGTTGATATACTTATATATAATTCAACTTTTGTTGATTTATTAGCTAGTTTCTTTGTATTTAATAGTGTTGGCGTTTACTTGATGTAAATCCATTATAATTGAATATAACTTAAATTCAAATACTTGAACTTATGATTTACACTTTATTGACTACATAGAATGACGCGTATTATTCTGTAAGCATCTGAAGAAGTCGTTTGTAACGACGAAACGCGTCATGCTATGTAGTCAATAAAGTAGTTTCTTTGTTCAATTTTATTTTTAATTCTCAGATTTCATTCTTTTTCTCTGCTATTGTATGTTACGGCACTCTAGAATATGCATACACGTAAATATCTGTATTTGTAAAATTGTACCAGTGTTAGTCACAACAAAAGTTCTATTTTGAACCGCTCGTTATGCGTACTATTTAACATATGACAAAATTTATTTAGTGTTTCATTATGGATATTCATTTTCTGCAAGCCTCATCAATTATAATTTATATTAGTATCAGTCGATATTGTTAATAAATTCTTCAAATTTTTCCAATCGGCTACTGAAATTTATATTTCAACTATCACAAAAAGTAATACAACGAGAATCATCGATTCTACCAAGAAATAAAGTGATTTATCTGTTTCCTTCGGAACCTATCGAATAAAAGACACTGCGGCATAACTTATTCACACATTTCATTCGCCCCCCATCGAATGACCCTCAAACGGCCATCGTTTTCTGAAAAACGCACTAAATGCGCGTATTACCCGCCCCCAAAACGATCTCGAAAACTGCCCACAGACCAAATTATTTGGCTTCCACGCGGGACCCTTCCTCGGAGGTCCCAACTACCGTCGTTGTAGTCGCCGTGGCAAGTCCACAAAGGGTCGATTTCGAATTAACTTATCGGCGGACACGTGACCAGATATCATAGAGGGTATTTAAGGGACATGGAAGGCCCGCATAGGAATGTCACAATGGCCTTCTGTAACCCTTAGCCGAAGGTTTACACTTTTAAATTTTAATGAACTGACTTGAAGAGAGGGTAGGGACTGCTTGGCATCTCATAAGATATGCGAGATGGCTCCGATGATGGAAATTGAATTACATTCCGTCCACACGTTAACGAATCTAGCCCTAAACCTGTAATTATCCGAAATAATAACATTTCAAATGAATTTTCGTTGTTTGAGAAGTCTAGAACACATTGACCCAGAAATTTTATCTCGAATTAGAGCTTTATATTACTCAAAGCACGTAAATTTCATTCGAATTCAAAACTACCAAGGAAAAATCTAGAAGAAAACAAAAATAAAGTATCTCAGAAATAATGTGACACTTGATTAGGAAAAAGTTCAATAAATTCTTCACATTGTATTGTCTGATGTCTTTGCAAATATGTCACTGGCATCAGGGTCGCTGTATCTGATATCATTTCTTCTATTGAAAACTGAATATAATGAAATTTGCATGTTCTTTTCGTCCCAAATGCTCTCAAATATTCATCTGTTCACTAGTAACTATTGCCAATATGTGGGAAAAAGTCCGAATAGTGACGAACTCCACCTCGATTGAAAATCGATGGGGATTGATTCAAAGTTAGAAAACGTTGAGAAATTTTCAAATCAGCATTCACATATACACTTCTATTAATCTAACAGTAAATGAACAAATCACAGAATAAGTATTTTGAGATCAATCAAAGACTACGGAGAAATCCTATCAAACAACTGATTTGCTGAAACATGTAAAAACTTTTACATGGAGTTTACATCAGAGATAGTTGAGAGATTTAAGATATTACACAGACAATAATCTATTCGCGATAACACCTATCGTGGATCCAGCAAAAGTACAAAAATTAACAGTTACCCAGGTAGCAAGCTGACGATAATATGATGTCATATATTGGTTTCAAGTATGTCGACTCTGACGTGCCACTGATCATGCAGTGACGTCGAAATGTCACAGCCTCAAGACGTCATTTTGAGGTGTTCAAAAGACGTTAAACGTTCATTAAATTACGTTAAAAAGACATTAAGTAGAGAAAAATAGACGTTGTAAAGACGTTCTTCCGAGCCTATTTGTAGGAGTTCCATAATTTAAATGAAACAATTTCTGAACAAACATTAAGCAATTAATGAGATTGAATTCTCGCTTAACTCTTGGTGAAACATAATTGAATATTAAAATAAATTAAGCGATTTACTTTATATCAACAAGCTCAAAGTCTTGAAAATAATATTTTATTGTTAAGATTAGTTCCAAATAACATTGCAATTAATAAAAAAATAATATTTTAAAGATTAGTTCCGAATAACTTGCTTAATTCCTTTTTTCTCAAAAGTTCTGGGGCATGTTTGGAGCAAAACTTGATGGCATTTTCTATATCATGCGCAGAAGTTGTTGGTGTAGCCAGATGAATACTATCTGGAATATACTTGAAATATGTTTGATATATAGTTGAAATAGTTTATTCAAAAATCTTCCGATACGGCATTACTCAAAAAAGGAAGAGAACTTTTAGAACTTTCATTAAAAAAAAGATTTATTATAATTTAATAATTTGATAATTGTTTCAATAAGTTGAAAAGATGGAAGTATAAGAGAAGTAATAAGTGAAAAATGGAAATGTAGCACAACCTCAAAGTTTGAAAAAGCACGAGCTTATTTATGCAAGAAATGGACATTGCTAGTAAATTTCGGATGCATTTATTAGCAATGATGCAAAACTAATTAATTAGTTTTGACAAAGTTGTGATATACAACGAAATGTCAACTAAAATAAATTTTTACATCAAAATGAGCCTATTATTGCTAAAAACATTGAAAATAAACTGTCTTCAAACAGACAATATTTCAATTTCACAAAATTATATACAAGATTCACGAATCATTCAATACTGGTAAATACTGAGACCCTTAACCGAAATATCGAAATATTTCAAATAAAACTATTCGGACTATTCGTACACATTGCGGACAATTATCTGTAGTGTTCGAATGAAATATCTACAAAGCCTTTCATTCGCGCTACTGTTGTCGGGTGTATGAATCTTGAACGCTAGGGAGAGTTTATACGTCTTTTCTCCGATAGAGGGAGCTCACGTAAATATTTCACTAAGAAAAATTTCCCTCAATTTGGTATAGGACCTATGTTCGTCTTGAAAGTCATCGATTCTTTATTGATAAATTAAATATGGAATGTTGATTTATAATAATGATGAAACAATTGTATCCTATTATCATTCAACAAGATCGATGAATTTTTCGAAACAGTCTTAATATTCACCCTCGAAAGTGATGCGTTCGTTCTCGTTGATAACATTTGTGTAGACAGCTCCCTGATAGTTTTATTTGAAATATTTCGATTAAGAGTCTCAGTAGTGTACGTATATGATCATGTAACTAGAGGAATGCAGAAATAATGAAAATATCGCAACAATTTTATACAAAACTCATTCTGAAATGTAAAATCATTCGCAAAATCGACTGACGTTTGGCTGACGGTTTTCACAAATGCTGTGAAATAACAGAAAGCAGTTCACCATAGTAATGTATATTAAAAAAAAGAGAGATTTCAAGAAACAGAAATACCATTGACTAATTCAAAAAAGGTAGATATTTTGACAGAAAATTGTCGAATGAAAATTAGAATGCTTTTTCGAGATTGATTCAAAATTTAAGTGAAAGAATGAATAATTCGAATCAGAGAATTACGAATTGTTCGGAACATAAAAAGATAAGTTTTGCAATACAACCCTAAAGTAGAGCTCCTCACTAAACAACAACTTTTCGTTGAAAATAGCAAGCGTAAAACACTACTTCTAATAATAACTGTGAAAAAATTTCCATCACAAATGATAAAGCCAAAATATCTACGTCTTTAACGTTACATTCAAACAGCACTATTCCAATATTTTCTACAAATCTACAATCATCCAATCCTCTAACAGAAATATATCACAGAAATGTTGAAATAGATTCCCAGAGAGTTGTATTGGCCTATTTACTTATGAGTGTAAAGGCTGAAATGTAAACACATTTGAAATAGGATGAAAGCAATAATCCCCTTTTAGCTGCAATGGGAGTGCCGCCAATGGCATTGTAGGGCACGTCACTGCCGGATTAATTACTTTGTCAAATGCAGCAGCGGCACGCTTTGATATTGTCCGCGCTTTTTTGCTAGAGGCTTCAACAGACTCCACTAATTGAGATGATGAAACGAATTGGATTTAATGCATGAGCGCTACGAAACAAACTACATATAAGTTGTATCTACTTAATGAGCTGCAATTAATAACTCCACTGATGAAATTTTTCATTGTTACCATACACGATATCAATTAGGTAAGAATGTACCTACTGCTTAGCTTATACTGAAGTAACATCAATGGGTAAATCAGCGTTATTATTCAAGAGCTGGATTTGGTATTATTGTTTTTAATCATCAGAATTTTGTGATGAATTTGAGCCGGAAAACTCAATCAAATAAAAAAATATATCTCATTAAACATGATGAATGTTTCACTCTTTTGTTTGAATTGAGTGAAACATTTGAATAAGTTTGAGATGAAGAAAGCAATTATTTCGAAAATATTAAAATATAATTGAGGGTTAGAACTATAGGAAACGAATATTAGAGTTTCCGTTTGAGTATCACGCGTTATTTTTTCCACATGTTTGTGTTATTTATTTGCTCAAATATGTATGGGGCCGTCCATTAATCATGTGATGTTTTTTTGTGAGGTTCAAGACTACCCCACCCCCCTTCAATATATCAAGTGTATTTTTTTACCTACAAAGAATCTAAAATTTTTTAAAATATTTATTATAAAATACAGGTTTGAGTATCATCAAGTTTTATTATAGAATATACAAAAAAAATTAAAAATAGCCTTAAGAGTTAGACAGAAAGGTTGCAAGTTGTTTTGGACTGACCTAAAAATAATGAAAGAAATGCGAAAAACTTTTTTGTAGTAACATATGAACATAATTTAATTTACAATGTACTCAGACCACGTATTAGCAAGACTTTCTTCAGCACCAATAACTGGATAAGCATCTTGCAAGTTAGTTGTAGGCACATTGCTTTATTGAACAACATCGGTTTCATCAAGCCACAACGGTGAACCAAGGTCACACTGCAAGTCGCTTTCGCATTTGTACGCGTCTGACAAAAAAATAAATACATGTAACGCCGCTTTTCGGTTCAGTATCGCGCGTGTCACAAAAATAAATATGTCTGACAAAAATGATGATATTCGTGATTTTTTTATGGACACCCCCCCTTTCGAGCCTCGCATGACTAATGGACGGCCACTATAGGTACTACATAAAAATAACATCAATGTGATATATAACATGACAATCATGAGAATAGTTATAAATGAAAATGCGAAGTTATTTTTGCTGCTGATTCTGCTTTTGACGTGAGGACATCTCTAATGGTACATTCAGTGAGAGCCTTGGAACTGCCTTGTGAAGTATTGATATTGAGAAAATATCTCCGATTGAGAAACTATATAAGTTTATACAAACACATAAATATTACATTTAAGTCAATATCAACAATATGTCACGTAATTACAACAATTGAATTAGATAATTTTTAATGGAATGGTATTCTACCAAGATATAAAAACTAGAGCCAATTTCAAATTGTTCTTCGCCTAGAATCTCTCGGTTAGGAGTTCTGAAAAGGATAACTAGACTTAATACATTCAAATTGCCAATCCGGAGAGAATGGTGGATACAGTCGTATATATATATATATATATATATATATATATATATATATATATATATATATATATATATATATATATATATTCACTTTTCACATACTTTACACGTGCCTTCTTTTTATTCTGCATCTGCAAGCTCGTACAACTTAAACTCAGCTCCGCCGTTCTTATGGGAACCAAGAAACTCGAAACACGTGACAAGGCAGCTTGCATTTGCAGGTTATATGGATAACGTTTACTTCTGTACCTATATCTTTGCATACACTCCTATATATTTCCTGTTACTTTCCAATGGGATGAATATTCTGGTAAATGATGAATTCTGTGAAAGCGCCGAAAAACTTTGAAAAACTCTTGTTGACCTTTAAAATTCTTGTAAAAAAAACTCTAATTGAGGAATTGTTTTGAGTACTGTCCTGTGCGAGAAAGGTTTCGAAATCGGTAAGCAGGGAGCGCACCATTAAATATTTGATATAATTTTGATGTATTCGGAAATATTAGTTCAGTTAGAGGGGGCAAAGGCAGACAGAAAAGAGGGAGTGTGTAATGCGAGAGCTCGTTACAAATACTAAAATATGCAAGACCATTGCGCGTAGATGTAAAAAAGAAGAGATTCGATTAGAAGACGCATGCCGGAAAGTACAGGGAATGTTTTTCGTTAATCCTTCGACTTTCTCCCCTCCGGGTTTGTAAATTGTTGTTGAATATTCCAGGGAATTATTCAGTTGTTTGGGGTTTTTCTGATTCATATTTCGATTTATATCGCAAAACCAACAAAAGAGTCTAATGGGGGCTATTTTGAGTTGCAATATATATAATGTGTCTCATCAATGCCTACAAGTTTAAACTGGCAGGTTGATCTCGAAATACTATATAAAAAAATTAAATAAAATAAATTACTTTTATCCTCATATATTATACACCGAATGATTCACTATCAAAATATTGCTTGAGTTTATAATATAAACGTCCCAAATTCATATCTTAGACACTAGATTTCAAAACTTATATCAAACGCAATAAAAATGCAGATTATTTGAAATTATATATTGATAAATGATTTAAAAACTTTATACGGCGTTTTCAATGGAACTACCGTTTGACCTCGAATGATACTCGTGTTTTCCAACCTTTTTTCTGCTATGCCCCACCTTATCCTTTCTAAAATATTTTGTTCCCCAAAAACGATAAAAGAGTTGAAATTAAGAAGTGAAAATGGGTTCAACTCATTCTGAGTCCATTTTTGTGTTAAACACATTAAAAATCAAAATAAAAAATCAGAATCTTGAAGATTCGAACAGGTTTTCTGCGAATGGTTAGAATAATAGAATACTTGTTATAATAATGTCTAAGGCAATGAGTAGGTTAACGCAGCTATTGCTAATATCATCGTTTCACCACACTCGCATGAGTTTGATGAACTTCATTTTAGCGGTTAAACAGTTTTAATTTACGTATAAATTCATTGATATTTCCTTAATAAAATCAGTTGTCCATCAGTCATCAACTCATATATTTGACAAGGAGTAGGCAGATTGAGGCCTTGTCAGCAACGAACGCTTTCATACCGATTTCCAGGAATCAGGAGAGTTCGGCTTCAAACTGTTGTTCATCAGTCGGCAACTAATCAACCCACTGACAAGGAGTAGGAAAATTGAAGCCTTATCAGCATCTTATCCTTTCCAGGAATCGGGAAAATTGGACATTACTAATATTTATTTCAATTACATTCATAGATTTGTGGGAAGGAGATAACACTCCATATTTCTATACATGAAGGACCTGTAGTGTTGATCCTTCCGTGTGTGACTGACCCAATTCGCCCGATTCGTGGAAATCACTATGAAAGAGTTCGTTGCTGACAAGGCCTCAATCTGCCTTCTCCTTGTCAGGAGGTTGATTAGTTGCCGACTGATGGACAACCATTTTGAAGACAAATTCTCCTGATTCCTGGAAATCGGTATGAAAGGGTTCGTTGGAGACAAGGCCTCAATCTGTCTACTCCTTTTCAGGTGAATGAGTTGACTACTGATGGACAACTGATTTTAAAAGGAAAATATTTACTTATATTACTCATTGCCTAATACATTATTATGAAATATTTCCTTGTTCTAACTATGTAAACCTGTTCAAAATCTTTAAGATTCTGAACATGCTGGGAGGCTCCGAGGATCTAACAACAAGGGCTTAATCTCGACGGCTGTACTGAATTCTCCCATCTGACTCGGTGTACTATCTGGCTCCCTTGGTCGGTGAACTTCAGCTGGTGAGACTGGCGACATGTCGAAGGCTATGTTGGGCATTGAGGGTGTTTGTCTTCTTGCTTTTATCATCTTATACACACAGTGTAGGCACATGGCTGATATAATACATGATACAGATGTTAAAGTGCTTATTGCTGTAGTGTGGCGATGGACCTTTCTCCAAATCTTCGGATGAAGATCTGATTCTTGATTGAACAATGGAAGAGGGTGTACAATCGTTTCCAAGACATCATCGACCTGCATAACTGGTGTTGTATTAAGACTCTCCAAGTGGGTTGCAATTTTGACTGTGATAGGTTTAACCTCGGTGCTAATAACTGTAACTGAACTCTGTTTTTTTTGTAGTAAAAATGATGTTCGTTGTCTTCAGCACACAATTTTAGGATAATTTGATAACTCCAGACTCCTTGATGATCACCTCTTTTCGTTGTCTATTGCAAGTCAGAGAAGTTCTTTCGGTTTGAAATGTACTGTAAAGCCATGTATTCGTAAGAAATAATTGCTCCCATCGTGTACTTCTGCATGGTGTTCCTCTGATTGTGCAGTGAGCTCTATCTAAGCGATTGAACATTTCGTCGATTATGCAATTTGAATTCATTTCAATATTCTTGACAACTGTGGGTGAACGAAGATATGTGTGATTTTTTTATTTGTATATTCTCCTCGACGTTTTTCTCAGCTACTTCGAAGAATATCTAGTTGTTATAAGCCTTGAATAATTCGTAGCTATTCAATTCGGAAAAGACAAAGTGGTTGTAGATCAAGATGTCTTCTCTTGATCTTTGGACAGATGTTTTCAATACTGGTTTCAGGAGGATTTTTAGTTTTGACGGCATTTTGGTAGTTGCTTGTTCTCATTTTATCTCATTTTATAACTTCTTATTTAGTAGGTCTAAAGGACCGAATCTGTTAATTTTAATAACATTTCGCTGTAAAAGGCTTGGAAACATCAGAATGTTGGATCACCTGCATTACACCACGCTGATGTAGTATTTACTGTTATCCACCTTTAATCATAATATAATATCAATCTTTTAATTTATTAACAGAGATAAATATTGGTTGAATGGATTTTCTGCCTTATTTAGTATGATTCTTATGTATTTCTGCAACTTGATCTTTCCAGTTTGACGCCGAGCTATTAAACTGATTGTTTTGTTATGATTTTCTGATTATTTCATTATATGATACATGTGTCATACTTATGGAGTTGATGAATTTTCATGTCAAGGAGATCTGCAATGAAACGGATTGTAATTAGGTGGAAGAACTCCTGGCAGTATACGCATTTTTGTGAATACTGCCAGGAGAAACATAGATATAGTTGCTTATGTAAAGTTTGGATTTCTCGATGATTTAATGAGCGATTAGAAATTGATTCCGTTAAGAAACATGCACAGATTTGAAATGGCCGATTTTTGGGAGCCATTTCGTGTCAGAATATAGGATATGCAAAGTGTTTCATGAAAACACTCTGGATAGCTAGAAATTTCTTTTTATAAAGTGCCTATCGTGTTATGATCAATTGAACAGTTGTTTTGTTATTCCATCTTCTATTTACATTAACGACAGGATGAATTGCCTTTCAATCTACCCCTTTTGTCTCAATTTTTTGTTTTATATCATCACAAACTCTTCCTGGAAGCCTAACTTTCATATTAATGAAATGAAACCAGAACTGAGGTTGGAGAGGTCTACATTACTTGTTGATATCATTTAAGTCAATATCAATTTGAACATAATGTATTAGTATATTATTTCTGCTTCTTCAGCAAATTTTCAGAAAATTATACTTTCAAAACTATCTGTTCGAAATTATGCGAATTTATTACTTTCTTTCAGATGTCAGTCACATAAGCTTTGTTTTCGTTTCAATTTTCTTATGCTAACTAGTGCATAGTTTATTATCATTTTTGGCTTGAGTACCTTAAGTACCTTGGTTACCTTAAAAGATAATAATAATAAGTTCTTTATTCTCAACAGGTATAATACCCAATTAGAGAAAATAATAATATAATGTTGAATAATAACTAAATAAATAAAATGAAAGAGATATAACAAAGAGCTCAATCTAAAAAAACTAAAATAGTAACTTATCTTAGATATTATCTAAATAAATCTTAGATAATATTAAAATCTAAATATCTTAATATCTATATCTTAGATATTATCTAAATAAATTCAGTTTAGTTAATTTCCTTTGTTCACTTAATTTCTAATAATAACTTTTATGGAGTCAAAGTGAATACAGTTATTGGCAACTCTATGGAGGATTGCATTAGCGAGTTGGTCCTTGGAGTCTCTAGGTGGAAGATACCATCTCATCTTCAAAAAACGGATAACAGTTTTTTAATTGTTTTATAGACAATGAAACTTTATTGAAGTTCAAATGAGCTTGTAGGCCATTTCTTTAAACTGGAACTATAAAGAATACTAGGAAGAATACATGATAGTCATTATTTTTACTGGGAACTGTCTAGTTAATGTTTCCTTTCTCTCTGTGTACACATAGAGAGAAAGGAAATATCTTCCACAATTTTATGTGGAATTTATCTTCGAGCAATATTCTTTATCATGTCATATAAATATTATTGCTTTCAATCTTTATTCATCCCACGATTTATAGCAACGATATTGAAACCATACAGAATTTGGCGATGGCAACGAAAAAATATGTATATCCAACTGAGGAGTCGTCGGGGACGATATGAAAATAAACATTATTAATCCACCGTTCATAACCGATTCCAATCAAATTGCGTTGAATAATTTATACCGTGTTGTTCAGCGTGAGCGAGGGACGGGACGACTAGGAGGGTTAATTGGTAAGGGGTTGGAGTGGGCAGTATGATCGGAAATCACTCGTGTTGTTCAGGTGAGCATTTCGCGAATAACGGACTAATATATAATGGATCAGAATTTTTGATTCAAAAGAGGTGAATATTGATTAACATTAATAAATATATTAACGATGGCCCTTTCAACCAGTTATAAAAATTCTAAATTTGTATCCAAGGCATATATGCTTCAAAATTGAAATGGTAACTAACCGTCAGTCCGAAGAAGCTATCTTTATTGTGAAATGTCACAACTGCCACAAGAGGGATGTTGGCACTAATCACAAATTCATGGTGCATCGTGTTAATTTCATTATAGTTTGTGTTGTTTATTATCGAAAAACGCTTTTTGTATTGCAATTACAATTGGTATTGTAACTTATTACCTAATCACGTGACTGCAACTCCCAATAAGAGCAAATTACGTCATTGGCCCCTAACAGAGCACCAAAGATCTTCACATCTCTGTTATTTTTCAGTTCGTTTTCATAACGACTAAATCACTTTGAGAACGTGAAAACATCTTTGAAGATAGAGTTTTACGTTTAAATATATATATATATATATATATATATATATTATATATATATATATATATATCACTATATATATTATTCACTAATACCTAAATAACAGTCAATTAATAGGCGATCCAATACTTTCTATATATTTTTGAAAAATTCGTTCAAATCACCGTTCACAAAAGTAGGTTTTGTGAATAAAATAATAAAAAATTGAAATGAGTTCGTTTGTTACGTTGTTCAGATATTCTAGAGAATCTTATGATTTAATTATTTGTGCTGCAGGATATGTCCAATTATCATGAGATCTAAATTTGTCTTGAATGAAAAGATAATGTGTATTTATAGAGTACACAATTTATGAAGATACATCGAACTGATCCTCACAAACAAGGCGTTACTTTTTCCTGTTGTCTTCTTGCTGCAAGTGTTAAACAATTTCTCCCGATTTCCTTATCTTCTGTCACATCAATATGTATTTGTTTCGGTGTAGTAACTATTGTATTATTATTTTACTCAATGGCACTGCACAACATTTGTGAAACTTTGTGTTCGTTTTTATTTTTTGTATTCACTTTTATATGAAGAAAACACATAAATCTGAAAAATTCTCATGAATCGCGTACAAATACTAGCGGTTAGTGACGTCACTCAAAAGCTGTGCGAGAGAGTTAACACGAACATTACTATTCCTTTTTTTTAAATATTTTTTTTTCGGTTCGTCATCCTTGGACATAACCCATTCATATCATTTATTTATTTAACCGGTGAAACTCATTTACATAAACAAATGTCAATGTTGTACCCAGATTAGAACCCAGATCTCCCTCGTGAGGGGCCTGTCACTCTCCCACTACGCTACAGAGACGACTAATATTCCTTTATTTTAAAATATTTTCTTAAAATCGATAGCATATTCTTATATGAAATATCAGAATATACTATCAATAATACTAGCAATATAAATATATAATGATTATCATAAACAAGAGTCGATACTTAAAATAGAAGAAACTTCGAGAAATTGTTAACATCAAGTTTGTTCAATAAAGGTGTGTTGACCTAGGAAACAAATTTCATTACCATTTCGATTTTAAAATGGATTAATAGCAAGCAACGTCCGTCAACATTCAAAACAAATACCTCAAATTCCATAAAAGTTCATATGTTTCTGGGCATATTTTTTGAGATATCAAACTCTTTATTGGGGGAATTGAACGAACTATATAATTTTAACCAAGCAAGGCAGATCAAGCTAAAAATTATACCCCCAGAGGAGAGATGAAATATTATTCCTGTGACATGTGCACACAAATAATTAAAATAACATACTTAATTCTAAAAGTGTTTGTTAAATTGATTCGAATAATATATATCCACATATCCTACAAATACCAAAAAATATTTTTCTCAAACCTAATTTGTTGTGATAGGACATCTAATACCAAAAATAATTTCCAATGGAAGGTGATAAGACAGTCGACAAGCAAGAATATTTGGAATCCAAACGACAAATATTCTTTTCAATACAAATGACAAAAAGAATCTGGTTGTTTAGTTCTGTGTTCATAACTCAATGTTATCTTGGACTGCAACGTTTTTTCTGTAGAACGAAGTACGCACTACTTTTCTACCAGATATAAAAAAATTGAAATCTTATCAATACCAGAAAACAGATTCGGCAATAGATATTATTTCACACAATAAAACTACAGACTTGTGTAAATTGTGTATATACAAATACTCCTTATTGCTTAAGTAATCATCAGTGAATTACATGGAACTTTTAGGAAATATAAAAAGGGAACTATTTGAAGAACCTTCATTTCCATATTTATAACTATACGTAACCACTCTTCAGATTTTTCAGTTGTTCACAGATGCATAGAAAATAGAATTCAGTTCAATAATTTCAGTAATTTCAGCATCATGTGTTCAGTTCAGATTCACAGGTTCAGTCTAATCGCAGTAAATGGACCGATTACACTGATTCAATATGGAAATATCGATAATGAAAATATTTCCGATATGTCCGAAACCGATGAACTGAATATAGCTATAAATTTTTCACAACATATTTAAAGGATCGTGAACATAGTAAAATAGAATCAAACATTAATTGAATAAAGTTCGATTAATGTTAAAAGAAAATTTTTATGATATTGAAACGCAAGGACCCACCAATTTTTGTAAAATACATTTAGTGTTTAGACAAAATACCGTCGGTTAATTTTCGTCCCTTTTCTGCAACATTTTTTCATTTTCAGATTCAGATAAATCAGATCCTGCCTTTCTTAAAAATGATATACTTGAAGTGGACTGAGAAAGCTGGGTGACTATTTATATTTCAGAAGAAAAGCACGTACCTCCAACATGAAAAATTGGATATTGATTGGTTCATGCAGTTCATGAAAATTCTATATCTATGTTTATATAATAATAATAATAATAATATAATTTTATTGAGAAACATTCCTTACATAGTAAAATTACATTCATTTCAATTGATAAATAATTACAACTAAGAGAAATGCTCTCAAAAGAACCGAATTCAGTTTGGAGTCTGATCTTCCATTCAGCCCTCGAGCAAAAATATTGGTTCAAACAAAAATCTTGGTTAAATTCATATTTACAATAATATACAATTTTGATTGAAAAAAAAAGAAAATAAAAATTTCCTCAGAGATATTAAACATTTGAGACAATTTCACATGGTGAAGAACATTAGTGTTAAAAAAATATACAAATATATGATACAAAAAATTGATTCAAACATTATTGCCTACATCCGAATCATCGAAGTACTCTGACACACTATAGTATGCCTTTGTTAAGAGCAGAGATTTAACTCTCCTCTTAAACAAATGAGCTTTCAGTACTTTCAAATTCGATGGTAAATGGTTGAAAATTTTAATGCTCTGACAATAGAGAGAGTGCTCAAATTTAGCTGTTTTATGCATAGGAATAAGTAGCACATCCCTGTTTCTTGGTGAATACTCATGATTACTATTCAATTTAATAAACCTATCTTCATTTTCTTTAACATATAACAAACATCTATAAATATATAAACACGGTAAGGTAAGTATGTAATTATTAATGAAGATAGATTTACAAGATGTTCGCTGATGAATATTGAATATTAATCGAAGTATAGTTTATCTTTCCTGTCTTGAGAGCACCAAATAGATATTCGCTCTCGTAACAGTTCCCGGAAAGCAAATCTTAATTATAAAAATGCCAATAAAGTAATGTCTTACTTCAATGTCAGTCAGACTTACCTGTTTATTACTTATTACAAATCACTCTTTTTTATACTTTGGTATAAAATAAGCTTTCGAAATCTGCACCCAATAGACAAACAATAATTGAATGAATATAAACAAATTTCTTCCATGTGACAGACCACTAAGCTTTGCACTATTGATTCGTCAAGTCGATATGAAATATCAACAATAAATTAAAATTAACACACTAAGCTTGAGATGAGTAAATATATCAATTAAAAACTCTATATATGTTTCGAGTGGTTACATCAGTACATCAGTAACATTGTATACTCTTGATAGTGGGTTAACCACACGAAACATAGGTAAAGTTTTTAATTTATTTAGTTAAACTTGAATCAAGTATGTTAATTTCAATTTATTGTTTTTAACATAATGTGTCACCAAGAGGTAAGCGAAATTTCCGTGTCATTCAATAAAATATGAAGTCTATTATTAAACCTAAACGTTTATTGATCGATATTTTTCGAATCCGTCTTCGTTCCAGCTATACATAAATATCTTCAAAGCTTTCCTCGTCCAATTTTTACATTAAACCCTATTCATTATTGTGTTACTCACTGTGGAAATTCATACATCTTCTCACTGGCTGCTTTTCTGTTTTTCCTCTTTACTATTCAAGGAATTCTTGCAATATATATCTATGACTTTTTGTACGATATTTTTTGGATATGTTTGTGTACTTTTACCCTGACGATTAGCGGGGCATCGCAAGTGTCCTTGAAAGCCACGTAAGTGTAAAGTTATTGCATTTTGATGTTCAAATGCTCTTTTATATTATTTTCATTATGTGTCTTCAATTATCGAGCTGTAACGTAGCAAATGTTTCCGTATGATCCGAATAAATTCTATTAGATCTTAGTAGAATTTAATCAATTCATGCCTTCACCGTAGGTGTAAATTTGAAATATCTGGTTTTTCAAATTTCCAATTGGTCTCAATTTTTTCCAGGATTGTTTTCATTTGGAAACTCTGAATAAAATGGTGACTAAATTTCGGTGTCCTGAATATTGCAAAAATAGAAAAAGGGGTGAGAGTTTTCATTGAATTTCTCTGAATCCATCACTGAAAATTTTCCATTACATCGAACACGGTGCTGTAGAGCGTCGAACGAACGAAATCAACCGTCAGTAACGGACGGACAGACGCGAGTGTTTTCTAGCATTACTCGGTTTGTTAATCCCTTCTATTTACATAAATTCGATGTAATAACTAGAATTGAGCTAACGTGGCATAAAATCAAACTCATGTGAGTTTTGTGACATACGAACCTCAAACTAGAAGATATATTGACAGTTTTTGTCTCTCCTACAATCAAGCCTACTTTGGCATCATATAAAATCAGTTCTAAAATAAACGCGAAATTGAATCTGTGCAGTGAATTGTTGGAAACACTCAAAGAACAACTTCGCTGCGAGATTAGTTTTGAAAAATTGAATGCTGAGCAATAAAATTAAGTGTTCTCACTATTGAAGGATTTACGTAGTCTGAATCAGTTGGATTTAAGACAATTACATCAGAAAAATTCGAATAACCATATCGTATCACTAGGTGGAGTGATGGAAGTATTGAGCTCTTACTGAAAAACGCAAAATATCATCTCGGCGAAGACAAAAGGAATTTCAAACTTCAAGAAGCTCTATATCAGGGGTGGCCAACTTGATTAGACCTAAAATCTAATGTTTACTAACGAAATCCTGTGCGATCTACCAAATATATACTTCTTGGCATCTTCAAAGAAACAGAATAGTTTAGTACACAATCCTGTATTTTTTATTGACCAGTCTTAGTATTTTCTTTTCATATCACACGTGAGATCCTTTCCCTAAATTTACTCAACATCAAATGGATCCTATATATTAGCGTTGCTTCTGAGCATTTTCCATTAGTTTAGCATAATCAGGTTTGTAGTTGGAAATTGCCAACCTTTAAGAATTTAATGTATGAACATCTGTCAAGCGAAAACGGTGTTTATTTTTCGTTTGTTTTAGTACGAAAATGCTGACTCAGATGAATGTGTTGAACCAAAACACGAATGAAGTTGTTCAACATATTTTTTCAAATTTAGATATTTTTCGTTGGAAACGGAAGCCCAGAAATCTTGATTTTCGGATGACTTTGCTTTGCTTTTAGAAATATGTCGCAGCACAGAGTAATAATTCCATTTATCTTACAAAATTAAATTATTAAGTCATCATTAAACGAATAACTTATGAATTGAACCACCTTCTCAATTTTTCTAAAATCACTAAAGCGAATTTCGAAGTCTGCTATCACTGCCCTAATTTCTGTAATGTAAGTACTTCTCAGAAATTGAATTGTAGGTAGGATTTTTTCCATATGATCATTGATGTTTACAAATTCTTCAAATTTTTCTTCTCTATGTCAACTATCATAGATTGCGTTTGACTTTGAAATACTGCAATAGAACTCATCATTTGTGTTAATGTTTTAATCTTTCCTTGTAGATTAAGATTTAAGGTACCTACTCAGTTTTCCAGTAAAATCGGCCAAGAAAGCTAAATCACATTGCCAGTCTAAATCACGCAATTGCCGACAATCATCACCCCTTTCATCAAGAAATTTTGTTATTTCTCCCAATAGATCTCGAAATCTTTGCAATAACTTGCCGCGACTCAACCACCTTACGTCAGTGTGCAATGGCAATTCTGGTTCCTAACCATTGATTCTCCTTTTATGGAATTTACAATTTTGAAAGAAATATCCATCACGTGTTTAGTATTTAATCTCTTACTAGCCAGTACTTGCTGATGAGTTATGCAGTGGTAGCTGATGAAGTCCGGAAAATATTCGTCTTTGCGACAGAAAGAAATAAAACCATTGTGAGTACCTGGCATTGCAGGAGCTCCATCAGTTGTCATTGAAACATGTTTAGCTTATACAAGGTAGCTTAATCTGGCAAGTATATGCTTTGAATTCCGTGAATACATCAAGGCCACTAGTTGTTAATTTTAATGAAATCATTCTTAGCAGTTCTTCTTTGGCCGAGAAATCTTCGAAGTCCAGAATAAAACAAGTATCTATGCAGTATCAGTGATATCTGTTGACTCGTCAAATTGCAGCGAATAGGCAACGCATATGACGATATATATTTGTAGTTGTTCTTTTAAGTTTCTATTTATTGCTTCTATACAGCGCATCACAGTATTTCGAGATTGACACTTGACACATGCCTCTACCCCGCAATTCACACGCTTCACGCTTATTGGGCATTACATGCCGAAAACAAAACAAAATACTGCGTAGAATAGATGGAAAATAACGTGAAGGAACAGCGATTGAAAGTGATACAAGATGATGCTGCAATATTTGATAATTACGTTGCACAGTCTGGTCTAATTATTTATAATAAATTCAATGGACGATGAATCAACTCTGTGATAGTTCATATTTAAATGGGAGGAAATAATAAATACTTGTCTGAAAATCACTGACTGAACAAATCTTTATTTGACTAGTTTCGCCTTTTACGGCATTATCATTCTTGATAATGATTCAAGTCTTATACTAAAAAGAGGAAAGGAGCTCCAAAACTACGACCATTAGATTTTTTCTGAGAGACATGGTTGAATTAAAGGTATTGTTAGAGATATTTTACATGATCTTGATCGTTGAGCCCGACAAACTATGAAGCTATGTACACAAAGCAATCTGTCTATTGTGGAAAGAAAGCTCATCTTCAAATTGGAAATGTTCTTCATTGAAGCAATGCCTGAAGGTACAATAGTGGGTAATCTAGAAGAGAAACAGCATCCTAATGGCCATGCACACCAAAAAGTAGTTTGAATGGATGATTAAACATAATAGGTGCATATTTGCAATTGAAGTATTCTTGCGCATGACATACAGCTTGTCCTTGATGGCTGTGTTAGTCGCATAAAAAGCATATAAAATTGTCGAAAAAAAAATGACATCTTCATTGTGTAAATATTTGGTGAAAAGTTTTGAAAGTATGTACCATTGGACAATACTTTTCTGAGGAGAAGCCTGGTCAAGCATTGACTGAGGCTCTGGATTTATAACTGCCGAAATTTGATGATTGTTATATGTCCAATGCGTGCTGTCAGCAAGACGAAGCCGAATGCTATATTGCTCGTGACTTAAGGAAATAAGAATACTTGCTCATCAGTTTTTTTTTAAATGAAGTTAATTGAAGTTGAATGTCTATTTCAAAACGTACACACAGAGATATGCATTATAGGAAGAAATTGATTATTGAAAGAGAATTTTAAGGTTGGCAACGCGCCTTGTTTATCATATTCGGCTGTAGCTGCAGGAACAAAAAAACGTCTTACTTCCATCATTGGATCCGAGAGGAGTGTAAACAAATATGTGAACACATCTGGCACTGAGGCGACAACTGTTCTTTTAGTACGTTCTTCTGATGGGAATTCCACTAATAAAGATGTAGAACATGTGGTCAAGGCTCAAGTAAGACCGGCCGAAATAAAGGCAAATGTACTGAATACAAAATTAATAAAGAATGGTATTCTCATAAATTGCAGTGGCAAGGAATCTTTGGATAAAATGAAAAATAAATTGCAACAGCGATTATCCTCTAATTATGAGGTGACTGAACCGAAGAAGTTCAATCCTAGAATTCAGGTACAGAATGTGAATGGCGAGGCGTTGGAGAGTAAGGATTTTATTTCTGAAATTATAACTTTTAATGATCTTGATTCAATAACTAGTACTCTTAAGGTAATTACGAAATCTAAATACAGAAATGTTTACAATGTGGTCCTTGAATGTGATCCGCTAACATTCAAGCGGGTTATGGAGAGAGGATTTCTGTGGATTGGTTGGAATAGATGCTGGGTTCGAGAGCATTTCGGCATTTTTAAGTGCTTTAATTGTTGGAAATATGGTCATATAAAAAAAAATTGTAAGGCTACAGGTCCAGTTTGTCCTGTTTGTTCGGGATCACATGAAAAACGTGAGTGTACAGCTGATGCACCTTGTTGTAATAACTGCAAAGAACTAAACAATAAATCAAAAACAAATGTAGATACTTGTCATAATATAAATAGCCCAGAATGTACTTATATTATAAATAGACTAAATTTTTTCAAATCTAGAATACAGTATGAATCCTAAGTTTGGTAAAACTCTCAAGATAGGGCATTTGAATGTCCGATCCTTGGGTTCACGTTTTGATGAGTTTAGAGGTTTAGTATTGGAGAATGATTTCGATATCATGTGTACGTCTGAAACATGGTTGAGGGAGGATTCGCCTACTGATTGTTTAAATATTCCAAATTACCATTTCATCCATTAACCTCGAGCTGGACGGTTGGGGGGTGGAGTTGGAATTTATATAAAGCAGCATCTAAAGATGGATCGTATCTTGTTGGATTTTCCGAGCATTCCCTCTGTGGAGCAGTTATGGATTAGGGTTCACCTTGGCGGTGATGAGGTGGTTATAGGTACTTTTTATCGTACACCTACAAGAACAGGAGCGGTGCCAAATACATTGAGCAGTTTTTATGATTATTTCGAAAATATATTGTCCCATATTTCTCCCCTATATACAAATGTTTTCATTCTTGGAGACTTCAATGTTGACCAGTTGGGCGACGACAGGTTGCCTGACTGTGCGGCGGCATATAATTTTATTCAACTGATAAGAGAGCCCACTCGTGTCACTGATGTGTCTGAGTCAATTATCGATTTGATTTTTACAGATGCTTCTCACCGTGTTATTGATGCGGGGGTGCTCGATAATGCTACTTCTGATCATAGGTTGATTTACTGTTCTGCAAGTTTTGTAACGCCCAGGATGGCACCGCGATTGGTTACGTACCGAGATTTCAAGAACTTAAATATGGATGCTTTTCTTGGGGACCTCGAGGGCACTCCATGGAATGATATTCTATATGAAAACAATGTAGACAGAAAGGTTAATTTATTTAATGATTTTATTCTAAAATTGTTCGATGAGCATGCTCCTTATATTTCTTCTTTGGTCAGTAAGCCTTTTGCGCCTTGGTTGACAGATAATATTAGACTCATGATGAAGTTGAGAACTGATGCCTTTCGTCGCTACAAGGGGACCAAGGACATAAATGCCCTTATATATTACAGACAGCTGAGAAATCTCACAACTGCAGCTGTTCGTGCAGAGAAGGCAGCATACTTGGAGCATCAGCTGAAAACATGTGGGAGCAAATCATTTTGGAAAACCGTGCGAAATTTTGATCTGAAAACAAAGAGATCGTATTCGATTCCAGATTTTCTGAAGAAGCCTCATGAAATCAATTTGCACTTCGCCTCTGTTTACAGTTCTCCTGATAGTTGTGGTGAATCGTCTACATTTTATGATTCGAGATTGTATAAGGAAAACCTAAAATTTAATTTCAAAATGGCATCTTTGGATGAAGTTTCTAAAATAATTATGAGCCTTAAGTCAAATGCTATTGATTCTGATGGTATTAGCGCAAAAATGCTACAGTTATGTTGTCCAACAATTGTTCCTTATGTATGTCACATAGTTAACTGTTGTCTTGAGATTGGATGTTTTCCTCTGTCTTGGAAGCATTCTCTGGTTCAGCCACTCGCAAAGGTCCGTAATCCTCGCTCATGCGATGATCTGCGCCCAATTAGTATTCTTCCTTCCTTGTCGAAAGTTCTGGAGAGGATTGCTGTGGTTCAAATGTACAATTTTGTTTTGGACAGTGGTATCATCTCCCCGGCGCAGTCGGGTTTCAGAAAGAATCACAGCACCACCACTGCCCTGCTGAATATAACAGATGAAATTATTAGATCCTTGGATGCCGGTCTAGCATTGGCATTGATTCTTCTTGATTATTCCAAGGCTTTTGACTTAATTGACCACGTTTTACTGTGTGCAAAATTGCGTTTTTTTGGATTCGATGTCACCGCTCTTGCCTTCCTCAGATCATACTTGAGTCTGCGCACACAGTCGGTTGTAATAGATAAAATTTCTTCCAGTACTTTGCCCATAACCTCTGGAGTTCCTCAGGGGTCAATTTTGGGTCCGTTGTTATTCATCATCTATACGGCTGACATCTTCGATTACGTTAAGTATTGTAAAATTCAGGCTTTTGCGGATGACACGCAAGTGTTTCTTTCTTTCAATCCTGAGTCAGTTATTGCGGCAACATCTTTCATCAATGAGGATCTGGAGAGCATTGTGTGTTATTCGGGGAGACATAACTTAAGGATAAATCCATCAAAGTGTAAACTTCTGTTATATGTATCAGAATCAAGAAGGGCGGATATCACGGGTAACCTCAATGTGGTGTTGAGTGGTGATAGAATGCCTGTAGATGACAGCGCAGTGAACTTGGGACTGACTTTTGATAGGGATCTGCGCTTTCGTAGCTATGTAATGCAATTGGTCAAGAAAACTTTTGCAACCTTGAAAGTCCTATATGTCAACATAACCATATTGAACTTTAAAATTCGAAAAAAACTGGTGGAAACGTTAGTGTTGTCAATTTTGAACTATGGTTTACCTATAATCTATCCTTGTCTGGACCATTCTTCTCGAATGCGGCTTCAGAGGATTCAAAACGCGTGTTGCAGGTTTGTATGCCGCTTGAGAAAATATGATAGAGTCTCGAATAGAATTCAGCAACTTCGATGGCTAAAGATTGAGAATCTCTACAGACTGCGTATCTGTTCGTTGGTACATAATATCTTGCTGTTTGGACGGCCTGCGTATCTCCTCGAAAAGTTGATATACAGAGGGAACTTGATTAGAAAAATTCATTCAAATTTATGCATAATGGTAATGAAAAATTTCAACAAATGTGCTTACAAAGTGAAGGATATTTGTCTGATGTATTATACAATAAATAACCATAATCAATGTAATCTATAAACCTTCAAAAAAAAGGATAACCCAAATTTGTGTGGTGTAGCACATCTAACACGAAAAATTATCAGCTCGGTCACCATTATATGATAACACCAGATTATCTGAGAGGTGGCAAGGATATGGCAAAGGTATATTCAGGATTAAAATTTTGAATATAATCCACTGTTAAGGAATGAAAAAGTTACAAATTTCAAGTGAGAATCTCGAATTCTTGATTGTCCTTCGATTTTTACTAATTTATGGATTGATACAGCATTAGCTAATTGGATGTGTGTTATGCAGAATGGTTTACTATTTGGTTTTCAACTTCAACACATAAATATGGCTCGATCTACCACAGACACATTTTGCATTATTGAGTATGGAGTGATCCAAAACAAAAATGTTTATACTGCTTCGAAAGATGTGAATTCTTTTTGAATCTTTCGATTATTTTATCCAAACAGAACAACGTTCATACACAAAAATTGCAGAGAAACAAAATTTCTGCTAAAGTGAAAAACTGCAGACACTAAGCAATCTAAAAATTTTTGAGTAGAATATCCAATGAAATCACGCAAGAATTATCCATCAGGATTCACGACAGCGAAAATTTCTGATTGACATTTCCATGCAGTAACAATTTACGACCACTAATCGATCTCGTGGAAATAAAGCCAACCCATCAAAGACGGAAAGTGTCGGATTTTGACAACCAGCCTAATATATAACATATCCCCTAAACCGTGATTACGACGAGCAGCAGATCCCTCATGAAAATGTAGGTAGCTTCACCCAAACATGTAGCCTAGAATACATTTGATGTCTTTTAATTTGAACACTCATGTCCGAATCTCCCAAGAATTATTGAAGATATTTCATTAGAAGAATTAGTTCCACATATTTAAACAAATTATCTGATTCATCTCAATAGATTGTACGAATTTCAGTTCCAGACTCTCTTATAATATTAAATACTTTGAAATCTTTATTAATGGTTCTCCTTGATGCTTCGATCCTGCCGTATTATTTTGAAAACTACCTTTTTGTTCAGTTATTCCAATTTCAAAGCAGAAAATATCATGGCTACATCAAATATTTCTGTACGCCTGGACATTTTGTTTCTGCGTTTTCTCGCTTCTTCATTTCTGAGGAAGCGAGAAGACGTTATCAGCTGTACCAAAAGAAGTGTTGAGCTTTAACAGTGAAATATCTATGTGATTTCAGCTTCTGTCTAGAGTCACTATATACCTACGCTGAAACATTGATATTACTCATAAAAAACTTTCACGAAATCACATATTTGAAAAATTTTTATTTATCAAGTTTCGATCATGGTATCTTTTATTCTTTATGATTTTTCACAACGATTGGCTTAAAGATGCCTTTCTTTGTGTTGAAATCAACACTTGAAGAGAAACAAGTTTACAATGGGTTGTGACAATTTCAATGATTGCGTGATGAGATTTTCTGTTGAGTGAATTCTAGAAACCCGTCAAAGTATTGCAAAATAGCTCTGGATTCCGTGAATGTACACTCTTTAATAATTAATCTTGAAAATTACAGGAAAACAGAACCGCCTATTAATCAAACTACATATCGTTCGCTTGACATTTTCGTTGTTTGAGAAACTTTTCTTCAATTTTTCCTGCAATGTCCAGTTACGTATCGCTCCGCTCACACTATGCATTAAAAAGTCGTTACCGTCACAATTTCCGTAAGTATTTTTCTTTCGCTCAGCAACACTCTCTTCATTATGCATAAAGATTTGGCATGGCGATGGTTTCGAGCAGAGAACATTTCACGCGACACCCGTCACCAAAATCAGGAAGCGTATTTTCACCTGCATATCCGCGGTTCTATTGGAGGCGACGTTTCGGACCTCGCATTCATCATTCATGGCATATCCTCCTGCTAGCGAAATATCTTGCAAATGAGACAAGAAATTTGCCATGGAACGAGAAGCTATGACGTTTCACAATATGAGATTGTTCAGCGTTGAACATTTCATTGAATCCAGCCAAACGCGCGATCTAATAAATAAATTCTTCAAGCAGTTTTATATAATAAGATATATAACATTCTGTTGGTTATTACTCATACAATTTCAGTTATTCCTAAGTTTGAAAATATTATTTATAAATACATTTTTGTGATCATACAATCATACAAATTGAGGGTAATTGAAAATCTTCAAGTTTTGCGTATTTATTCTGTTTATGTGCTCTGAACTTCCCAAAAAATATGACTTCGGTGATTAGTTAGGTATTACAACTGGATAATTATTCCGAAAAAATAACATGAGCTTCCATGAAATTGGAAATATACTCGAAACTTTCTTGTTTGGTGTTCAAATTGGAAAAAATATTACCTAATAAGATTATTTGAATCGAGTCGATGAAATCAAATCAGGTGAAATTTTAATCTACTGTTCAGTAATTCAATATACTCACCACGAGATTGAAAAACTGTTGAATAATATTAGATGAACAAATAAACATAGTAATTTTTTTTTATTAGCAAACACCATTCTTTTCGTTTTACAAATATATTAAAAAATGGACAACATATATCGAGTAGTGAGCTCTGTATCAAGACTCGTTAAAATTGAATAGATGTCACTATAATTTCAAAGTATCACCAAAAGCCAATGAATATCTAGTTTTTAATAGCGTAGTGAACATAGCCTCACTGCGCCAATAATCTCACTTGAATTCCACAAAGTCTATAACAACGGTAATCAGAAATTGAAAAGTTTGAAAGGTGAAAATAAACGATGAAGTGTTGGGGTCAGCAGTATTGAAAATCTTCAAGTGGTCATTGATGGAGAATTCAGTTTAGAGGGCCACGTAAATTGAATTGCTCAGACCCATTTCGGTGGTTATTATACTCGGTGGGTATATGTTTTCCTTACGCTGTTGAGCTTACTAGTTCAAATTCGTATTAACCCAAATATTGATTATTGTATCTCCACCTAATATGGATTTTTTGAACCAATAAAACAGATATAAGTTGAAGAAAATACAGAATATAATGGGGTTTGCTTTTGGCTTCTCCTTTGAGAGAGCATGACATATTTTTCAGATATATTTATATGTTTCTATTATCTCTTTTTCAGAATAATGTAGGCTTGTAACATTTTCATGTTGTCGGAAATCCAAAACATTAAAGTATTAAAAACAGAGTAAAAATGCCCTTGTAAGTATGAAGGTGGTTTTTCGTTTTTTACAGCTTGCCTTATAAACAAGATCCTTCTAATTATCATCATCATCCTTTATGATGATTTTTTGAGGAAGTTTGCTAAGGAAGGGCTACTAAATATATCGTTTAAGGTTGATTTTTGATATTCATTCATGAATTGATATCCATTTTTTTCCACATATTCTAGGTAATGAAAGGATGGCATAACGTTTCGACGAATCCCTCTCTTTGAGTACATTTGAATTTACACAATAATTTCATTTATACTAACAATAATAATAACCCATGAAGGCGTCCACACTCTATCATAAGGAAACTGGTACTCATCCCAGATATTATATATCAGAAGGTTCAAGGTCTGTGGAGATCTTTTCCAAATTATCAGTCCCATAGCTGAAGTCCCTATTGGGGAGATATTCAGGTCGATGACCTTCGTGGTGTTGATTTCCGTTATTTTCCAGAAACTTCATGGCAGTCCTTGCTGTATCAAGTAGCACCGATTACGGTAGCAGTAATTCTTTGTAGAAATGTTGCGGAGTTTTGACGACGTTCATGTACCACGGCCTTACTTCAAATTCTAGATATTCAGAAATTTTATCGACATTCCCCCCAATTAAATTGTTTGCATTTGGAATGACCCTTTACAGTGAGTTCATATGGCGAGTGACAGATCAATAACATTTCCAAATAACAACAACGGGTTACATGAACACAACCAGAAAAATGCAAATAAATTCAATGGACGATGAATCAACTCTGTGATAGTTTAAAAATCTTGTCTAAAAATCAAAAACTGAATAAATTTCTATTCTACTAGTTTTGCCTTCTACTGCATTATCACTTCTACTGCATTACTGCACAAGACAAGCCTTGTCAAGATCAGTCTTGATAATGCAGACTTCCAACATTGTTTAAACTTGCCTTGAGACCGAATTATTCAAGATTCCAGAACAAAATATATTTACAGAATTCATGTGTACCTAATTGTGATATGCCCGCAATCCGCCAGATATGATCTCATCCTGTTTTAAACCAATAATTCTCAATTGCTGTGAAAAAAAATGAAATTGAACTACCTGGAAGCCATGGAAATAAATAAACTTCAAAAATCTCATAATTACAATCTCCTCAATGAGCTTGGACCTAAACCTTGGACCTGAATCCGTTGGACCTAAAGCAAGCCCCACTATTAAATCTCTGATTATTTGAAAATACCCACCTCAACCACCTCCATTCTATGTTCAATGGATATAGAACATACAATGAAGATGATATAGGTGTTCTATATTCTTCTACCATCTCCATATTCTTCCACCTCCAGGGATCGAGCTGATCTATAAATAAAAACAATGAATTTCTTGAGTTTTTAATATATTCAGTGAAACTAAAGTCAAGTGTGTTAACTTCAATCATTGTTATTAACATAATGTTTCACTAAGAGATAAGCGAAACGTCAGTGTCATTTATGATCTATAAATGTTTCAAGTGATGTCTTTGTTATATGTATTTAGTTTTGTTAATGCCGTTAAAGGCGAAACTTGTCGAATAAAGAGTTATACAGTTTGTGATTTTCAGACAAGTATTTCTCATTACCTTTCATTGGAAAATGCAAATTTGGAATTGGAAATCAAACAGTAATACTTTCTAGCACAAGCCAGCTTAATACTTAGTGTAACCACAAACAGGGCCTATACTCATGTATGGAACTGTGAAGATCTGGGATATTAAATACTTTTCATTTCGTAAGAGAATGTTCATTTCGTCAGTTTGATCATTCTTGAATGAATGATCAAACTGCCGGAACTCTCCTGTGAAATGTCGAATTGGAGAAAATAGGAATAACAATAAATAGATCTATTGAATAAATTCGAACACTTCAATACGCAAAGGAAAATTGTCAATAATTAATAAAGAAATATATACGAAAGGAACAAAGTAGGTGAAAAATTTCAGCCATATACCTAGAAATTCCTCCTCAAGATTTTTCTTGGATGAACGTTCATCCACTCCTTAATAGGCCAACATCACTTTCACCACAAATATCCACATGTTAACGAAACCTACCTTCATATTCATACGTGCGATATAAATGTTTATCATATTACGGTTATCTGATCACAATAAAATCTTACAATAAATTCGCATTATACCCAGGTACCAAGCTGTCGGTAATATGACGTCATATATTGGTTAAAATATGTGAGAAGTGACGTCGAAATGTCACAGCTTCAAGAAGTCCTTTTGAACTGTTCAAAAGACGTCATTAAATCACGTTTTCAGGTATTTAGAATTAGCAAATTTGTCGTTTTTTAAAACATTAACGGTCATAAATTGACGAAAATAGTACTTTGTGCTGACGTTATCTGCTGTCATCATATAAACGTTAGTTATCTGACGTTATTCAACGGTCGAATGACGTCACTAACTGACCAAAAATTGACTCTAATAAGATGTTACGTCAGCATGCTACCTAGGATAATATTCTGCATTCACGTATTTTAATAGCGTAACAGATACACAGAGTACAAGTAAACTGATTTTCATCTCAGACGCCACAAAAAATACGGTGTCACATGTTCGAGCCTGGAGAAACTAAAAACGAAACTCCTTGCAACAGCGTGTTGTATTTTGTGCAGCCTATATTTATTTTTTTGGTCCAAAAACCCATAAATTATAGTATTTGCTTATGTAGGCAAGCACGGGCCAATTTAAAGTTCACATCAAGAGGAAAATGTAATTCCACAGACTATGAAGCTCCGAATTCAAAAAACAGTTCTTAACAGAACTGTTTCTCGAAACTTCTCGTGTTAAAATTATGAAATGACAAAACTACATTGTAAAATCTCGCTTCAAAGCCACAGCGAAACTCTTGAACGATTTCCTGATGGAGAGGTCCAGTCAGCGTCCATTATGGGAAATTTGAGCAGCTGTAAACAACAACCGGACGGCCGGTGGCGGCGGCCAAACCGAAATGCATCATTTGTGTAGGTGCGTGTGTTGATCCCGTGTTCGTACCTGGACCAATGAGGTCGGTGGGGCGGCGGCAGTACGCAGCTTGTTGCACATCGAGTCGGCTATGATATTATCCAGACGTACATAACACGAAGGGGACCATGTTGCGTCCGTCCGTGTACAGAATTAGTTTCCCGGTCGAGCCGCGGGCGATTCGGAGGCGGCGGCCACGGCGGTTGCAACATTGAGTGCCCGATCAGAGACGGACTCTGCTCATCCGCCATTTGACTTCTAGGGTTGGTAACTGAGTAATTCCACAATTCGTTCAATGAAATAAAAGATCTGCTATGCTTAGCATGAAGTTTAATCTACATTGTACTCGCGTCTCCCTTCTTATTCAATAACCTTTTTCCATCTCTTTGACAAGTTGAAATTCCTCGCTCTTGAAAAGTTGCATTTTTTTCGTTTTTTCGGCCAAGACTGTCCAAAGAGTTGTCCAGAGATTGAAATGAGTAATCCAATAACGCGAGATGAGGGTGTAACATGATGAGTGTTAAGATGGTCTAATGGTCATGTTGGAAAATGAAACCTTTATGATTGGCCAAAGCTGGTCGCTTTTTCTTGACACCTGTATATAATTTGTCTATTTGCCGACAATAAACCTTCGAATCAATTATGTTGTTCGTTTTAAACAGTTCAAAATACATTTGAATGCACCTTTCATACCCGTGTAACTACACGGGTATAAAAGCCGTTCTGAACTATGGTTAACTTCAAAAAAAATCTCCAGAACGGAATTTTTCAAACCAATTTCAGTAGTGCCATTCCTTATGAGCTCCATAACCATACACAACATGTCTTTGAAGACTCTCCTTTGCGGAAATAAAAATATTAAGCAAACTATGACTGAAATTTTCGTTTGTGCACTCAATATAATATTGAGACAAAAAACTAGAACACAATAAACTTGAACAACTGGATAAAAATGACACATTACAAATATAATGAAAAAGACCATTTGAAAAGACATTTGTGGATATCATAAAAGTGGATGAGAGACATCTATAACGGAAATCGACCATGACTTAGTTATTGCCTATCTCACTTAGTCATTCATCGGTTATTGATGAATAAAAAAATATTTCATCAAAAAAGTTCTTATCTACCAAAACAAGAAAAAAGTTCCGTTTAACTTCAAACACTTTGTTTCATTTTATTACTCTCAACATATATTTCATATGTATATACCCATATATGTATGTTATAAACATAAGTACTAAACGAATTCGTGGCATTCAACTAAGAGTTTACAATTATAAAAGTTCATCGAAAATTCAAATCATATTTATCATATCATCTGGGATTTTTAAACGATGAAACGAATGAAAAGTTAATGAAATACTATTGATGAGTGAGCGCCTGACGGTCATTCGTTTCAAATTGGAGAAATTGTTAGTTTCCAAAACATTATAATTGCATTATACTGAACTCTTTAATAATGAAGTATATAGTCTATGCATCTCAAAAGTTATAATATTTTTGAGTATTTCATCATTGAAAAACTGAAATCAACAAACGAAGAGAAAAAAATTAGCAATCATGTGAACCATTAACATGTTCGTCAAGATCTTACCCCAACGCACGTCCGTTTGTATCTCAGATCCACTGGAGAATAATATGATGAACATAATAGAATATTATCAATAAATTTTTTTATTTTAGCTTCTTAGTCAATGTTTATACAACATTCGTATCAATTTTTGAATATATTGTTATGTATAGTTTTATGGATTAATTTTTAAAGGAGGACTGCGGAAAAATCCTACTGTCATTTATTATATCTTCGTACGTCTTAGTTGCGGTGAGGTGAGTTAATAATAACGGAAGTAAGCGAACTGAAAAAAAAACTCCCCTGAAAGTGAAAGGCCTGATGAAACAACGAGTGAACAAACTGTGCCACACAAGAAAAATACAACATGAAAAACAAGAAAAAAACATACAATTTTCTATACCATTCACAAACAAACTGTACCACCAAATAAAAAATATAGTAGCGCGATATAATCTACAAATTAACATAAACCGACACAACAAGTGAAGGAAATATATACTTAGTTAAAAGCATCAACACCAAAGCTGAAAAAATTAAACGTTGTTTATTGTATACCATGTAAAGACTGTGGCAGAAAGTAAATAAGGCAAACATCACAAGGACTAAACGACACACTCAACGCACACAAATGCACTAAAAACTCAACGACAGCGACAAATGACGACGGGGCCCACATTCGACACAAATTTTCAATGTAGAACACAAGCAAAAACAGAGAGAATTTTTGGTGTTGCTTCACATAAAATGGAACTCAGAAAATACAGTTAATGACAAACTGAACGTGAAACAATTGAGTCAGACGTACCTACCGATCTTGACAAAACCGAATACAAAAGAAAAAGAAGCGATGTAACCGATGACATGACATTATTTCAGATGACATAGACATTGACAGACGGGGAAGTCTTACACTGGTTAAATGAACATTTGTTGAGACCTGGTCGCATGGAATATTCGTAGTTTCACCGATGTAAGTGGGGAATATATCCGTTTATAAATTCAGTCATTCTGATATTTCGTTTTCTGAATGAAGGTCTCGTAGCGAATATTAAATTGATAAGAGAATTCATGGTTGCTAAATATAATATCTTATAATTTTATAAATTTTTAGTGCGCTTGTAAGCGGAAGTGTTTAAAATTATTGATTATTTCATGGATTGTTTTTTTTCAAAAGAATTTATGAACCTTAGATTACATTTTCAAGTCTGCATGAAATCTTAAAATGGTCTCCAACATAAAACCTATCTTTATCATCTCTTCAATCTTTCCTTCATTGCTTAATGAAATTTTCCACTTAATTCAATTTCAATAACCAAGTCAATTTTTCTATATTTTCGATTTGTTGTGTTGATACAAATTCCTGTTTTTTTACATAAACTGGTTTCCTTAGCATTGAAATTTTTTTTATTCAAAGAATTAACTATTGTAAACAAGAAGGAAGATAAATCTACGCATCAGATCAGAATGATTTCATAAACTGATTTTTTGTGGAATATATTTTAGCATATACCCTGGAGTTCCAAATTAAGGTATATATCACCATATCCCTTAGAGCTACAAGTTGAAGATTCCATCCAATCACTGGTAACTCTCTGGAATTGGATTCCATCGTTTCTGATGTTTTTGAGAAATGGAAGTAGAATAATTTTGACCTAGAAGGAGGAAATCTGGATTCTAGCTGAAGAGATCTTCAATCTGAATATTTTTGTATTCTCAGAATCAAAAGATCTTCAATAGAAATTTTTAATCAAATTATCTAGTTTCACTATCTATATTGAACATAAATCAGGTGAATTTGTATAAGGTCGTCACCTAAATTTTAGAGCTAGCCGGTGTTATCACTAACATTTTGTTGGGGAGTACGTTATAACTTAGATATCGTTATGAATAATTATTGTTAAATAAAGTCAAGCAAATTATCACCAAGGAAATAGGCAGGTCATTGTTATGTAAGATATGTTGTAGTGTTACATTACATTACATTTAGGAGACCTTGCTCTACAAATTTGGTTCAGTTTTCTCAGTTCATATGTAAGGAGTTGGACGGAGCAGGGTAGGTCGACGTTATATATACAGATTTCCAGAAGGCTTTTGATAAGGTGAATCATAGACTACTTATAATTAAAACTAGGAAGCTTTTTGTATTTGCGAATAATTTATCACTTCTCATGGAGTCCTACTTAAGTAATCGCAGTCAATTCGTACAAATTGAGAATTGCAAATCGAGAGAATTTCTAGAAACTTCGGGAGTGCAGTAGGGATCCAATCTTGGACATCTACTATTTCTCCTGTTTGTTAACGATTTCTTAGAGATGGTGGACTGAATGATGGTGGCTTATGCGGACGCTATTGATATTTATAAAAGTGTGTCATCTATACATGATTGTTTGAAGCTACAAAGTGTCCTGAATGATATCAGCCCGTGGTGTAATAATAATTGTTTACACTTGAATGTCACGAAATGTAATGTGCTGAGTTTTACTAGAAAGAGAAATGTGATATCTTTCGATTACAACATTCAAGGTGTTAATCTGACTCGACTTCTGGAGGTTAAGGATCTCGGCCTAGTATCGATCAAAAATTCTCATTCATACCTCATATCAACCAATTAATTTTATCATTTAGCAAAGTTTAAGGTTTCATTGTCCACAATGCTAGATTGTTTTGGATTTCCTCAGCACTGGTCCATTTATTTAATGCCCTAGTGAAAAGCAAACTTGAGTATGGCTGTCTTGTTTGGCGACCAATATCTAATTGTCACACAAACCGCCTGGAGGCACGGCAGAAGAAGTTCTTGAAATGGCAAAGTTGGTGTATATCCACCTAGGAGTTGTGATCTTGCTTGTTTGCTATCGAGGTTTGACACTAGGAGCCTCTACCCCAGGAGAAATTTGAATGCATTAAAATTTTCATTCAATTTGCTCAATGATAATCTCGACTGTCCTGAGCTTCTGGCTAAACTTAATTTCTTCGTTCCTCTGAGGTGTACTAGAATAAGCCAGATATTTTAAGCAAAAACCCACAGAACCAATCTTAGCCGCTTAGCTTTGCATGTTCTGCTACAAAGCAGGTATCGAGCTGCTGTGATTTGCACTGGAACTCACTTGTTTCTATCATAAATGTGTATTTGAATCAACAGCGAGGTATCGTGATTTCTTCCGAATTGAATTCTGAGTGATTTGTTTTTTTGATTATTATTATGATTGAACATTGAGATATTGACATTATAGATTTAGATTATTATATTTGATAATATTTTTTATTATTATTATCATTTTTTAATATTGTTATATATGTTATTATTGATATTTTTAGTAACCATATTTATTCATTATGTATTTTCCTTTAATTGGGTAGTTACCTGTTGGAAATATATGCTTATTAATATTACAGAAATTATATATTCATACTGATGAGGAAGGAGGAGAAACTTCAAAAACGTTCAATATACCTACTTTTATATTTCTTCTTTTTATTGTTTCAAACACCTGTAATCAGCAATAAAATTTGAGATTATATTTATACATATATACATAATATATATATATATATATATATATATATATATATATATATATATATATATATATATATATATATATATATATATATATATATATATATATATATATATATATATATATATATATATATATATATATATATATATATATATATATATATATATATATATATATATATATAAGGAAATTAAATTTTTTGTGCTTATGGCTCTGAATGAAATATTTAAGAAAATGAACACTAAAACATTCATTCGAAAAACTGAAATTCATAAGAATGTTATAGTAGAGCTAGATATGTGAACGTGTACGATGTTATGTCTCCATTATCCTTCAAGGGATAAATGTTAGAGAAATATTGAAATCGATGACACACCTGATGGAAGTGCGAGACATATATGTTTCGTTCTGCAAGGAACTCGACAGTCGCACCATTTTTCATTTCTCATAATTAATCATTAATCATCTTTCGAATGAATGTTTTAGTGTTCATTTTCTTAAATATTTCATTCAGTGCCATAAGCACAAAAAGAAGAATCATTTCCTTGAAAATATCGCTGAATAGGCCCCTGAAATACGGGAATAAACGCGAGCGTACTACTAACGCAACCTATTGACATTTTAAAACATCGTATGATTATATTTGTCAAATAGACATTGCAATTTAGTAGATACCTAGGGGTATATAAGATATGTGAAATTTCGATGCTTGCTGTGTCTGTAATCTGAGAGAGATGTTTTCTACTGATTTCTATAGATGGAATTGTAGAGTATTCATTACTTTACGATCTTCCACTTGAAGTCACAAGAAGATGCTTGGAGGTTGAAATCGTTGCCTCACTTCGATGGATGTGGTGCGACTGACGAATTCCTTGCAGAACGAAACATATATGTCTCGCACTTCCATCAGGTGTGGCATCGATTTCAATATTTCTCTAACATTTATCCCTTGAAGGATAATGGAGGCATCACATCGTACACGTTCACATATCTAGCTCTACTATAACATTCTTATGATTAATTTCAATTTTTCGAATGAATGTTTTAGTGTTCTTTTCTTATATGTATATATATATATATACATGTATTCAGTACAAGGTGAGATCCGTACATATGATAGACAACCTGAGATCCACTAGTAGAAATCACTTTAACTTTGAATTGTTTTCACAAAATAGTCTAAAGATGCGTACTGATCAATAATATGAACCGAGGGGTAAGATAAATTAAAATTTTTTTCATACACCAAGTATGAAGGTAAGTAGAGATCCATGATAAATGTAAGTAAGACGAGATCCGATATACTATTTGTATAGATACGCTGTACAAGACGAAATCCAGCGATGTTGCCAGTTTATACAGAATTTCGTTTACAACTCAAAACAAGATGATATATAATTACTGTGATTATTTCTGATGGAAAATCAAAACGTGAATGATTTAGTCATTTAAGTATTTGACACTTCGCGTTGTGCATCGTGCACAACGTGGATTTCACAAATTTTTTCGGTAGAAGATGTGCGTTGTGATACTTGTTTTTCTCACAAGTTCTTTTCTTGATGGCATATATCATACAAAATGAAATACAGCTAACTTGTCACTTTATGCAGAATTTCATTTATAAATCGAAAAAAACTGAGAAATATCTCGAATATTTCTGCAGGATATGCAAATTGAGAATATTCATTCATTGAAGTTTCTCATATATTACGTTGAGCTTTGTGCTATTTTTCGTTATGTGTCGTTGAAAGAAAAATTTTGTTCGACTTTTGAAGGTAACTTAGTTCTTTCGATAACATATTGATTTGTTTAGATACATGGCTTTTGTATGACTTTCAATATTTTATTGATGAAAGGAAAATGCTACAATTCGTGCATTCATGCATTTTGTAATGTGTGTGAAAAAAGTATTATTAGTGTTTAATTTTTTTTATATGAATGAAGTTTATTTGGCCATATTATATGGATTACATTATTTCTTACAATAAATAACTTCAAATAAACTGATTAACTCACTGAAGTTCAAAACTTGTACGTGAGAGTAACTTCACAATACAAAAGGTATCATAATGCAAATTTGAGAAAAATTAATAAAAACTGAGAAAATATGACAAAATATGACAAGTGGTAGTGGTATTAGTTCATACAAGAAATAAATGTTGGAAATTACATTAATGTTGGAAATTACACTAATAAAATCTTCTTGAATGTGAATTCTACGCTAAAGTAAATGTAGCTTAGCTCAAAATTTTTCAAGAAATTACAGATAACAATGTGAGGCATATAAGCCTCAAATTTGGTACTATTAACGTTATCCGGAAATGTCCAATTCTATCCTGTAGCTTAAGAATTTGTTTTAAACGGGGCTCTTATAGGCACAGAATACTTTAAAATGAGAAACACTCTGTGGAATACCTTATTTCTTACTCATAGAATTGCTTTGAGTTTTCAGTAGAAGGCATACCTCTTGTATAATTGTTTTTCGAATATTATCTGAAATTTTATAATCAGCTTGAAATAATAAAGGAAGAAAAAATTTGGTTATGAAATAAAATTTTCGAGCGAGATCATTGTGAAGATTATGTACTATCCTGATGAAGGTTTAGAAACAGAATAATGAGGGGAATTGCTCCAATGAAAATAATTCAGATATACATAAATACAGAAGTATAGAAATACACATGATAGATTAACATATAAATGATGATATTTTCACTGAAGAAATTGAACAAGATGAAAATGTTCATTCACTAACAAATTTCGGAGGAGTTTCCTTTACACTGAAGCTTTCATTTGAAGTGGATAATATAATTCATCAATATGTATGAATTATTCGCTTCAATAGTACCATTCTATTATAACAGCTGAAATGAAAGTGGAAACCACATTTTATATACCTATTTATGAGAAGGTATCAATATTTTATCAGGCTACTCATGAATATAGGTATAAACAGGAATTAGGTTGAAAGAACGAGGAAAAATTCTTGACCAGTTCAATATTCAATTACGAGATTTGGTAAATGATCAATCTGAAAAGATATCGTATGTTTAGTTAACTTGGAGGAATAGAACATATAAATATAAAGTCGGCGAAAAAACATAAAACCGTACAGTCATCGGTAAATAATCAAGTTGGAGATAAGGAAACGAAACAAAAATCAACAATATGTGAGCAGATGAAGCATTTGAATGAACTTAATCCATCCAGAGGTTTGGAATAGAAGTGAGAATGAAATTTCTGAAAATGGGTTGAATTTTAAAAGAGGGACAAAAAAAATTATCGCATAGAAGTTCAACAAAAACACTCTCATTTGTTACAAAATAGGTATTCGGCTCAAATTGAAGCCTTCATCTGTATACGCCATTGTAATTGATCAGAAGTAATTCATAATATATATAGGTACCTATATATAATGCTTATTAATAAATGTTTGATATTAAAGAATTGTTCCAATTATTTTCCAGATTGTTGAATCGAATCACTCGAGATTTGAACACATTTCAGGAATTTCAAAAAATTGCATAATTTATAAGTATATTGTCCACTGGAATAATGTAGTGGACATTATATATAATAATGTGAAATTCTTGAAATGTGTCTAATTCATTCATAGTTTTGACATGGAATTTCAACACGTATCTCTCTTCTAAATCAACTGTTCACTTGAGAATGCATTCGTTTTACGAAATTATAGTTGACTGCAAATAAATATTTCATAATGCTGAAAAGCAAATGAATAATTTATTATGATGAAAATGAAGTTCTTTTCTGCTATAATAGTTGAAATGATCTGATGACTGTTATAATATAGATAATTTGAATGAATGAACAAATGTTATTTGTTATGAATATTACAAACAGTATATATTATATTATATAGAGTAACTTCTCAGGTTAGAACAACCAGAAAATAATTTTTTTCATTTTTTGTTCGTGATTAATAACCTACCCACCTATTATACTTTAGGAATTTTTTTCAGGATCCATATACATAAAACGCAATCAAAATATTTCGCAAGAATTGGTAATAAATATTAAGTGGGCGTTCAGTTCAGTTTTTCTAAGGAGACGTACGTTTCCTTCATGTGACTGGTGCACTTTATAAGATCTGATAACACTTCGTTTGCTTTTCAGATCTGAAGAAGTCGTTTGTAAAGACGAAACGCATCATGCTATGTAGTCAATAAAGTATAAATCATAAGTTCAAGTGTTTGAATTTAAGTTCATATTCAAATATTTAATAATGTGAAATTATGATTAGAGTCATGATTATAGTTGAATAAATATAAAATACGAAGTGTCTCATATTCCTCTACAGTGCTAATTTGTGTATTAGACCGGGCGCTAGAGGTAAGTGAGTATGCATAATGTGAGTACCGAATTCCGCCAACGGATTTAAGTAAAGAAAAGGTCAAAGAATAATAATGTGAATCTTGCCGGTCGATTTTTTGGTCCATATTTTTTTTACCCCCTCTTCTCTTATTCGTAAAGGGAATGTATTGAGTACATGATATGAAATCATTTTAATGATTATTTTTGTGATAATTTATAGTTTTTTGTAATGGTAAAAGTCAGGATTGATTCTTAAATGATAAAAAAAAATCAAAAATGAAAGTAATACATTTTTTTATTAATAAAAAATTGAAAGTTACATGAAAAACCAGCGAATCCAAGCATAAATGTATTGAAAGTAGGTAAAAAATTAATCATTTTTATTTTTACATTTGTTATTGGTGCATTTACATAATGAAATACAAAACAATTGCGATTTTTTACAATTACAAGACATTGTGCGACAATCCGCAGTACATTTGCATGGTGGAATTAATGACTGTGGTGAAGACGGCTTCGTCATTTGTCGTGGAAGTAAGTCACCGTTGAGTTTTTCGTAACCAAATGAACATTAATCAATGGGTGGTAATTGTGTTTGATGAGAATTTTTCCATATAAATGTTTGTACAGTAGCCCTTAATAAATGCAAATGCAAAGCATCTGAAGTGCATATCACTTTCATCAAATTGAAATTGAAACCTATAGTTTGCGATATCAGTATAAATCTGAGTTCATCAGCAGATATTTTTTTCTTCGAAAATACATATGTGCAAACTGTTTCTAACTGTTTCAATTGCTCATTATTTAGGTCTAGGTTTCCCAAAGGCATAAGAGCTGTTTGACCAAAATCTTCAGACGCAGCTTTTAACCATTGCATTTTACTACCAAATCTACTAGTAGTGTCGCAGCCACTCACAGCATGTAATGCTGGCAAAATATCGCATATATTTTCACCCAGTGATTCAGCAGCCAAATGGCATCCTAGAAAACATTTCTTTGTGTGAGAACCGTCAAACCATAGACCGAGACACCCAATATTTGCTAAGTATTTCCAGAAATAAACCGCTAAGACGAATACATCTGTATCAGCGCTGATTATGATAATATGAGCAGATTGAATCCTTACTGCGTGAAATATGTGGGCGAACATTCTTGAATC
Source organism: Henosepilachna vigintioctopunctata (assembly GCA_030704895.1). Classification (NCBI taxonomy): domain Eukaryota; kingdom Metazoa; phylum Arthropoda; class Insecta; order Coleoptera; family Coccinellidae; genus Henosepilachna; species Henosepilachna vigintioctopunctata. The sequence continues at coordinate 4,238,641 of JARQZJ010000035.1, forward strand.
AGCTTCTAAATGGTTTGATTGTAATTCAAGTACCTCACAAATTGAAGACCCTTGCAACTTGAAACATTTAGTTGTATCATCGAATCCTCCACAAATATACATCTCGCAGTCTTCTTTTACTTGTGCATATTTTGGAGCATTAGCGCAAAGAAATCTAACGAGTTGCAATTTATTATGAGCGTTAGTTGGAAAAGCTTTACAATCAGTAGGAATTTTTGTTGAATCGTTGGAAATTATGATATTTTTAATGATCTGGTTTTGGATCCGTAATTTAGTCTCCAAAAATTTTATAGAAATATCGTCGTATCTATCAAATATTAAATCTATTCTCTTAACGCCAGGCAAAGCATAAAATTCCATAATTTTTTTGAAAAAAACCTCGGCAAAATCACCAAAAGTAAGCACTTCAACGAGGAGTTGTGATTTTGGTGACTTCCTGTAGAATCCGTCACTGTCAAATAGATACTTACAGTAGTTCAATAATTCATACGATGCTAATATCCTTGTATTAAGTCCACGTTCAGACGCTGTCATGAATGATTTTTGGAAAATCGTTATGTCTGTTACATCTTGCAATTTTTTGTTGGGAGCATTCTTGTTGGATTTCGAAGGAGTCTCTTTAAAGTTGAAAAATTAGTTTTCTGTATACGGTCCGATAATTTCTTAGTTTTCTGGGAAAATCTTTCCTTTTCGTATGTAGTTAATAGAGCCTCCCATTTTCTTTCACATTAAGTAAGCATCGCGAAGTTGATTCTTCCGCAAGTTCCCCAGTGACAATATTGCGAAGCACACATTTCGACGTGCAGTACTAAAAATTTTTTCCGCTGATACAATTTCCGAACATAAATGTAGCTGCTTATCTTTGTTTCTCGTTATCTTTTTACAAAATATGCATTTCAACGTTTTTTTCAACGCTGGCGGTGGCCTTGATGACGAACGAGATTTTGGAGTAAGCTCCTCCACGTTTGCTTTGGAAGTTGAAGCAGACACTTTTTCTTGTTTACGCAACGCAATTTCTCTACGCCGTATTTTCTTCTCACTAATATAAGTGGCTAAACAGTTTTGGTGCCATGAAAATTCTTGTTTTGTGGAGTCTGGATCATATAGTTCTGAAAACTTCTCACTAATGCTGTCTTTTCTTCTATTTGCTGCTTCTTTAATATTAAGCAGCGTCTCTGGTCTTGGATTTTTCACTAAACCACTCGAATTATCGCAAAATAAGCAAAATTGTTCGTTAGGTTTTTTCTTTTCAAATTAACCACCTCTAACGACATTTCTAATGTTTTTCAATACAGTACACTTTTAACAGGCACTAAGAACTCACGAAAATACTATTTTTTATATGTATATATAAAAATACGACTTAAAAAAGCAACGTCTTTACGTGAATAGATGTAGAAACGCACTAAACACGCAGCTGCCTTATGCTTACTCTATGGGCGAAGAGGGGATGTGAAGGGAGCGGGAATGGACCATTATATTGGGCGGCAAGATGTGTTTTGTTATTACTGAGGGTCTCAGGTATAAGAATCCGGTCATAGTTGCCGTCACTCGGATTTTGCATACTCAACTACCTCTAGCGCCTGGACTATATGATAGAATTGTTTGGACAGCGACAGTTTCTCTTTATATTAATAACATTCTGCGCGTGTACCGCAGAATGTTATTTCTGTCTTAGAAAAAAAAATAAACTGCGTGATTATTTCAATGGTTCGAAATCGATCCTATCGATCTGAGCGAAAAACTAATTCCAGGGAGAATATTTAGATATCATTTCAGGGTATTTGAAATTCTACAATTTGAGCGTTGAAATTTTGCATGAACCTATTCATCATGGTACCTTATCGTCATTTGAAGACATTTGTTTATACAATTTCAGCAAGTACACGAAACTGAATAGTTATTGAAAACAACGCATTCTTTAATCTATAGTCATTTCACGAAACGTTTGTTTCTTGACACATCAGGGGCGCCAGGAGATCAATGAAAATATTAATAAATAAATATATTATATTATATTGTCGAATATGATATAATTCCTCATATATGTAGGAGTTTTGTGGCAGATGAATCGAATTTCATTTGAGCGTGAATATTAAGAATGTAAAATTTTTCGAAATATGTTATGAATGTATTTTTGAAATAAGGACACAAAAGTTTGATACTATTAGCATATACCCTGCATAACATTGAGAATTTCAGAAATTTAAGCTCTTTCATTTCATGAGCAATAAAAATCTGTTGATTTGAAAATGAATATTGATCTTTCAACTCGAAGTGTAAGAGAATCTTGGTCAGCTGAAAGTTGTATTATCAGATCGGATCATTTAACTGATATCACATGATATATAAATACTATTCCGAAATATTTGCATTACTTGATATGGATTCACAAATATCGATTGACCTACCGTATTATGCTGTTTCATTTTAGTAGAGTAAACATTTAGATTCTGACTAATATAATGATATTATGTCTGCTCAGCCTTCATCCTAAGAAAAGAGCAGTTTATATTATACACACAAATTTTTTCGTAAATATGGAAATCTTGCATTCTATAATCTCTGGACATTTCACGAAACGTTTGTTTGTTTCCACATCAGGGACAACAGGAAATGAAAGACAATCGAAATTTAAGTATAATATAAAACAGGCTTAACAAAAAATATATTTCTTTTAGCTTTCATACTTGTCAGGATTTCATGCACCTTATGGTTAAAATTTTTGTCATCTATTCTACAGAAAACTATATTTCAAATAAGTGTCAAATAAGAAATACTTGACCCGTTGTTCTGCATTATTTCTGAGGTCAATGTCAACTATTGCACTTATAGAAATAAATTGTGGAAAATTATATACCTAATTCCTTATATATGTAATTGTTTCGCGAAATATCAATCAATTTCAGTGTGAATATTCGAATTGCACAATTATTCTAAATATGTTCTGAATATATTTTCGAAATGGGGGCTCTAAATTTCGATTTAACATCATTTCTCGTGTATAACATCAAGACCTTCCATGAGCAACAACATTTTCTGAAAAATGAAAATCAAAAATATTGACATTTCGACTTACACTGTATGAGAATCTATTGAAGATTTAAGTTGTATTGATCTGAATACTTTACTGAATCACCTGGTTTATGTTTATAAACATTTAAATAATCATTCAAATCATTTGCTGCTCAGAAATATTTGCATTATGACAAATATCGATTGTTAAACAGGATTATATTGTTTCGGGAAAGTTTCATATTATATATTATATTGTATGCTTGGTTCATATTTTGAAATTATATTCTCTGATATTAAAGATTTGAGTTGTATTGATCTGAATACTTTACTGAATCACCTGGTTTATGTTTATAAACATTTAAATAATCATTCAAATCATTTGCTGCTCAGAAATATTTGCATTATGACAAATATCGATTGTTAAACAGGATTATACTGTTTCGGGAAAGTTTCATATTATATATTATATTGTATGCTTGGTTCATATTTTGAAATTATATTCTCTGATATTAAAGATTTGAGTTGTATTGATCTGAATACTCTTCTGAATCACCTGGCTTATAAATGCTACTCAGAATTATTTGCATTATGTATCGTTGACAAATATCCATTGTTGAGTACTGTTTCGGGAAATTTCAATATTATATTTTATATTGTATGCTTGGTTCATATTTTGAAGTCGTATTCTGTGATACTAAATATTTAAGTTGTATTGATCTGAATACTTCACTGAATCACCTGGTTTATAAATGTTACCCAGAAATATTTGCATTTAAACCGGATTTTACTGTTTCGGGAAAGTTTCATATTATATTTTATATTGTATGCTTGGTTCATATTTTGAAGTCATATGCTAAAATTTGTGCATTCATGCATTTTGTAATGTATGTAAAGAAAGTATTATTAGTTTTATAATTTTTATCCCATCAAGTATTATCATTTTTTTTATGAATGGAATTTATTTGGCCATACTATATAATATATCATAATGCAAATTTGAAACAAAATAATATAAACTGAAGAAATTACGACTAGTGGTAGTGAAATTAAATCATAAAAGGAAATAATGTTGGAAATAACATTGATATAATCATAGTGAATGTTAATTCTATGCTACAAAAAAAGTAGCTTTTATACAAACATTTGATATACGTATTCATGGGGAGGTATCAATAATTTATCAGGCTAGTCATGAATATAGAAATAGAAATTACGCTGGAAGAATAAGGAAAAATTCTTGAGAGGTTCAATATTTAATTACAAGATTTGGTAAATGATCAACCTGAAAAGATATCGTATGTTTAGTAAACTCCGAGGAATACAACACATGAACATAGCCTCGGAACAGTCAGCGGTAGTTAATCAACATAAGGAAACGAAACAAACATCAATAATATGTGAGCGGATGAAGCATTTGAATGAACTTAATCGATCGAGAGGTTTGGAATAGAAGTGAAAATGAACATTCTGAAAATGCGTTGAATTTTAAAAGACGAACAAAAAAAATTATCGGATAGAAGCTCAACAAAAACTCATTTGTTTCACAACAGGTAGGTATTCAGCTCAAATTGAAGCCTTCATCTATATCAGCAATAGTAATTGATACATAAGTAATTCATAATGATATATGTACATATAATATATTGCTCATTAATAAATTTTTGATATTAAAGAATTGTTCCAATTATTTATTTTCCAGATTGTTGAATGGAATCACTCAAGATTTGAACACATTTCATGAATTTAAAAAAATTACATAATTATAATTATAATCATAATGTTCACTACAATAATCTAGTGGACATTATATATAATAATATTCAATAGTATTGGCGTTTACCTGATGTAAATCCATCATAATTGAATATAAACTCAAATTCCTACACTTGAGCTTATGATTTACTTTATTGACTACATAGCATGACAAGTTTCGTCGTCACAAACGACTTCTTCAGATACTAATAGAATAATTATTATTTTGTCCTTTGTAACGACGAAACGCATCATGCTATGTAGTCAATAAAGTGTAAATTATAAGTTCAAGTGTTCGAATTTAAGTTTATATTCAAATATATAATAATGTGAATTTATGATTATGGTCATGATTATAAATGAATAAATATAAAATACGAAGTGTGTCATACTCCTCTACAGTGCTAATTTGTGTGTGATAGAATTGTTTGGACTTGCTGCGACAGTTTGTCTTTATATTTATAACATTCTGCTTGTACCGATTAAAAACAATAATCCTAAAGAAAATCTTTTAATTGTTCGAAATCGATCTTAGCGATCTGAGCGGAAAATTAATTCCAGGGAGAATATCTAGATATCATTTCAGTGTATTTGAAATTCCAAAATTTGAGCGGTGAAATTATGCATGAACCTATTTATCATAGTACCTTATCGTCATTCAAAGACATTTGTTTACACAATTTCAGCAAGTACACGAAACTTAATAGTTATTGAAAATAACGCATTCTTTAATCTATAGCCATTTTACGAAACGTTTGTTTCTTGCCACATCATGGGCGCCAGGAAATGAAAAACATTTGAAATTGGTAACTATGTTTCTTTCGTGCTTTGTTACTTATCAGAAGTTTTTGCACCATATAGGTGAAATTTTTATCATCCTTTCTACAGAAAACCACATTTCAAACATTTGCTATCAGAGACCTGTATGTCTTGAAGACGTTTTCAATATAAGAAATAATTCACACGTTGTTCTGTATTATTTTTGAGGTCAACTATTGCACTTATTTTATCGTCATTCATTGCCAGATCAATAGAAATATACATCCAGCTGGTCAGTAGATCAATAAGAACATATATCCACCTAAACAGACAGATCAATAAAAATGTAGATCCACCTAAACAAAATAAGACAAATCAATGAAAATATGAATGAATAATTATATCATATTATATTGTCGAATATGATATAATTCCTCATATCTGTAGGTGTTTTGTGACAGATCAATTTTCATTTGAGCGTGAATATTCGAAATGTAAAATTTTTCGAAGTATGTTATGAAAGTATTTTTGAAATAAGGACAAAAAAGTTTGATACTAACATCATATCCTCTGTATAACATTGAGAATTACAGAAATTCACGCTATTTCATTTCATGAGCAATAAAATGCTCTGAAGAATGAATACAAGAATATTGATCTTTCGACTCGCACTGTAAGAGAATCTTAGTCAGCTGAAAGTTGTATTATCAGATCTGATAATTAAACTGATATCTGATATATGAATACTATTCTGAAATATTAGCATTACTTGATATGGATTCACAAATATCGATTGACCTACCGTATTATGGTGTTGCATATTAGTAGAGTAAACATTTAGATTCTGACTAATCTAATGATATATGTCTGCTCACACTTCATTTTAAGAAAAGAGCAATTCATCAGATACCTGCAAATTGTTTCGTGAATATGGAAATCTTGCATTCTATAATATCTAGCTATTTCACGAAATGTTTTTCTTCCCACATCAGAGACAACAGGAAATGAAAGACAATCGAAATTTATTTCTTTCGTCTATCGTTATTTGTCAGGATTTTATGCTCCTTATGGTTAAAATTTTTGTCATCTATTCGACAAAAAACTATATTTCAAATGAGTGTCTTCTGTCTGTTCAAATAAGAAATACTTGACCCGTTGTTTTGCATTATTTCTGAGGTCAATGTCAACTATTGCACTCATAGAAATAAATTGTGGAAAATTATATAAGTACCTAATTCCTTATATATGTAATTGTTTCGCGGAATATGAATCAATTTCAGCGTGAATATTCGAATTGCCCAATTATTCTAAATACGCTGTGAATATGTATATTTGAAATGATCGCTCTATATTTAATTTAAATAAATTTAATTAATAAATTTAAATTTCTCTCGTGTATAACATCAAGAATTTCCATGATCAAGATTCTCTGAAAAATGAATACAAAAATATTCACATTTCGACTTACACTGTATGATAATCTATTAAAGATTTAAGTTGTATTGATCTGAATACTTTACTGAATCACCTTGTTTATAAATGCTACCCAGAAATATTTGCATTCTGTATCGTTGACAAATATCCATCGTTAAACCGGATTCTACTGTTTCGGTAAAGTTTCATGTTATATTTTATATTGTATGCTTGGTTTATATTTCAAAGTCATATTCTCTGATACACTTATCTTATATGTATTCTGTTGGTGGCTTCTATTTTGTTTGAGGTTCATTCTCTTCAATTCAATAACTACACACTGCAGTATTGGGGGATACGTTTGCGATCACTCACATGTGCTTATCATTATCAATATAGTAAAAGTTAAATATTGAAGAGATTTTTTTTACTATAACACACCTCATAAAAATGTAAAAACCACGATATGGCGGTATAATTTGTTGTCGAATAAGGAATCTATGTTATAATCGAAAAGGCATTCCAATTCAACCTTTATTCATGAAAACATTTTAACCTTCTAACATGTCAAGACATAAATTACTTCAATTTGAAATTCATTAGATCTTCTTGTTCTGCAACATAAACAGAACACTACATTTTTAGCATTTCGATACAGCTCGTCTACGCATTTCATATTTTAATGAAATACTCATACTCGCCAATTTAAAGTATTTAGTCTATAATGGCTATACAATCAATGTATACAATAAAGGAATATCTTATCCAAACAACAATATATTTATCAATGTTCCCCACATATGGAGTTTGGACTGTTCCACATGAAACCTAAAAAGACATATTTCCGGGCCTCTATAAACTTTAGGAATTTTTTCCCTTTGAGTTGAAAATACAGACGAATATAGGATCTATGGATTGCGCAAGGTTGGCTAGCTCTACACCTACTATAATTGCATATCAAGCAGTTAAACTACTTCAACATAGAAAAATTAAACTTGAAAATATTCAGGCATCTTATGAATAGATGAGCGGACAATATTCCGTAGTCAAAAATTTTTATCGCGATTTTTCTATCGATTCTGCATCAGTAGATTAACAGTTTTCTCCTACTTGAACATGAAGGAAATTGAAATTTTTCCCTTTTCTGTATCTATGATTGAAGGTTTTCAAAAGAGATTTTGGATATTTGAAAATTGTTATTTATCACTTGTCATGAATAATTTACTCAGGTTGAATATCAGAAATTCAATCTAGATTTCAACCTAAGAAAATCATTTATAACGAAGTGATCAGAAGAATTTTTCCAACAAGAATTTTTTCGGAAACCTTTCAAAAACAGCTCCAAAAAGGAAAAAAAGCGTAGAAGTTTCATTCAACATTTTCGTACTTGTAATACTCATGCTCATGTACAAAAAATAGTTAGGAAACTTATGCAAAATCAATGTAAACCATTTCACTTAATTTTGAAGAATGTTAGTTATCATTTCAGAGGCACTCTGTGCTTGTGCGAAAGTTGCACTTGCAGTTTAACGCCGTTTCCAAACAGCCCAAGATCATGATGGGAATAGAACCCACCAGCACCAGAGAGCCGAAAGCGTTTTAGAGTCTCTACACCATTAATTATTTTTTCATTCATCAACGAGGTGACAATGGATTCGGAAGAGTATATACTATTATTAGATTCTATTAGTAGATTATTTACACTTATTACTTACCGGATTTTTATTATCTTATAGAAGATGACGTAATATTTTTCATTGAATATATTTGTATTAACTAGTTGTATTAACTATTACTAACTTATTCTCATCTCAATGGAAAAATAATGAATTTGGTTCCAACAGTTTCGTGAAATGAGTTGTTTCGAGAATAATTTTTATTTTCTTTTGATTCTTTTCTGAAATAATCTAATGAAATTGGTAATGTACATACTCTTCCGAATCCAATGACCCCTCGTTCATATTTTTCGGAGTCGTAGAAATGGTTTAAATCCAAAAGTAATTCAAATAAAAATTAACTTTAATTCTGTCCAAATGAATGTATTCTAAATGAATAAGTTCTGAAACCCTAACGAGTAGATATTCTTCTTCATGAATCGATAATATTTACATTATAATATATTACTTTCGATAAACCATCAAAATCCATTTGTTTTCATACCTAAACACCGAATCCAAACGTAACGCCGAGATACAGTACAACGCGATAGTGTCATATTACAGATAACGACAAGCAGTCCAAGACGTGCATGTTGCCAAACCTTTGGATCTCTACTTTGCGTTATTTATCAAACTTTTATACAATGGCAGATCGGCCCCCTATAGGAAGGTTGGTGAACTAAAGTTGTATATAATGTGATATTTGGCTGAAAGGCGAGATCCGACCGAAAATCTGGAAATCGGTTAATTGAGCCAAATTATCCACACCCAAGACGATATACACGTTAAACAAGGTGAGATCCGAAATCGGATCTCACCTTACCAAACGGATCTCGACTTGTACAGAATTTGTATACAAAGGATCTCGCCTTGTAGCTCTTATATATATATATATATATATATATATATATATATATATATATATATATATATATTATGTATATATGTATAAATATAAGCTCAAATTTTATTGCTGATTACAGGTGTTTGAAACAATACAAAGTCGAAATATAAAAGTAGGTATATTGGACGTTTTTGAAGTTTCTCCTCCTTCCTTATCAGTATGAATATATGATCTCTGTAATATTAATAAGCATATATTTTCAACAGGTAACTACCCAATTAGAGGAAAATACATAATGAATAAATATGGTTACTAAAAATATCAACAACAACATATATAAAAATATTAAAAAATAATTATGATAGTAAAAAATATTATCAAATATATTAATCTAAATCTATAATGTCAATATCTAAATGTTCAATTTCACGGAGGAACGAAGAAATTAAGTTTAGCCAGAAGCTCAGGACAGTCGAGATTATCATTGAGCAAATTGAATAAAAAGTATACAAACTACGTGTGTAATGTATTTTAACACCTCATGACATAAAAAAGTCAGTAGAAGAGTAAAAGTACACGTCATATCGGTAACACTGTATCGTCAGCGACGTCGTCGTCAAGGATTACGCCACCCCAAAACTCTTTGGCTTAATCCCTTCTCTGTATGCTGCGTCGCGTTGTCACTTTGATGTTCCTCCAACCTTCGTGTGTCTGTCGTCGCAAATTAGTCGCCTATATGAATAAATGTTTCACCACGAAGAGGAAAATCGTTAAAAATCGTATCTTGCCGCAAAAAAGCCAAATAGTTGAATTGAGTTATAGCATTTATTGCTATTGAATTCACGTTTTTATGAACTCCTGAGGAAATGACCACCAAGCACGAAATCTACTCTCTAATAAGTAATCGTCCAACTCACTCCCAAAAAACAAATTGATTATTTTCATACGATATGATTATTTATATACGATATATATATATATATATATATATATATATATATATATATATATATATATATATATATATATTCAGTTACAGAGAACAAAAAAATATAGTTTTTTGCCTCGGCGTAAATGAACATTATTCGAAAGGAAATCATATTTTCACTCAATGAAATTTCTATTCTTCAAATACCTGTGGAAATGATGAAGTAGGTACAGGAAAATTTAAGAAATGTACATATGCACAAACTTCTTCAAATCTATCTATAATTTCCTCAAATATATGATTTCGATTGATTATACATAAATTATCAGATACCTATATGATTTTGATTGATTAAGCTGATTATCCATTCAAATTATTCCTTAAAATAGAAGTAAGGTTAGAAAAATTTCCATAGAGCTAAAAATTGGTATGAATATTCAAAATATTATTTTAAATGATTGTGAAAATTCCCCATCAATATACCTTGTGCAAAAAATTTTATTGATGGTGAAAGTTTGAAAAAATAGGGTTTTCTCATTTTTCAGCTGAACGGTGAGTTTCACAGCAAAAATAGTTTCGACCAAAATTGTAGATCATCCAATTCTCTACAAAAAATGTGTCTAAACTTTTTTTCATAAGTATTGCCATTTCCGTGATATAGCGGTTGAAAGAATTGAAAAACATATTTTATTCGAAATATGCACGTTAATAGTACATTAACGTGCATATTATTTATATACATGTTTGAACCGTTATACGAGTAAAAATATGAGTCCCTATGTTTTATACATACAAATTATAAAATTCTCAGAATATAAACGAGCGTCAAAAACTCAAATCATAAATAATAAACACTCAAAATATATTCATCAAAAAGTTTCTGTGCTTTTCCAAAATGCCAAAACCATATACTTTTTCTACACACAATAACTGGCTGCGATATAACATCAGCATTTTTGAAGGGGGGCAGAAGAAGGATTCTGAAATTGTTCGAGAAACAAAATTTAATTAATTGTGCTGAAGTTTATAAAGATAGTAACTCTACTCAAAATGTTGTAATCTCTAATGGAATTCGCTTTCTTCTTTCTATGTACGGAGCTCCAAAAAAAGTTACCTGCTTGGATAAACTCCGATACTTACCTTTTGCGAAAAAAAATATTAAAAAAAACAAATGGAATTAGCTTGTCTTCCCCCAGCCTCTGCTGCTGCTCAACAACATCGATTCCGGGTATATTATCAAGTTCAAGTGTGGCTTGGTAATAAAATGGATCCAGCAGACTGGAGTTGGAAATTAGTAGACAATGCAATGGAACCAATTCATAGGCTACTCCCACCTGCACCAGAAAAACTCCTCAACACCATCTTTTGCAATTTCAAAAAATGTTGCAATTCAAAATGCGAAGGTAAAAACGTTGGACTGTTTTGTTTTCAGCATGTACCAATTGTCAAGGACAGTGTTCCAACATTGAATCAATGATGAGATATTGGAATCACTTTTAGAACATATATGTTTCCAACAGTAAAATTGAGAAAAAGAAAAAGAAGAAAACGAAGACAGTACACTAGAATTTCCATTGGATTATTTTGAATCCGACGTGTAATTTCTCTATTTTTGCATTTATATAATACTTAAATATTTCATTTATATATTACATATTATCACAGCTTTCCTCATTTTCATACTCAATACTCAATTTGTATTCAGGAGGATCACAGTAGATCGTGGAATAGGCGTACCGGGAAAACCACATTAAACAAAAGCGCCAAGCACACGACCTCATAGGTGGTGTCGAAACGTGTGCATATTAAGAATAAAATCATTTTCCAGTTCTTTGAGCCGCTGTATCACGGAAATGGCAATACTCATGAAAAAAAGTTTATATAAATTTTTGTAGCGAATTAGATTATCTACAATTTTTGTGGGAACTATTTTTGCTATAAAACTCACCGTTCAGCTGAAAAACGCGAAAAACCTATTTTTGCAAACTTTCACCAACAATAAAATTTTTTGCATAAAGCGTATTGATAGGGAATTTTCACAATTCATTTATAATAGTATTCTCAATATTCATACGAATTTTTAGCTCTATGGGAATTTTTGTAACCTTAAAGTCTTATTTGACTGGGCTATGAAAAAGTTTGGTTTGCTGATGATAGTCTCATTTTTTTTTGGGCATCGAATTGACAAGAAACATTTTTGAAAGCCGAAAAAGTATTGTTAAATGTCGAAGTTTGCATGGATCTTAATTCGTCAACACTCAAAGTTGAGAACTCTAAATTTATTTGATTTTCAATTAACTGAAAGAACCCAATAAAAATGAGATTAAGATCCATTCCACAGATTGCACCTCCATCAATGGTTGTAAGTGTTCCGGCAGGTTAAAATCAGTAAAAAATATTGAATATCTCGATGTCTACTTTGGTAGATGTTATGATAAAAATGGCACTTAGAAACCGTTGATATCCTATCCCTTTCAGGCAGTACAGACGCTTATATTACCCCTAGATTAAGTAGATCAGCAATGCTGGACTTCGCCGAGGATTTCTGAAATAGAGACCTTTTATTATTATTATCGTTCGTAAAATTGCATCCTCCACAGGGAAGCTCTTGCTTGAAAGTCAATGAGCACTGACCTGACCCAAGTAGTAGTAGTAGTTTATTTCTGTAAATTTGATGACCAAATTACAATGTCAAATACTAAAATTAAAATGTCACATACACATATTAATAGCTATAAAGCTGAATAAAACTTGGTCATGAAATTACCAACATTACACACAATATGTCACATGATAACACGAATTAATATCTGAACAAAACACACTTAAAACTATTCGAATGTACTAGTTTCAATAGTACATAGTAATAATACTAGAATGTATCATCGATGCAGTAAATTACATAAAAACTTCTCCGCTAAAGATTGGAATTTTCAAAACACTATGCATAGATATGGCTAAATATAAAGACCCGCTGGATACGAAACCGCCGAATAATTTGCTGGATTAGATTCATTGCTGAAATTTGCATATTCGTGCATTTATCTGAGAAACTTAATCAATCGAATTTATTATTACAATGCAACAACGGCAGATATCATGCGGACATCATGAAACTTTTGGAGAAGATTGAGGCGTTTCGAAATAAACTACAGTTGAGGATTAGAGAAATTAGGAAGATGGCAGTCGAGATTGCCTTTCGCAATGAATCTTTTATGATCGCGACATCTCATGAACTGGTTGTTTTACCAGACCTGATTCATGGACATTTTCTCTTGTGAAATGTGCCCCTTTCACGGAACACCTTTCGAAACTCATCGATTGGTTTTGCAGATTATAATATAGAAAAATATTCGTACACCAAAGGATACTCTCCATGTAGAAGATCCGCCAAGATTCAAATCAAAACAAGAATAGTCTTCCTGAACTCTTTTGTAACAGCAGTCTTGAAACAAGATTCACCAGTTCCAATTTGGTGGACTTTTGGTAATCAATTTAAAATTAACATGTGAATTCAACTTCAAAAGTTTTAGAACTTCTTTAGTTTCTTTTGAAGCATTGTTCTTTGTGTGAATCTGGGTTTTCAGCCTAATTGTAATCAAGAACAAAAATTTCTCAAGAATAAAAGTGGAGCAACAAACGACGGTAGCAGTGTAAATCCTCATTCACTTCCTTGAAACAATGTGTCACAAAGCTCACCCGTCACATTGATTTGACTTAGTAACTCTTCTATTTTTGTTGGTTTTAATTCTGTCCTGTTGTTTTCTCTTTCAATTCTGAATCTTCGAGAATGTAATAAAGAACTCCATTTCAACTATATAACATATAATTGACAGAAAAAGATAACAGAAGAATTGGAACAATTTTCAAACTCGGACCTCAAGAATCATGCAAGCGAGCATTCCTTGCAAATAGATTATTAACTACACCCTGTAGTTAAACGCCTTTATTTAGAATATTAACTAAACCTTATAGTTATAAGTGTCTATTCTATGTAAAGCAAAATGAAAGTGAATTTGCAGAATTGAGTATTTTTCATCATTATAATAGAAGAAACGTTGAAATTCTGTCTATTCCTGGACAGAGTTCGGCCAAGTATGAAAACTCATCAGCTTATCAATGCATAAAACTATTCCATCATCTACCTTACGAGTTGAAATGCCTTGGTCACGCTGGGTTTAGGAAAGTTTTGAAGTCGGTGCTCCTCACAAAATTTTACTATAGTGTTAAGGAGTACCTGATTGATAACCGTATGACTGACGTGTCCAACACAATTATGTAATTGTCTAAATGGATGTAATAAATATTATTATTTTTATTCTCCATTTATTGTCAGCTCCGGCACTGGTTTCAAAGTTGAATTGCAGGGCTAAACCTGAGCAACACAACGATCTGTCGGTTACTTTATTTTTGCAGGCATTTCCTGACTATGTGACATGTGTTCAGCACCATAGCTTTTTGCATCTTCATATACAGCCTCGCGTCTAAGTTCAGTTCCATAAGGTGTTCGTGTAGCACTTTCGGAACTACACGGGTTGTAGACATTGCAAATGGTACACCGCCTTTATATCACACATACTAAGTATCTCACACTTCAGGTCCGTATATTTCCTGATGTTTTCTTGAATGGTGTTCATCAAGTTGTGAGTGTTAGGTATCGCTATGTCTAGCAAGTGGGCTTTCTGGTTGATTTTGTCCAAAATAACTATGTCTGGTCTATTATTAAGTACCATGCGGTCTGTAATGATAGTTCGATGATAATATATTTTGTAATTGCTGTTATTTAACACCGGCTGTGGTTTGTATTTATATTAAGGGGTTATATCTTTTGTGAACAGTCTGGTCTTCACAGCTAGGGCGTGATGGACTATTATTATTTATTATTATTATTATTATTATTATTATTATTATTATTATTATTATTATTATTATTATTATTATTATTATTATTATTATTATTATTATTATTATTATTATTATTATTATTTATTATAATTATTATTGTACTTACTCTTATAGTACTACCTCAAATCAGTATTAGAAATCAATATTACTATTTTAAATAGTTACCATAGGTGGGGAGTCGAGACAAAATACTAAACGTGTGAGTGCGCCTTCATCCGAAAGAGATTGGGAACACCTGTTCTAGGTATCGGCACACATGGAGTGTAGAAAATTATCCAGTGGCATGGTACTACTATGCGCCGATGCTTGATAAACTTGGTTCGGAATTATTTTCCAATTTTTTTTAATCAATTTCAATTTCCACGTATTCATTCTTACTGTCTGTTTACTCTGCAGTTACGTGTCGTAAAGCCAATAATATTTGGTAATCACCAATTCTGCTCATAGTAGGTACCACATAATAGGCCCATTGTCATGGATACCACGAATTCTGTACTTGAAATAAAACTTCAAAATGAATATTTCAAGCACAAACCATAGCGTAAAAGAATGATATAAATATTATGAATTACCCGCAAATTTATATCGTTGATATCAATAGGTCTCGCATGAGTTTAAAGACCCGTCGTCCTCTTCGTAGAAAAATATCAATGTTATTATTGCTATGATAAGTTCCATGAAAATGAAGTCATTTGTATACTAAAATTCAACTATTGTTATAAAAGTCATAAGAATATACGGCACAGAAATGAATAGCTCAGAAATTATCGGGCCCTAAACTTCAAAATAGGTCAAAAGCCCATGTTTCTAGTGTAAAAGAGCGTGCTGTATGTAATTTTATTTTGGAAATGATATTCGGCAATGAAAGTATCTTCTTCTGAGTTGAATAATCTTATAATATGTACATTAAAAATCCAAGGAACGCGGTATTTTCCGTCGAAGTCGGGCATTCGGAACATTTGACGGAGCGAATGTTGACTGCATTTCTGTAGAACAAGCGTCGAGATGAGGCGGGCGGGGGAGAAAAACCGTACGAAATGAAATTTAATTAAAACATTTCGGGCGGTGTTCCGTCGACGGAAATCCGCGATTGCCCCAAGAAATATTTTATGTATACGCGCGGGTTATTTTTGGGGAATTTGGCGCACACAAAAGGTCGCAAAAATGCACCGTCGAAAATGGCAAATGGCGGCAACATCGAAATGCAATTAATGAAAGTGGGCGCCGCGAATTCGTCGATCCCCGCTGTACCACTCGCGAAAATGCATTTTGCCTGCATTCGAAACAAGCTACTGCAAATGGTATTATTCTTCATAGGGATGATGGTGGGGACACTCCACCCCAAGCCTTTCGTTGAATTAGTCGCACCTTCTGTAGGAGTATTTTCTCGAGTCTCATTCGAAATTATATTTAGTAGAAAGTGCGAAGGAGCAGAAAATCAACTAGAAGACAAGGGGAAGTTTTCAGCAAGTTGGAAATGCTGTCTTGGAAAACGATTTCGGCTAGTGCATCTTCCAAGAGGTTTAAAAAGCCATATTGACTTAGCACTTTCATGGACTTGTTGTTTGCTGTCTGGCAGCTTCTATTCTTCAGTTCATCCGAGTTGTATGAAACTTGATAATCTTGTTGAGGCAATATATTTACCTGCAAAAATGTTTTGAAAGAACGGAATAGTTCACACCAATCACTGATATTTCGTGATATAATCAGCTTAAGTGCTTCTTCACAAAAACCTGAGCTGAATAAAGAAAAGAAACGAAGAAAAATGGCGTGTCAAACCAACTTGAACACTTGGTTAAAGACTTTGAAATGTATTAGTCGTAATACTCATTGTTCATATAATGAATACCATATCAACCATAGTAGTTAAATTGAAATATTTACACTGAACAATTCTTTTAATAATATATTTTTTTGCTATATCATTGTGAACGGCAGAACCAATAATCTAAATTCTTCGTTATATGATGTTCTGAAACTTTTAGCTTTCCAGGAGTGTTCTTCTGTTTTCATCTTTTCCATCTCCAAGTTCGTGCACCTAACACTTGGCTACGCCTTACTGAAGAGATTCAACAAGCTCGACACACGTGACAGATGCTGATTCTAATTTCGGGATGTACCGATAATTTTTCTTTTTTATATATATTATATATATATATATATATATATATATATATATATATATATATATATATATATATATATATATATATATATATATATATATATATATATATATATATATATATATATATATATATATATATATATATATATCATCATCAACATCAACCTCTGTCCGTCCTCTGCAGGACGAAGGTCTTCCCTGTCTTTGCCAAGATTCCCTATCGGCAATATCTCTCTTCCAGGCAACGCCCAGCCACTCCACAAGCTCCTTATCCCATCGATCGTGAGGGCGCTTTCTTTCTTACCCTGTCTCTGGGCTCCCAATCACCAACCACCGCTGACCAACGCTCATTTCTTGTTCGGGTTAGATGGCCTGTCGATTTCCACTTGGACCTTTTCACACACTCGATGACATCCTTCACCTTTGTTTGACCTCTTATCCAGCTGCAGCGTATTCTATCTCGTATGTTTAGGCCCATCATTAATCTTTCTATACTGCGCTAGGTTGTTCAAAGCTCCTTGATGTGATTAGATTTCAGGGTCCAAGTTTCGCTAGCGTAGGTCATCGCTGGTTATACGCATTGGTCAAACACTTTGCTCTTAAAGAATAGTGGCATATCTGATTTGAGAATGTGTTTCAGTCGGCCAACTGTACCCCAAGCTGTTCTAATTCCTTGCTTGATCTCTGGTGTAATATACCCGTCTCCCGTGACAATCTGTCCCAGATATGTGTAAGACACTGCTATTTCTAAAGGAGAAATACGCCCAATGGATATGTCAAGCTTGAATATATATATATATATATATATATATATATATATATATATATATATATATATATATATATATATATATATATATTGCCGAAGAAAACTGTGGGTTGAAAAATTAACTTCATTTCAGATGTAAAATGCAATTTAAATGAGAGGTAATAATAAAAACTTGTCTAAAAATCACTGACTGAACAATTCTTTATTCGACTAGTTTCGCCTTTTACAGCATTATCAAGAATGAGTACATATTACAAAGACAACCTATAAATATTTTGGAGATCTGTTCGGACCACCTTAAATTTCGTCATAGAGGTGGGGGTTTCCATATTATCAGAGATTCAACAGCGGTGAGTGGTTTAGGTCTAACTGGTCATTAAGAAGATTGTATCTATCGGATTTTTGAAGTTTATTCGTTTCCATGGCTTCCAGGTAGTTCATTTTAATTCCTTTTTCACAGAAATGAAGTATCTTAGGTTTAAAACAACTTGAGATCTTATGTCCTGTCGACTCTAGATGTTCCCGAAAAGCAGATTGTCCGTTTCAGAGATACTTCATTTCTGTGAAAAAGGAATTAAAATGAACTACCTGGAAGCCATGGAAATAAATAAACTTCAAAAATCCGATAGATACAATCTTCTTAATGACCAGTTAGACCTAAACCACTCACCGCTGTTGAATCTCTGATAATTTGGAAACCCCCACCTCTATGACGAAATTTAAGGTGGCCCGAACAGATCTCCAAAATATTTATAGGTTGTCTTTGTAATATGTATTCATTCTTGATAATGCTGTAAAAGGCGAAACTAGTCGAATAAAGAATTGTTCAGTCAGTGATTTATATGAAGTTTAAATATGAACTATCACAGAGTAGATTCATCGTCCATCAAATTTATAAATGCAATTCAGGTCTTAGAGATTTGTTCTACTGTATTCTATTTTGTATTATGTATAGGATTGTTATTATCTTGCAAGATTATCTCATATTCATAACATTTCATGCCTGTCTCCGTAGCTTAGTCGGTAGAACTCCCGACTTTGGTGCGGTAGAACTCGGGTTCGAGCCCCGCTAAAGGCATGGGTGTTTGTGTTTGTCTATGATTTGAGAAGTTAAAATAATGATATATGCTGGGTAATGTACATCGTTTACAAGCCCAATGGCCGTTCGGAACCGGCGTTAAACTGTAGGTCCACTGAATTAAAAAAAAAAAATAACATTTCACTATCAGTGATGACAAAAATGCATGCAGGTGTTCAATTAGGCAGTTTATGTATTTACTATGAATCGTAATGGATTTTGATGCTACATATTTGAATTACATATATATATATATATGTATATATATATATGATATTACATATATATATATATATATATATATATATATATATATATATATATATATATATATATATATATATATATATATATATATATATATATATATATATATAATATATATATATATATATATATATATATATATATATATATATATATATATATATATATATATATATATATATATATATATAAATACTCTTTAGATAATGCGAACCGTATGATCTTTCCGGAATATTGTTCATTTATTAACTGTAATTCAAATATATAGTAATATAAATAATATATAATGTATATATATATATATATATATTAAAATAAATTAATTATATTTTCTGTATATACAGATTCTGTATATACAGAAAACCTACATGCACAGATACCCTAATTCCTAAAGATAGCAGTCAACCGCTTAACATTAAACTCAGCTCTTTTTATTCTTTTATACATAGACTCACGACTATCCCGCTTTCCGAAGAAAATTTCAACAAAGAAGTGAAAACTTTGAAACTTTTAGCGAAAAATAACGGTTACGACGAAAATATAATAGACAATCTCATAAGAAAAAAACAACAAAAAATTCTTTTAGATTCAATTTATCCGTCTCAAATTATTAAAAACGAACAAAAATATCATTTTATTAATTTCATACCTCATCTGAGTGAAAAAATTTGCGAAAGATTAAAGAAGAGAGAAATTAAAACCATTTGTACAAACAAAAGGAATATTAAGTCACTTTTAGTAAATAATAAAGAAAAGACAAATGTTGAAGACAAAAGCGGTATTTATAAGATTTTTTGTAATGAATGTCCAGCATTTTATATCGGCCAAACAGGTAGAAAAATAAAAACTCGGGTTGATGAACATAAAAGGTCGATTTTGTACAATGTTAATAAAACTGGATTCTCAGAACATTGTATTAGCTCTAATCACTTCATAGATTCTGATAAAACTAAATGCCTACACTCAGGTAATAAAGGTAAACGTTTAGACCTTCTGGAAGCAATTGAAATTAGCAGTTCTTGGAAGAGAAAAGAAGAAATTGTAAATGAACAATTAGATTTTCAACTATCCTCCCTACTCACATCGATTTTGTAGATATAAATTTGTTGTACGTCTCTTATAGTAGTTTAGTCTTGAAAATGAGCTAACGCTCGAAACATGTTGACTATACATATTGTTAAATAAATCGTGAAACATTAAGCCAAGAGTTTAATTTATTTTAATATTCAATTATGTTTCACCAAGAGTTAAGCGAGAATTCAATCTCATTAATATATATATATATATATATATATATATATATATATATATATATATATATATATATATATATATATATATATATATATATATATATATATCACTGTGTTTCTAATGTACCCGTATTAAGAGAACAAAGGGAAAATACATTATATGTGGTTTTCAAGTTATGTAAACGTGAATTGGCAATTAAATTAACTGACACATAAGCCTTCGGCTTTCTTTCAAAGTAATATTCAACTTGTTTGGAACATTTTCGAAATCAAAAACAGACATCAAGGGCGTATCAACAAGCGGAGAACGCGTCGGAAATGCAATATATTACATTTCAAATATCCACCAAGTTTACAGATGCAGCCAGTAACATGAATATGTGAAATTCTTCAACAACCGATTCAAATTTTCAATGAGTTGAATATAATGGGCGAATTTTTAAGCGTAGGTTTTCTTTTAAATCGTTTAAAGCACTCAATTTGCATCATACATTAAAAAATTTTATTGAAATTGATAATTTGTCCTTTGCCATTTACATATGAAGGGCACAGGGGAAAAACATGCAATGACACATTTTTATTTTTTTTCAACTGGCAATGCAATTTTATTGTACAATCGCGTTAAAACGATACGCCAAAACACACTTTGCAATATCATGTACAGTCACTGAGTAATCTTCATTGAAAAATATTGATACAGTGCATAATCAAGCAATGTCCAAGTCGAACAGGAAAAAAACAAGCATTGTCCATGCTCGGTGATTTGACGATTACGTTTGAATTTTTGAGGTTATTACGTTCATCTGTTGTTTAATTGAAATTTTATTTAATTGAAATATAATTCAGTTCTTTTTTCAGATTACTTCGAAAATGTCGTCGCAAGACGAAGAAGACGGTGTTAATCTAGAGTAGTCTACCAAAAAACGTAAACTTTACGGTCGAATGTCGGATGTTAACAAGAAGATTCGTCTTCTAAGTCCCGAAACTGGTCGAAATTGTAATTGCAAGAGATAAAAGTGTTTTCAAGTCGTCAATGAGGAACATAGGGCTAGAATACTGAAAGATTTTAATCTATTCTCATCAAAGAGGGCATTCTCCTTCTTATCTAGACCTATAAGAGAAATTAGGGTTGAAAAAGATCACCCTAGATTAATTTTTCATAGAGAACATTACAATTCCGCTTGGACATCTGTTTTCATGAGACCTGAAAAAAATTTGAAGTTTTTACTGCCAGAACAATCATATAATGAGAGCCTAACAGTTTCAAAGGCAAAATTCATGGTTATCCAAGCCTTGTCAAAGATTTGTGGACCAAGAGCTAAGCAATATGCTTAAACATTATCGATTTCGCGGACATTGCATATTTTTTTCCTGTATTTTATGACACTTTTGTGGACATTGCATATTTTATTCCTGTATTTTCTGATTTTGTTCATTTTTTTTCTCTTAACTCAATAAATACAACCAAGAAGGGTTCTGTTTTACTGTAAACTCAAAACAAATATGTTTTCTTTATATATTATATATTTCCGTTTTATTTCAGGCTTTAATGTACGTTTTTTCAAGGATCAAAATGTTTATTCAACAATTTTTTAGTTCATTGACTTAGTGACATTGCATGTTGTTCCCCTGTATCCTTCATATTAAAGATAACTTCATGTAAATGTTGCCGCGGCTCCCTATCAAATGGTCCATTCGGAAGGTCCAATTTTGCGTCACTTTTCGAGCATTTCGGCCTGTACCCCACGAATTACGCGTGTTTTGCTATCCTGTAAGGCTTCAATCGTGTTCGGCTTGTCCATATACATTAGCGACTTTACAAAATCTCACAAGAAATAATCCAGAGGCGTCAAATCGCATGATCTTGGCTGCCAACTCACAGGGCCATTTTGAGAGATAAGCTGCTCACCAAATTCATCCTTCAACATGTCCATTGTTTCACGAGCTGTGTGGCATGTGTCACCGTCTTGATGAAACTACATGTCAACCAAGTTCAACTCGGCCAACTGGAGCAAAAAAAAGTTGCGTATCATGACTTGGTTTCCTTCGCCGTTAACGGTAACGTTTCTTCCACGGTCGTCTTTGAAGAAAAATAGAACCCATAAACCACACTAAACTATCGTTTTTTCGGGGTGCATCGATAATAATCATTTGGCACGTGGCTGTTCATCACTCCAGATGCGACTGTTTTGTTTATTTACATATACGTTAAGCCAGAAATGAGCCTCAACGTTGAACACAATTTTTCGATAAAACAGCGGATTTTCATTAAGCTGTTCTAAGGCCCATTTAAGATCTACCAAAAAGTTGAGGTTGTGGTAGATCGTTCGGCTTCAATTCTTGCAGAAGTTTATTTTATAGGCTTTCGAACCCCAATCAAAACGTAAAATTTTCCATGTGGTTGAGTAACACATGCTCATATGCTGAGAACAGCGACATTTCACCATACTCATTAACACTGTACAGTACGGCTGCAATGTTCTCTTCAGTACGCACTGTACGCATACGAGACAATGGCTTAATGTCCAACTAAGTACACTTGGTGCGAAATTTGATGATAATAGCACGAATTGTTGATTCATCAGGTCGATTATGACACCATAATATGGTTGTGCCAAACAATACACATTTTTCACAGAGCACAAGTTTTGATAGTAAATTTCAACAATTTTCAATTATTGCTCGTTTGTAAGTCTTTCCATGATGAAATGGCAGAGTATACTAAAAACTTTTCACTTTAACAGATGACGTTTGGATGCCACTACCAACCAGTGCCGCCAACCTGAAAAACTTAACTCTTAAAAAATCACCTGTTGTGTTTTTCATTCAAATGGGTAACTCTCTTTTCAAACTTTCGGTAATCTTTGTAAGCTTCATCAGGAAAACATCTTAAAAACTGCAGTTGTTATGAATTCATAGTTCGGTTCTTTACTGTGAATTTTAGAAAAATATGTCGAATAAAACTGTCAGTGAGCTGTCTACACAAATGTTTTCAATGGGAACACAACCTAGTACTTTCAAGTGTAAGTGTTTAGTGGGTTTCAAATTACATCGAAGTTGATGAAAACACAACACAGCGTTCTTTCATTCCATTATGGGAATCATCAGTGTCATACATTCAAAAAATCAAGTTTCAAAGTTCTTTCCAGGCTCACCAAGGCCATATATCCTCAAAATACGGGAAACATTTAGCAAAATACTCCCGTGAGCTCTCCTATCGTAGGAGCAAGATAAACTCTCTCGAGTATGATGAATATCATTCATGGCAAGATCAACTAGTGCGTTATTCCATACAAAAATGGCAGGCTTTGTAGCCATTCCATCCAAACAACTCAAAGATTTTGGGTAGTTTGTAAGAATGGTCCCATCGTTCCGGTTCACACCCTATCCGACAATATGATATCTAATTTTCAGATTTATGAATCCTTCATAGTGAGTATATACATATATTTCAACTCTATTGAAAGTCATTGAAAACTCTATTGAAGAAAATTTTTCGTCGTCATAGTATCACACTCAAAAATATTGACGGCTCTTGATGTTGTGACGCATCTTAGCATTTTTTTCTTAATAACAATAAATAACACGACGTTCTAAACTTCTTAATGTACATTAACACACATAAAATAACCTTCAGATGTTACTAAAGTAATTTTGAAATGTACTTAATTGCTTATGATATTCTTGAGATTATCAACTGCAGCCAGAAAAATTAACGGCAATTTCTCAATATTTTGTTAATATTGAATATAAAGTTAAATTCAAACACTTGAATTTATGATTTACACTTTATTGACTACATAGCAATTGATGCTGTGATTTGATCAAGTGTTTGAATTTAACTTTATATTCAATTATAACGGATTTACATCAAGTAAAGGCCAACACTATTAAATATTTTGTTAATATATTGAAGTATTCAATAGTGTTGGAGTTTCCTCGATTATTCTGTAAGCATCTGAAGAAGTTGTTTGTAACGACAAAACGCGTCATGTTATGTAGTTAATAAAGTGTAAATCATAAGTTCAAGTGTTTGAATTCAAGTTTATATTCAATTCTAATATATTGAAGGTTTCTGACTGCCTTTCATTTTATTCACTCAGCCATTGAGAGTTTCAAATAATTTCTCTTTAATTTTAATCTCTAATACGAACCTTGTTCAAACATAGCCTACTTACATATTGTAGCCTTGCCATAGTCTCTACAGGTTGTTTGACGAAGCTACAGTATTAATGGAACGCTTTGGAAATGCATTATGTAAATATAAGCAGAAGTGCAGTTATATTAGTGTTTATCTGCGGAAAAATTCATAGTGAGCTGAATTTTTGTATACACCTTTATTGAGGTGTTGTTATGATGAAGTGAAAAAAAATCGACATTGATATCGTGCGGGCTAAAGTGGTTATGAAGGTCAAAACGTCACGAAAATAAGTGTTTCGCAACCTATTACATACCTCGCCACCTATTACTCGCAGGTCAATCGCGGTCACTATTTAAACTGTTTGTCGTGAGATTATCTACACCCCTGCATTTTTCTGTAAAATCAACAGTTTTAGGGGTAGAGCACTGAGAAAGCCACTACATTATGACAATGAAAATTGCTCCTCACCGCCTAAGAGGTAGTATGCAAGCGCGTTTTTTTCACATGGTTTCTCCTGTGGACGTAATCCATGATATGTAAAACCAGGTTTTCCTTCATTCAAAATTCAGTTTCTATATTATTAACACTTGCTGACAAAACGTCGTGTAACGTCGACAAAACCCATAAGTTTATATTTCACCAAACGCTCATGTATCAGTCAATATTTTTTTGATATATTTGAATAGACACTAGGAAACACGAATAAAAAGCAATAGAGTTCACTACATGGTGTATGGTATACTCGTACAATAACGTCAATCACGTACGTTAGTGCATTCTTTTCGTTTTCTTAGTTCTCTGTTTCGAAATAGACCAGTGTCGATAATTTTTGAAACGAAAAAAAAATAATAGTAGGATAAAACCCGTTAAAAATGACGAGAATATGATAAAAATGAAAGGAAACATAAACTACGGGCGATCTGAGGTCGGAAAGTGCAAACTACAAGTCCTATGGAAAAAAATTGAATGACAAAATTGTAGGTAATAAAGAGACCTAGGTACAACTTTTGTAATTACACTTTACTCCCATAACTTTAATAACTTGTTATTTCAAAATTCATGTGAAAAATTCAAATAATCAAGTTTTTGGTTTTTTATTTTTATTTTATGCAAAAACATTTTTTATCACGAAATTTGGTGAAAACTCACCTTTCTATGTCCTACAGACACTGTAAATTGTTTGATTTGAAATATTAATTATTTCACCCTATTTTGACACAATATCGGAAAAACACACTAATTTTCAATCGAAAATTTTCACGTCAAAATATCAGCTTTTTGAAAGAAGTCGAGGAGTCTTTTGTTCGTTGAAATCTCTACTTTCTGATGATGTAAAAAATATATATCGATTACCATGGGTTCTCAGAAAATGCAAAGAAAAGAAAAACACTCGAATCCGAAATTTTTCCCCCCTTTAAATCCTATAGTTTTTGTGTAACATGTAGAATCTGTAGAAATGTAACATAGAATCTTACATTTTTCGAGTAATTAAAGTGTGAAATTTACTAAATAGATCAAAATTGTACAAAGTGATTAAAAAAAAATTTATGTTCGAGTTCTTTCTTTGCATTTTCTGAGAACATTCACCATAGTAATGTATATATTTTTTCACATTGCCCAAAAGAAGAGATTTCAACGAACAAAAAACTATGCGAATTTTTTTAAAAAGCTGATATTTTGACGCGAGAATTTTCGATTGAAAATTAGGGTGTTTTTTATGATATTAAGTCAAACTAAGGTGAAAAAATAAATATTTCAAATCAAAAAAATTACAGTGTCTCGAGGACATAGAAAGGTAAGTTTCACCAAATTTTGTGAAAAAAATTTTTTTTTGCATAATATGAAAATAAAAACCAATAACTTTATTATTTGAATTTTTCACAAAAATTTTGAGGTTATGTGAAAAAAGTGTTATCACAAAAGTTGCAGGTATCTTTATTACCTACAACTTTGTCATTCAATTTTTTTCCATAGGACTTGTAGTTTTTCCGGAAATCGGGGTAAACCATTTTTCACCCTTAAAAACTCACTCCTTCCACTTCCCGGCCTCAGATCGCCCGTAATCTATTTTTTCTTTCATTTTTGTTATATTCTCGTTCTTTTTTAACGGGTTTCATCCTACTATAATTTTTTTCTTCACTTCTTACCATTTTCAAAATTATCGACTCTGCTCTAAAAACGGTTGATGTCGTAGAAGAATGCAACAAACACTTTTTCTCTAATATGACTTCTATTGACCTCCGAGAAATAAGTCGCAAGACATTCGCGAAAATAGTGATTTTCGTGATTTTTTACTTTTAACTTATTTATCCGGGACGATATCAATTTCTATTTTTCACATCTTCATTACAATGCTGTAATGAGAACTCAGCTTAATAAAAATTTTTCCGCAATTTTCTGAAAGTTTAAGATTGTCTTTTTATATCAATATGAAAAGTGTTCATTATTCGTACATTTTTCTTGCCTCAGGTCTGAATGTGTAATAGAATATTAACAGTAATAAAAGAAATCCATTGAAAATTGAAAACTAATACACTTTAAAAAGTCATCGCGGCGCCAATGACAAAAGAGATACACAGCATCCGGAAGGCAAATATCCATTTTATAATAAACCAGAGCGAGTGGTGGCGGCGTACAAAGGCAAAAAGAACTTTGGCCCGCGGTGGCATACGCAGAAAATACGCGCCACCACCCCCACAACAGGGAGCGACCGCAAAGGCCGCGCCGAAATTGGTTATTAAAATGTTTCTTGGCATCGATGTCGCGGTCGCCTCGGAAACCGACACGCATGCTTTTTTCTTTTTACGTTCCCTTTTTGATGCCGGCGACAATCGAATCTCTCAAATTGAAGCCACTCAATTCCAATTAACTTTTTCCTGGAAACTGGGAGGACCGTAATTCTGAATTACTCTCTAGAGATGTCATCATATTCGTAAGTAAGGATTAAAATTGATGCCAAGCGGACTTGGCAAGTGTATCACTGTATTGAAATTCTGAATGAGTAAAGAATAGAATATATTCATAACAGATATAATAGTTTAGCACCAACGGTATGAAGATAAACCATTCAAAAACTAATATGATAGTGTTCAAAACTGAACATCCTTCTCCTAAAATTGATTCCATTAATAAATTAACAAACACTAACGATATAATACCGGTGAATAATGCAAAATTTTTGGGAATTCATGCAGATGACACCTTAACTTGGACAAAACTTATAGACGAATTAAGTAATAAACTTGGCAAAGTATGTTATGCGTTGTGCGTTCTCAGGAAGTACGTTAACCAAAATTTGGTCCAGATGGTGTATCGTGAAAATGTGGAGTCACTTATCAGATATGCTATCATTGTTTGGAGCAGTAGTAGTGATCTTGATGGAATACTAAGGCTACAAAAGAGAGCGATTAGAATAATTCTGTTCATGTCCCCCAGAGAAACATGCAGAGGTACATTTAGGAGACTAAATATACGTACAGTCGTTGCTCTGTATGTTTTTGAGGTGGTGGTATATCTGCGCGAAAATCCGCATATTGCCAATGCATAGCAGCACAAAAGCAGGTACACTACCCGGAGACTACATTATAACTTACCAAAGCATCATCTTAGCCTTTACGGAAAAAGTCCATTGTATTCTTCTATACTTTTTACAACAAATTGCCAGAAAACGTGAAGAGAATGAATCCTATCGCATTCAAAAAGGAGTTGAAGCGACAATTAATTGAAATTAAACCCTACACCACAGATGGATATCTAAATTACAGATGATTCAGTATTATTGTTATCTATCAATTATGTATTGCTGTACTGTTTCCTTGTTGACTTTGTTTCTTTACTATTGTAGCACTTGTACTCGACACTTTTAAGAAATATACCTGCTATCTATCTATCTATCTATACAATATATTCCTTTTTCATGCAAATTTCCATAGTTATGGGTTTTATACTCAATTGATACATTTATTGTATATCAAAACTATTACATGAGCCATATGGATACACTGCAAGTGTATCATACAAATTAATTGTATAGAAGATATCGTAAAATGGTTGAATGCCCTGAATTGAATCAGAAAAGATGGGACAATTTGGGAGAAGTATTGGAAAGAGCGGGACTTTTCTGCAATCCAAAATTTGAACGAAATTCGGAAATTTTAGACTTTATTAGATCCTGTTGCAAAATTCTGGTTTTTGGAGCTGAAGCTGTAAATTCTTGAAAGAGCTTATTCTCATGGGCCTCCAGCAGATATACATAATTGATATGGGTACTATAGATTTGTCCAATTTGAATAGGCAATTCCTTTTCAGAAGAAGAGATTTAGGATATTCTGAAGCTGAGGTTGCCGCTGGTTTTATATATAAAAGAGCGAATGGTTGTTAAGTTACACCTCATTTTTGTAAGATTTAAAATTTTGATGAGTCATTCTATAGGCAGTTTGTTATTGTGGTGTGTGGCTTAGATTCCAGCAGCCAGAAGGTGTTATCTTGCCTGGAATGTCAGCCTGTGTGGAATGCACTCAAGATTATCCACCAAAAATTACATATCCCCTCTGCACTATTGCGAATACACCACGTCTACCAGAACACTTCATTTAATATGCAAAAGTTATGCTTTGGACAAAGGAGATGGTGATGATCCTCTATATACAAGCTGGATTTATGAAGAATCTTTCGAGAGATCATCGGCCTTTAAGATTAGAGGTGTGACCTACAGGCTAATTTAGGGAGTAATCAAAAATATTTTACCATCTACAGCTTCCACCGGTACTGCAATCGCAGGAATTTGTGCTACTGAGATTTTCAAAATTGGAACGAACCACTGAACATCTACTCAGTATTTTAGATTGTAGATAGCATCTGTACGTACACTTATGAGACAAAAAAGAAGAAAACCTTCTAGTGTAGTCGCAGATACCTCAAATACCATACAAGATCCAACTAAAATGAAACATAAAGAAATAATAGCGCTGTTCTCTGAAAGCGCCCAATTCGGAATGAAAAGTCCAATTTTGACTACAGTGATGTATTCTGTTTGACCAAGAAAAATTCCAAGTAAAAATCATTCCACTCTTATTTGTTATTTCGGATGGAGATACGCCAACAATTCTAAAATATAATAGATATACTTCATTCGAAAAAATATTGAATTGTTTCGAACTTATGTGATTCGAACGGAAAATACCTTATGCTTCATTTATATTTATATTTAAAATTGAAAATAAACGTGTACGATGTGATGTCTCCATTATCCTTCAAGGGATAAATGTTAGAGAAATATTGAAATCGATGCCACACCTGATGGAAGTGCGAGACATATATGTTTCGTTCTGCAAGGAACTCGTCAGTCGCACCACGTCCATCGAAGTGAGGCAACGATTTCAACCTCCAAGCATCTTCTTGTGACTTCAAGTGGAAGATTGTAGAGTAATGAATACTCTACAATTCCATCTATAGAAATCAGTAGAAAACAGATTACAGAGTCACCAAGCATCGAAATTTCACATCTGTAATCTGAGAGAGGTGTTTTCTACTGATTTCTATAGATGGAATTGTAGAGTATTCATTACTCTACGATCTTCCACTTGAAGTCACAAGAAGATGCTTGGAGGTTGAAATCGTTGCCTCACTTCGATGGACGTGGTGCGACTGACGAGTTCCTTGCAGAACGAAACATATATGTCTCGCACTTCCATCAGGTGTGGCATCGATTTCAATATTTCTCTAACATTTATCCCTTGAAGGATAATGGAGACATCACATCGTACACGTTCACATATCTAGCTCAGATATAACATTCTCTTGATTAATTTCAATTTTTCAAATGAATGTTCTAGTGTTCATTTTCTTGAATATTTCATTCAGTGCCATAAGCAAAAAAATTTCATTTCCTTATATATATATATATATATATATATATATATATATATATATATATATATATATTAATGAAAAGGAGTATTGCCTGGTAATTTAAATACAATTGTTATGGGTTATAGGCAAAAATAAGAGGCCAGTATGAATAGATCTTATCCAATTTGTCTGCCTGGTCTATATTTCGACTGTGTTTACAGTCTTCATCAGGACTCAAAGAATTGTATAAACAAAAAGATGTTTATACAATTGTAATAATAAAAATTATGTTTGACAACTTTTATTATTTTGATGATTTATGAGGCCGATAATTGGAGAAAATTGATATCCATAATGAAACAATATTTAGAATTTTCTCATTATTTGATACAAATATTGTTTTTTATCATTTTTTAGAAAATTGACTCCAATCAACGATAGTTATGCTTTGGAAGGTGAAATTCTGAAATTCTAGATAGATATGTTGAGTTTAAGGATCTTGGGGTACGTTTAAACTATAAGCTGTCCTTCTCTGAACATATAACTTGTATCACGGTTTCTGCTTCTAAGATGTTGAGTTATTTGGTCAGAGATTGGGACGACTTTGTTAATCCTGGCACAATGAAAACGCTGTACTACTCTTTTATTCGCAGTAAACTGGAATATGCCTCTATAATTTGATCTCCTGTGCACATTAACTCTATTGTGGCCTTGAAGGCAGTTCAGAGGAAATGTTTGAAGTATATGTACTTCAGATGTTATAGGCAATATCCTTCGAGAAGCTTCAACCATTCCATCCTAATCGATATTCAAGGAATGCAATTATTGAAGTTGGGGCGTGAACGTTTCTCTTAAAAATTTTGCACAATTCGATTGACTTACCATTTTTTCTCATCAAAATACATATTCGCGTACCAAGACCTGGTCTGAGGCGTAATAGAACAATTTATGTCGCTTAGAGCAGATCAAATTTCAAAGTTCTCCTATCTACTGTATATGTAATCTTTATGTTCTTGTGGTCGATGTGATATCTATTTTGATTGGCTATCAGTGATCTTGGCATGCCACTCAGAACAGCGCAATGGGATGTCGTGATATTTTCATATACTTTTCTGTTGTCTACATATGACTTAGTTATACGTAATATTTTAATTTTAGTTTGTGTCATTTGTTAACTATATATTAATATTGCAATCGATTTTAATTTTATATTTATTCATCAAATATATTTCGTTACTAATGGTCAACTTCTGCTGACCATATGGAACATTGTGAAAGACAATTTTTCATTTTTAGTTTGTTTCATCTGCTTATTGTTCAGTACTATTTCAGTTTATTTCAATTTAATTTCTTCATTGTATATTTTCGCTTATATTCTCTTTTGTGTTTCGTTCATGTTTTCTTATTTATTATTATTATTTGTGTAGAAGTTGTTATTTTTTCTCTGTAATTGTATGTATATCTGTTGGGAATAAATGTATCATTATTATTATTATCATTGGAAACCATAAGTTGATGCGTTATAGGTATATAAGTTTTGCGAGCACGGATATACTAACAATTTCTTGAGTTCTCGCATATTCACCTATTTACGTTGTCTTTGCAATGTGAGTATCTGAAAAAAGGTACCGAATGCTATGTGGTCATGTGCATCAACCAGAGGAAAGCTCTTGCATCAAAGTGAATGGAGGTCTGAACTGAACCATGTACAAGAATGTATCATGGGTGCAGCATATTACATAAACACTACTCTGCTAAAGGTAGGAATTTTCAAAAAACTATTCATACATTCGAAGATGTATATACGGTCACACTATCTACGAAGCCGCCGGATACATTACTGAGTCAAGTTTTTGGAACTGGCATATTTGTGCGAAATATTTTAGAAACTAAATAAATGGTATTGCAAGGCAACAATGCGCATATAAAATTTCTGGAGAGGTTTGATGCGTTCAGTATGAAACTGCAGATTGTTTTGCGCAGTCATATGTGTAAGTCACATGTGATGGTTTTCTCATCAGATCATACAGCTCTATTCACAGAACACCTCTCGATGTTTATCGAATGGTTCTCGAAATACTTTTCAGATGACAACGGCAAAAATATAATCATAAAAATATAAGAAAAGATCATTTTTTTGC
This sequence comes from Henosepilachna vigintioctopunctata, assembly GCA_030704895.1. Lineage (NCBI taxonomy): Eukaryota > Metazoa > Arthropoda > Insecta > Coleoptera > Coccinellidae > Henosepilachna > Henosepilachna vigintioctopunctata. Next base: position 4,271,545 of record JARQZJ010000035.1, read on the forward strand.
ACAACGTCTACAAAGATTCACATTACAAGAGGAATAGAGTCTCATTAATTATCGGTTGAAAATGAATATTCAAATTTATCTGCAAAACCTTTAGAACTTTTCTTCTTCAAAATCAGATTCGGATAAAGCTGAAGATTCACCTGTAGCTATAATTAATAACGAATATCCATCCAGAATTAATCTGGAGTAAAAAATTAAACATTGTCAAGCTTCATTTACCCCGTTGAAAAAGTGTATGTACCTATCAGCAAGCTTACACGTCACATTGATTTTACTGTACGAGTCGTTTTTGTTTCTCCCAAGTTCGTCTTGTTGTTTTGTCTTACATTTCTATGTTCTAGAAAATGTAATAAAAAACTCAATTTCAAATTGTGAATATTTGAAATTTACCTACTTGAATATAATTGTAATCTTCCTCTTAAATTAGTTTCTAATTACAATGAGTATTAGAAAATAATATTACCAATATTGCTATTCCAAACTATCTTATTTTGACTGACTGGTTAGAGTAGTAATCTTTTCTTCTTCGAATTATATCCAAATATTTGAAAAAATGCGTGTTATTCTCACCAATTTTATGACTTTATTATTATTGTTTATCAAAGATAAACCCTGGTCATGTTAGGAGTTATGGAGCAATATTGCGCTGATTTCAAGAACTTCCTTGTAGTCAAGACACCAGCTCTTTTACCTTAATGTATCAAGTCAGTTTCTTCGGGCTCTAGGAAATAATTAATTCGATAAATATTCGGAGAATCGAGTAGTGCTGAATTGATCATAACATTTCGAGAAAATTATAATTATACAAATATTCAGATTTTTATATGAACTGTTTCAGTAATTTATCGTTTATTTCCAAAGAACTACAAGTGTTGGTAAAATGAAAAGTGGAAGAACTCGAGAAAACCTTTCAATTTAACTTCGACAAAGCGACGTCGTGATCGCGAACCGACAAGAAAAGCGACGTTTTGTGCGATATCGGTTTCCAAGGCCCGCTGTCTCTCTATGTATGTGTATAGATTGTCGATAGTCACGCCAAACGTGATTCCTTTTTCCGGTAAAAAGAACGCGGTTAAGTGAAAAAGTTTCTTAATTTGGAACTCCCTGACTTTTTAGTTTCAAAGATGAAAAACGGGAGTAAAGAGTTTGAGAAACTAATTTTCTGCCACATTATTAATATAAATACACCCGAATATCAAATATATTTGTGCTGAATTGTATTGTTCTGGAATGTATACTGTTATCAGTCAGATAAAAATGTTAATGAAAAGATAAAGATAGAAGGGCGCCAGCAAGTGGTTAACTTGCAAAAAAAAACAAAATTAGTGTACAAAAGTAACTGCATCTAGAAAGACACAAAAGGTAACTAAAAAACTGAATCTCAGAGAGACTCTCAAATTTATAAACTCCAAAGTAAATTATAAGCTACACCCAGATTTATAATGGAGAACTGCATAGCATTTAATAAACTTCAGAAAATTGATAGGCAAATAGATATACTAGGTTTTCACTGAAACGATTAGAGAAATCAAATAGATACTAGATAAAGATAAGCTAATAGATAAGATGTATATAAGATAGCTGCTGGTAAAATTCAAAACAAAATGTTGTACACTTAAAAAAAAATTTGTAGGTAAGATAATAAGAGAATTTAATTTATATGAATGATTAATCTGTCGAATGTTCATCACCAATATCCCGAGAATTTATAAGATGCGCAAATTTTACAATTACAGACATAAGACAATACATACTCTCGCATCTTAGGCCAACAATACAATAGTGAAATTCTAGATAATGTTTTTGAAACACCTAAATAACTGTAGCTGATAGGTTCGTCGTGATATTTTATAAGTCAACTCATGAGCTCTAAAAAAGTTGGAGTTCATCAACATATTGCAATACTCAACATAACAAATATATAAAAGTTTAAAGTCAAAAAAAGTTATCATATAGATAAATTTTCAAAAATTAGGTAAACCAAAACATCCACCAAACTATGTGAGTGAAATTAAATAGGCAAAAAAAATTATGAATCAAAAATTGAAGATGAAGACTTCTAAGTGAATAAAGCAAAGGTAGTTATAGATATCGAGATAATTCAAAATAATAAAAACATAAAAAAATCAATTTCATAAATGCAAACTAGAAATTGAGTTTACGAAGGCAATTCACTTATCATAGACTCGTGCACAAATTATTACCACCGAGAATCAATCAGAACAGAAAAGAAAAAACAAAAAAAAATCGTGCCCTTTACGTTGGGACGCCAATTGTATAACCCCCGTGTTTCCCTTTAAAAATAACCCAGGCTAGCCAATAACGAGGGGTCACACATTCGTTCTGATCGATACTCAGTAATAAAAAATTAAAATGTATGAATTTACTAAACTTCTTGCATTTACAATAAAATAAACTATTTTATCTACGTATAGTAGATATAATATATATACTTCACAGACGTTGAATTCCCAAGTTGTCCTTTAATATTCGCTGCTTAAAACTCCAGCGAGTGGTTTATAACGCTCCAATAACGGTGATTTTGAGGCTCTAGCCAAGATTGAAGTATAGTTCCAGTGAACGTTGAATTACAGTTCCATCGGAGGTACTTTCAGCTCCATCGGAGGTAGTTTTACAGCTACAGCGGAGGTAGTTTTACAGCTCCCGCGGAGGTGACTAAAAACATTTAGGCAAATCAACATCCTATTTTTGGTTGAAGTTATTCCAAGGATTTCTGTAGGGTTTCGATGGCACAATCACATTTACAAATAGTATGATATACTTTGAATATACTAAGAAATAAAGTAAGTGTTCTAACATTAAATATGAACATGAGATACGAACACGTGGAATTACCCATCGTTAACCCACAAAAATCTTGAGCCAATTCGAAAAATTAAATGAGTAGATAAATCGAGAATAATTTAAATTAGAAAGTGTAATAATGATTACTGCAATATTGAAAGATAAACAACTTGAAAAGATATAAAAAAAATGAAAATGGCGAAGTGAATAAAATAAAAAATTCAACTCAGGTTTTAAAATAGAATTTCTTTTCATAACTTACCGTCAGTTTAGACGCCACAGATAATTAATTAAACCACTTGGTTATATAAATAATATAAGAATATAATCAAATTAATTATAATCTACAAAATCTTATATTTAAGATTACGATGTTACTTCTTAGATGGATAATTAACGAAAAAGAAAGGTGAAACGTGAATTCTGCCCACTTTATCTGCATTTTTTATGTACGCATGTTATCGCGATCGAGTCCAGCGACGAAGAACATAAAAAGTAAATCAACAATTCAGTGACGGCGGTTGTGTGGGGAATTCACACGTTACAATATATATATATATATATATATATATATATATATATATATATATATATATATATATATATATATATATATATATATATATATATATATAAAACTCTCAGGGAGCTGTCTACATAAATGTTATCAACAAGAACTAATTAAAATAAAAATTAAATTAACATTCGTTCTCGTTGACAACTTTTGTGTAGACAGCTCCCTGAGTGAGGCGTGATCTGGAGCGATTAGACATGGGATTATTCTTACACATTGCGGATTTTCTGTAGTGTTAGAATGAAATAACTACAAAGCCTTCCACTCTCACTCTTGTTGTCATGAGTAGGAATCTTGAACGCCAGGGAGAGTTTATACGTCCTTTCTCCGATAGAGGGAGCCTACGTGAATGTTTCACTAGGTAAAATTGTCCTCCATTTGGTAGAGGACCTATGTTCGTTTTGAAAGTCATCGATTCTTGATTGATAGATTTAATATGGACTGATGATTCATAATAATGATGAAACAATGATGAACTTTTTGAAACGCTCTTAATATTCATTCTCGAAAGTGATGGGTTCGTTCTCGTTGACAACATTTGTGTAGACAGCTCCCTGAGAGTTTTATTTGCAATATTTCGATATTTCTATTAAGAGTCTCAGTATTTACTATATATATATATATATATATATATATATATATATATATATATATATATATATATATATATATATATATATATATATATATATATAAATTTTTGAATTCTCAAAACTCTTTCAAGTGCTTTGTGCAAAATGGTTTATTTGGCTGCAATGTGGCAGCTGAAATGTATTGTGTTTGGTAAATCCACTACATGTGTAGATAAATATGAACAGAAGATCGAGGAGCACTCGATTTTCCGAAGTTTCACCGAACGATAGCCGTCAGTTCGTTTCACGCAATGCCCTCTCATTTTTTTACAACTTGTTTCAACTCCAATTTGAGCCATTTTTTATTCACGAGCCGCCGCCGCCGCCAGAACATAAACTGGCGAACAAGTTTCCGCGTGCCGTTAAAGTTGTATAAAGCGCGTCATTGAATTATTTATTCGATTTAGAGAGGGTCTCGGAGAGGGCGGTGGAATTCATCACTTCCCAGTACATAAAAGATTGACCGGACCGGGCTTAACAGCTTCGATCTTATTCCGTTTTTCCGTTCGGAGGTAAATAAGTTTTCCCTGAAGTCGTTCGTTTTGGGTAAACTTGCATTATACGCCAGATGTCTAATCAAGTCGGAGAATGGCTGATGGGTGTGGAGGGGCTGGCGGAGCGTTTTTATGTGACTCTAGTAAGTAAGAAAAATAAACACTTCTAGTCGATGTCGAATTGTTGATTTGATCTCGTTATCGATGAGGCGGCGCTGTAAGTCTGGAAAAACGAAACGAGGCTCAACAACATTTTAAAAGATGAATATTATGTACATACATCCATCTGAAACGTTAGTTCTGTTCAAATCTTCACAATTATTGAAAATAGTGGCCAATATATCGCAACCCAGGACTTCTCAAACTTTGCATCATGACGACCCCAGAGGTGGGGTGGTGATTTGATCGAGTCTGCTGAGCGACGTACGAATTCTGATTAAGCGAACACTTGGAAAAATAGTTTCCAGTCACTATCGACACTTTCAACAGAGGAAGAAAAACTATTAATAGAATTGTCGTTATTTCACGCTAAAGCTCCAATACTATAAGGATTCGAACACTTATAAATTCAAACACTTTGAATTTTGGAGCTCAGTTTGTCATGAATATCGTGCTATTAGCACTGCTACATTAAAGGTTCAATTCAAATTAAAGAAAATTAAAAATTAAAATTAATGTTACAAATTTAGAAAATTTCAGGTTACTAAGATGTAGCACAACGTTAAGAGACAAATCTGTATGACATGGAGGTTTGCTTATGTTTAATAGTTTGTAAAAAGAATTAAAAAACAGTGTAAATATCAAAAAGTATACATGAGAAACTTAAAAAATTATTTAATGACATTGTAATTGTGAATTTTGAATCATGTACTTTCAAGTTGATATATGGCTCTACCAAGATTTGATTGCTTTTTATTGTTTTTGTAGTAGCGTTGATGCTAAATAAAGTCTTATTATTATTAATATTATTAAAGTTCAGTTCAAAAAAATGCCTAGGAAAAGGAATGAAAGTGGCAATTTCCAAACTGAAACTCCGGTTTCAGAAGTAATGCTCAGAAAAGCAAGCAGATCGAATTAGCCAGCTAATTACATAAATCTCTCCTTTGCTTATGTTTTCATTCCGTTCTTTGTTTTTTAATGAAAATTATAAATGTCCAAGTAGTGTTCTTCTGATAACTTATTACTACTCGTAGCTTCGTACTAAAATTGGTGAGGATTTTTGTAGAAATCAATGTCACAGTAAAAAAAGGTTACCTCTTTCTCAACCCTCAGCAACCGAATAGTGTCTCATGAACACATTTTTGAATTTTGATATTAATGAAGGACCTGCACCGTGGTTTCGTGTTTTCTACTCTTGGACTTTTATCATTCATATGATTCATTAAAAATTTCAGATAAAAATATATAATTTGCCCCAACCGTTTCTTCAAAAATACAGTATTGAAACCCTGATGTGTATGTTGAACACTTTGGGATATTCTACTTGTTTACTGAAACTGGACATCTCAATAAACAATTTAAATATATTTTAGAGTGTATTTGGACTGTATTTGTATTTGTGACTTTGGACTTGCTCATACTGCAGGAACTGTAGCAGATGAAAAATATAAAATTGCAGAGCAGATAAACTTCATCTGTTCTGATCAAATCTTTCGATTGATGCAAAATTCGTTTCTTTTGATGGTCAAGTACCGTTCTAGTTGCTTGAAAATTTGAAACTTTTCGCATTCATCAGATTTGAAAGTGCTTTCAAATCTGATAAGTGCGCAATGAAAATTTAGTACATATGTGTTAGTAACACATGTAATCCTCTATCTGTAATACCATGTTTTGGAGATCATGGAAATAATAGGGTAGAAAATTTAGTTGCTACTATTGTCACAAAATAATGTGAACAGACCACCAAACGAAAAGGAACATTATCTTCGATAATTACTTTACATACCTGGATGTAGTGAAATTCTCATATTCTTACGTACTACTTAACATAGTTGATACTATGAGAAAAATCAAGCGATACATGCCTCAAGAGTTTCAGCCTAGTGAAAACTACAGCGATAGTACCATCATATTTGGGTTTACAAAACAAAGTGGAGAAAGGAAATGATAAGTCAGAGATAAACTTGTATTACAACGAAACAAACAGAGGCATGCATACGCTTGATCGAATTGTATATAAAACCCCGACATAAAACGAATAGGTGAACTGTTGCATTTTTCCAAAATATTGTACACTCTGTACACTTTAGACTCACGTCACTGAATATATGAACACTCCGAAGCAACGAAAGCCCAACTCCCACAGAAGAATCTACGGACGAAAATTGCGACGGAACAGGTAAAACCCCATATTACAAGTCGCGTGAACAGAGAACTAACTGCATACCGAATACCTTAAGAAAGCAATGGGGGATATTATTGGAAAAAGAGAGCAACCAGTTGGAATTCAACTGGTTGCGGAGTTACCAGTAGTTGCGCAACTAGCGGAACTACATGCTGATAAACCTAGGATGTAAATTATGTCCATCAAAATATCTAGAAATTTTAAGCAGTCTTGCGAATCTACTATTCGCAAGACTGCTTCATCAATCATCTTCATCATCTGTTATATCACAAGTCAGGTCTGTGATATAACTGACCGTTATATCACAGATAGTTAATGTTTCTCAGCGAAAACAATGAGAAAATTAATAAGCATAATGAAATCTTAGCTAGGTATTTGTTGAAACATTTTGAAAAATGGAGATCCTAAGAAGTATATGAAGTCTGTCGGACAATAATGGGCAGTGAGGAAATACTTGACTGTTTTTTTTTCAGCAAGGTTAGTAATTCTCAATATATCCATATTATTCACAAAAATGAATGCATCGTGTTGCTCATCGATGAATGTTTCATGCATTTATCGATTTTTCTAATCTGGAGATGTTTCCAGTTTTTATATCTGAAACTTGACTTCGCCATTCTGATGAGAGCCAACAACCTCAACACACATGTCAACATGTGTTGAGATGTGTGTTGAGTATATTGAATATTTACCGCACGTTCCAAGTGCGGTATATACTTCCATCTACCACTTTCGTTTCAATACTTTGTCCTGCGCTAATTTTATAGATAGTTTTTGAAACTTTTTCAACAATAACAGCCTTTTTTCATTGAGAAGATCTCTGTTTCCCTTGATGCTTCGTTAAGAATATCAACGTTGTTAAAACTATTGACTAATGTAGAATAAATAAATAAATAAATAAAAATATATATATATATATATATATATATATATATATATATATATATATATAAATGCAATGTTAGTCGCCGATTATTATGAAAGGAAGATACAGAGTAGTGGGGTATGCAGTAACAAATAAAAAAAATGAAAACTCTTGAGTGTAAAAAAAAAGCTTGTATTCTCTTTAAGGAGTTTTATTTTTCATTTTTTGCCGTATACCCCAATACTCTGTATCATAATTTTTTTTTTGTTCTTTATATATATATATATATATATATATATATATATATATATATATATATATATATATATATATATATATATATATATATATATATATATATATATATATATAGTAAAAATACGAATCTTGGGTTTTTGGTTCAATTAAAACAAAATGATGTTTAATAATAAAAATAAAATTTTATAATAACCGAAACGTAATTTGGAAATAAATTAACATATAATATGAATAAAATGGTGCACGAATCAGATAGATTGTCAAATGTATATATATATATATATATATATATATATATATATATATATATATATATATATATATATATCATATTTTTTTTGAAAGTTTTAACCAGTAACATATATTTTTTTGATATGAAAAAGTTTATTTTTGTTAACTTTTCGTATGTTATATATCAATTTATATATATATATATATATATATATATATATATATATATATATATATATATATATATATATATATATAGTAGAGCTAGATATGTGAAGGTGTACGATGTGATCCTCCATTATCCTGAAAGAGATAAATGTTAGAGAAATATTGAAATCGATGCTACATCCGATTAAGTGCGAGACATATTTTTCGTTCTGCAAGTAACTCGTCAGTCGCACCACGACCATTGAAGTGAGGCAACGATTTCAATCCCTAAGCATCTTCTTATGACTCCAAGTGGAATACTGTAGAGTAATGAATAGCTATACCCGTAAGTATAGAAGAGATGTGAAATGCTATATCATCATATGATGTTTTCAAATGTCAATAGGTTGCGTTAGTAGTACGCTCGCGGTTGTTCCCGTAATTATTTCATTCATTTATTTTTTAAGCGTAAAAACGTTATTTTGTTAGTTAGGTTGCGTTACTAACGCAATCTAATGACATTTTAAAACATAATATGATGATATTTGTTAAATAGACATTATAGTTCAGTAGATACCTACGTGTATAGAAAAGATGCGAAAGTTCGATGCTTGGTGTGTCTGTAATTTGAGAGATGTTTTCTATAGATGGAAATGTGGAGTATTCATTACTCTACGATAGTTCACTTGGAGTCATAGTAAGATACTTGTGGATTGAAATCGTTGCGTCACTTTGATGGACGTGGTGCGACTGACCAATTCTTTGCAGAACGATACATATGTCTCGCACTTCGTTCAGGTGTGGCCTTGGTTTCAATATTCCTCTAACATTTATCCCTTGAAGGATAATGGAGGCATTACATCGTTCACTTTCACATATCTAGCTCTACTAATGCATTCTTTCGGTTAATTTGAATTTTTCGAATGAATGTTTTAGTGTTCATTTTCTTAAATATTTCATTCAGAAAACTTCAAAAAGCACAAAACCTTCATTTCTCATATATATATATATATATATATATATATATATATATATATATATATATATATATATATATATATATATATATATATATATATATATATATATATATATATATATATATATATATATATATATATATATATATATATATATATATATATATATATATATATATATATATATATATATATATATATATATATATATATATATATATATAGATCTTTATTACAAAGCTGAACCATGTGGAGTTTATGACAATTCTGAACCACTCATAACCCAGGTATTGAGCTCTTTTGTTACGACGTATATTATATCAAAAACATGTTGAAAACTTATAATTCACTTATATACTCTTAAAATTAAATTAGGAAAAAAGTGTATACAAAACATTATTTCGACTGTCCTGAACCATGTTACATTTCTCACAAATCTGAACCAGCGTATATAAATATCATTATCCGTACATACAACCCTGAGCCAGCCAGTGTTGCCACATTTTATTCATACATGCCAATCATGCCATCCGATATTAGAAAATTCAAAAGTAGTAAGAACTTTACAATTGGCAAGTGCAGTTGCATATTCTCTGTTACAGTTTCATGGTCAGAACTATGCTTCACGAGTTTGGTGTTTCATTCACTGAATTTTTTTTTCTCTAGAATTATCTACATGAATAATTACATCGAGAAAAAAATTAACATTATTTCAAGGTACCAAATTTGCCCTCATATTCCTTGAATCGGAAACCAATCAACGGAGAAAAATATTTCAATAATATGGAGAATTTTCAATTTTTTCAACAAAAATTTCGACAACCAAAGAGTTTAAAAATGCAATATTCGGAAATTTATATGAAATTTTCAACTATCAATTGTGTAATTATTTGAAAACTTGGACACTTATGTATTTCTCAAGTTTATGAATCGGAATTCCTCAGGATCTGTTTTAAAAAAGTTTGGATCACGCAGTGATCGACAAACACGTGTCGGGGAGTTTCATTACGTCACCATCGATATAGTTGTATTTTTTTTAAACAAAGCTTCAGACATAGCCTGCTTTTTGAATACATGTCAACGATTAGCCATATTTGCGCTTTGCAGTATGAATTCTGGGATACTTGCAAAAAAATTGCCATCTTTGCAGAAACTTTTCAGATGCAATTACAAATAATTTGCAATAAAGCAAGGACGACCACGCCTAGGTGCACAAATTGCGGCGGCGAACATTTATAAACAAATGTGAACTGCGCTAAAAATCCGAACAACCCTAACGTTAAACCAACAACCATTGGGAAGCTCAAGCCAGCTCCACAACCCACGATCAACTTCTGGCAAAAGAAGACCGAAGAGACAGCGATACAACCAAACCAGGAAAATACCCCCGAAAAACCAAAGGCAATCAAAGCAGACGACGAACTTGCTACAATCCTGGGAAGAATGCTCATTGCATTGAGCAACACCAATGCCACGACAAAGCAAAAACTGGACTTCGTCAATGAGCAAGAAAAATTGATTAAATTGTTTAGGAATAAAGCTTAAACAATTTTATCGCACAAGATAAGAATCGGATTCTGGAATGGGAACTCAGTTCTTTCCTAAAGGGGAGAACTGATTCTATTTCTGGAACAACAGATTCAAGACTGTCAACAATTTCAAGAACTGTCTGACAGTCGACAATTTCAAGACTGTTGTTGAACAAGATTCAACAACAGTAATTCAAGATTCAAAATTTCAAAATATATAGAACAGATAGATTAACAGGAAGAGGAGGATGAACCGCCATCCTCGTCAAACATCGAATTACTCATGAAGAAATAGAAACAACCACACTCCAAACGATAGAACATACAGGAATAAAAATGCGTACAAGAAAAAGAGACTTCATATGCTACGCCGTACACAATTCACCGCCCAACGCAATATGCGAAGTAGATATCAAGAAACTGTTTCGGTACAATTCAGCGAAAATTGCAGCAGGGACCTAAATGCAAAGCACACTGTATGGAACAGCAGAACGGCAAATGCATAAGAGAAAGAGCTACTAAAGATGGCCAACGAATAAACGACAGCCATTTCATAATTGCTGCACCCATCGCACATATCTATCTATGCGCTAGATCAAGTACAAACGATCTACTAGACATCACGGTCATCAAAAATGTTTACTGGACGTACCAATTAGAAACAATTATGGACTAATCGTCGGACCATTCCCCGGTGATCTTGGAACTTGAAACCGAAGCGGAAGCCAAGCCCCAAATGAAAACTCGTGCAAACTGGATAAGGTGCAAAGAACTATTCAGAACCAAGAAACAATACATAAACAACGCAGAACCACTAGAAGAAGCCGCCAGGAGGAGTCAACAACAACAAAAGAAGTCACAAGAAGGGAACCAATACCACCCCAACTGAAAATACTACCGATCAAGAACAGAAGCGCACTCAAAATATACCGAAGAACATTACATCCAGAAGATAAGAAACTTCTGAACAAGCTGATTCAAGAAGTAAAAGAACAATTGAGGGAGCATAGGACAGAAGGCTGGAGTCACTGGAAAGTGAAAATACCTCACTCTGGCAAATGGCTAAACAACTAATGAATAGGAAGACAAAAAGAGAGGTACCAAGGGTCCTCCACGTAGACGGAGTTGAATATACAGACGTTGACAAAGCGGAAGTCTTCGCAACTCACCTGGAATCTCAGTTCACTAACAACCCGGAAAGCCGAGATGTCGAAGTCATCTTCAATATGAATATAAACAGAATAAGTACAAGAATAGAAACACCAAATGAAAGCGCAGAAGAAGAAGAAATAGAAGAAGTAACCGAACAAGAGCTCAAAACCATACTGAACAACCTGAAAGCCAGGAAAGCGCTAGGGCCGGATGGAATTGAAAACAAGGCACTGAAATACTTACCAGAAGAAGCAATCCAAGAAATTATTGAAATTGCACTTGGAGGCTTCCGTATTGAACAATTTCCGAAAACATGGAAGCGTTCAGTAACAAAAATGTTACACAAGAATGCAAAACCAGGAATGGAAAACGCCATCTAACTGCTGTCCTGGAATCAACCAGGTCAGTTGATTGCCTGCAATAAGCAAAGTCATAGAAATAATTCTGAATAGAAGACTGAAAACTTTTGCCGACCAAAACTGTATCCTTCCCGAACACCAATTCGGATTCAGAACGGAACACTCGACACTACATCAACTGGCTAGAATGACAGAAGACATCAAGGACAAACTCAATATATCAACATCAACTGGTGCCATATTTTTGGATATAGAAAAAGCTTTCGACAAAGTATGGCATCATGGATTGATTACAAACTAAAAGAAGAACAATTTCCGAGAAAGTTAGTGAACATATTCCAGACATACCTACGTGGAAGAAACTTCAGAGTGAAGATAGTAGAAAAACTATCGAGCGAAAAGAATGTCAGAGCAGGAGTGCCTCAAGAATCAGTATTTGACCCATTTCTCTACAACATATACACGGCAGACATACATAACTACCCCAAACAGATGCAAAATAGCCCAGTTCGCTGACGACACTTCACTCTACATATCAAGTGGAAAAAAAGATGGTGTTCAAAAAGGACTACAGGAAGATCTGCAAATGATGAAAAAAATAATTCGAAAAATGAAAAATCAAAGTGAACCCAAACAAGACTATTGGGGTTTACTTTAATCAGAAAAAGAGGAGAGAGAAACCACCGAAAATAATCTTCAATGGTCGTTTCATCCAGTGGGATAAAAATACGAAGTACTGGACGAAAACTTAACATACAGAACACACATTTCTGAGAATGTCAAGAAAGCATGCCTACCTGTACCCCGTTTTGAACAAAAATAACAGGATGTCAGACTAAAACAAAATTAAGATAAATGAGAGGTAATAATAAAAACTTGTCTAAAAATCACTGACTGAACAATTATTTATTCGACTAGTTTCGCCTTTTACAGCATTATCAAGAATCTTCTTGATAATGCTGTATTGATAATGCGATCTTCAAGAATCTTCATCGTCCATTGAATTTAAAATTAAGATAATAAAAACGATCATTTTACCAGGGCTCCTTTATAGAGGCGAAGTTTAGGAAATGGACAACGCACGAATTGATAGACTCCAAGGTTCTCTGAATACAATAGTACGCACAGCCGTAGGAGCACCAAGATATTTACCCAACCAGAATCTGCATGGAGAACTGAAAATCAAGAAACTCACGGACATGATAAAAGAGAGAAGAAATAAGATGCTTGAAAATATGGAAGCTCATAAGAATAATCTTATAAGAAGAACAACAGAGATTACGCCCAGAACATCAGGTGGAAGAACATCTCTATCCCAATGGAAGAGAATGATAGAAGAGAAAAGTTTTCAAGAGAGCAAGAAAAGGAAGTGCTAAAAAAGCACTAAAACATAATATGTGAAGAAAAATTACAAATGCCATCGTAGAAAAGAAGCAAAAAAGAAGATGAGGAGGAAAAGGATATTAATCCAGACCTCAACAAAACTCAGTGCCGACCTTAGACTTTTTACTGCTTCAGCTTGGCAAAAAGAATATGAAGTGGCGATAATGTTCTATTACTCATCCAAATATTTTTGCTTGCGGTTTTCTAGAACTTTATTACTATTGACTTCTGATCCTGTGTATTCGAAAATGAGAACATTGAAAACATCAAAAAAACATTGAAAACAAATCAGTGAATTTGATATCGGCGCATTATTTCAACTTTTAGTCAATTGGAAAAGTATGAATGAAATATATTTCAGAATCCATACACACAAAAAAATTATGGTAAATGAAAAATTGTTGAATATGTATCACACATCTAAAGGACGCAGCACAAATTAATTTTTTGATAATGAGATGTATACTATCTGAGATGCTACCTGACATACCAAAAAAGGGAATCAATTCATGTAGTTATCAAAAAATCGATGAATGAATCTATAAATTTTTTTGATTTCATTCTGAATTCTGAATTTTAAATGAAACAAGTTCTAAAATCACTGAAGTCTGTATTATACAATCAATTTCGCCATCATTTATCAAATATCTCTTTATTATTCAGAATCAAAACTTTTGAAAAATCAAACTATGATATCACATTACAAGACACTTATCTTCTTCGATAAAAAAATAAAAGAATTCAGTATGCGTTTGGAAACAAGCTGCGGGTTAGGATTAAATTGAATTAAAGAGAATTGCTCGAATATTAATGACTGTAAAGAATGTACAACGTTGCCGGATGTAATGGTTCAGATTTGTTCTATAGAAATTGGCAGCAAGCGTGTACATACGCTCGTCTACAAACGGTAATCAGCGCCACAAGTGGTAGACACCGCAACTAAATTTTGGAGTTTCAGTCAAACCTGAACCAATTCAAAAATCAATATTACGTATTCCTAACACACCGAACAAGCATTTTATGATGATAAACAATCCTGAACCAGTATACTGGTTCAGGATTGTTCGCCTGGTTCAGGATTGTATTATCGGATTGGTATTAGTGGTTCAGCTTTGTACTAAAGATGAATATATATATATATATATATATATATATATATATATATATATATATATATATATATATATATATATATATATATATATATATATATATATATATATATATATATATATATATACATATATATTTTCAGTGTTTAATTGGGATTGCAGTCTAGGACAGGAAAATCAGTTACCTCTTTAGTATTTTCCAAGCTTTCGAAAAAAAAAGAAGAAAATAAACATTTTCGAAAGCTTGGAAAATAATAAAGAGGTAACTGATTTTCCTGTCTTAGTCTGCAATCCCAATTAAACACTGAAAATACATATCTACAGTCGTTAAACATTCAACTATACATATATATATATATATATATATATATATATATATATATATATATATATATATATATATATATATATATAGATATATATATATATATATATAGTTGAATGTTTAACGACTGTAGATATGTATTTTCAGTGTTTAATTGGGATTGCAGTCTAGGACAGGAAAATCAGTTACCTCTTTAGTATTTTCCAAGCTTTCGAAAATGTTTATTTTCTTCTTCAGGGCTAAAATAGTACATAGTACAAAAATTAACAGTTTATATAGCAAGGCACTATAAAAAGTTTTTTCTTACAATTACTGTGAAGTTAGTCCGAAAGTACATTAGTTTTTTGAATTTTGAAAATAAGTACAAGTGTTCCCAAATGCATTGGGTTGGAATGTTACTGCATTCTACGTGTAGGGTAGTCGAAAGGAAGCGACGACAATGACTGTATTTCTCAATTTCGCTTTTCAAGTGGAGTGTTCCCAGATGTTTTCAAGGGCGTTTCTTACAAATATATATATATATATATATATATATATATATATATATATATATATATATATATATATATATATATATATATATATATATATATATCTTTATTTCATGTTGTCGTCTGCAAAGACACAAATATTTGCCTCGTAACGTAGCTCTCAAAGAAGCTTACCCTGTCTCCACATAATTTGAGTTCGAATGCTGGGTGTAGATATTTGTATGAATATCTCAGAGTTTAGTAGATGACATAAATATGTGATACATGCTGAGCAATCTCTAGAGAGCAATATGTTGTGATGTAGGTTCGTTGAGATAAAAAAGGAGGTGAATTTTAACATTCAACATTTCGAATAAATTCACATTATTCAAAAACAAATTCATTTTACGAAATAATGTTGTACAGTGAAACTAAGAGTTTGATTCGTTATCGTTCAGTCTTCATGAAATCTTCAATCAGTCTTCTTTATCTTTTCTTCGATTCATATTTCCGTTCTCAAGTGTTCTCCTAGCTTTATCCAGTCGGAGTTTCCACTACTTGAATCCTGAAAAACCTCTCGGACACGTTATTCCATTTCCAAACACATAACGACATGTAATTATTGCATGTCGCATGTCGCAAATAAGTCAATTAAGAAGGGACTTCTCAGTTACCATGATGACTTTTCTTTGTTCGACGGAAATCTGCATAACATTCATCCACCGGCGGGAATTTGCTCGAAAAACCAGTTTCGATATTTATGCAGTCGAGGGTGCGGTCGCGCGCGAAAAATGCAATTACTGGAGGAATGGAAAACGCAAGTGGAAAACTCGGCGTGTCCTCGTTAGCGAACTCCGACAAGTGGCTATTTTTAAACAACTTGTCGCTGCTTTTGTATCACATTCTCGCGAAGCTTTTTCCACTGCTAGTTATTGCTTTCAGTTATCGCTTTCGAATGCTAATTTTCCAGAGGAAGATCAGGCGAAAAATCATTTAATTAAAAAATTTGTTATGTTAAATATAAGAAATAGTAGTTACTTGATTCTGTACGTTATAGATATTAAAAAAATCTTCTACTAAAAAATGGAAAGTAATATAAAAAAAAAATTGGTCTTCAGCCCAACAGAAGTCAAAACAACAATTTATTTTCGTATCTGAATACGTATCATAAAAATCTACTAAATAGAATTGAATGCATTTTCAATGATTCATTGCTAAATACTTACTCAAAAATGGACTTTATTTTGCAGAAGGAAGGTATCCTAATATAATAATAAGTTCTTTATTCTCAACAGGTGTAACACCCAATTACAGAAAATAATAACAATGTTGAAAGCATAACAAAATAATTGAAATAAAAAGATAAAACGAAGAGCTCAATCTAATCTAAAAAAATAGTAACTTATAACTACATTATGGCATTCAATGAAATATTACAAAAGACTCAATCTAAATCGATTCATTTTAGTCAATTTTGTTTGTTCACATAACTCCTGATAATAAATTCTATGGAGTCAAAGTGAATGTCACAATTATTGTCAATTCTATTGAATGTAGACTCCATAAATCAAATGGGGGATTTTATTAGGGAGTTGGTCCTCGGAGTCTCTAGGTTGAATAATTCTGTATTACGAGAATTTTGCCTAGGAACACGAAAAAGCGGCCAAAAGAGGAGGACAATCAATACTATTGTGCAGTAATTTGTACAAAAATTTGAGTGATGCCAGATCATGCTGCCATACTCCAACTTGATACGGATTAGGGTATTAAATAGTCCTATGAATGTTGAGGAATTATTAAAATATTTGCCATTACGTATAACGAATCCATATATTTTCGCAGCAGATGAAATAAGTTGGGTGATGTGTGGGACAAAGGAAAGCTTCTTGTCGAAGACTACATCAAGATCTCACACCTTTTCAGAACGAGAGAACCTGACCACCGACGCTGTAATCACAGTCAATTCGGTCTCTTTTCCTTGTGCAAGAAACAACATTACACTTTGACACATTTAAACTCAAATAATTGTCCTCATACAACTAGCAACATGTTCCATCGCGAGCTGAAGTTGAACACAGTTGTCCTGTGATCTAACTTCATAATATAGTTTCAAATAGTCTGCGAACATCAAATGTGGAGTGTGAATATTATCCATCAGATCATTTACGAACAGAATAAATAACAGTGGTCCAAGATTAGACCTTTGAGGTATTCCAGAGGTAGGTTAAACTCATATGACTTTATACCCTCCAGCTGTACGAATTGACGTCGGTCAACCAGGTAAAAATGAAAAAGGTTGGTGAGGCTATCAGAGAATCCAAATTTGTTACGTAATTTCTGTACCAGTAGCGCATGAGCAACTTTATCATATTATCTTTATCTTTATTATTATAACTAATATCACTCGGATATCCCGTTATGTAAAAACTACTACCCCAATCTCCAAAACTACGGAGCAGATTTTAATATGGTCGAGATTTAATGACTTGAGAGCTATAAAAAAGTTTATTTGATTACAATTGGACTTCGGAAAGGAAAGTTATTTATATATAGAGTATAATACAAAATTTTATTTCAAAATGATTCATTAATATAATTTCGCAAATAATATTGGTAAATAATATTTGTCCGTTTATATTTTTTATGTACTCATGTATGGTTCCAAAATTTGGGAAATGCCAAGTTCGTATAAAATATAAATATTCCCATTGTGTGAAGGAAGACCAAAGTAGAGAGCAGAAGCTGCTAGTTAATTAAGATTTATGAAAACTGGTTAGGTATGTGTTCAATTATATTACAAGTTATCTTACCTATATTGTGGATCTAAGGGAGAATCTATTGTCCCCATAATCTCTTTTCAAGAAACAAATAATAATTCCTTCGTTTGACAAATAATAATCTCAATAATAATAATCTGAAAAACTAAATGTTGATTTGAAAGATCACTGAAATTGGAAACACAAGTCTATACAAAAATGTGATCTTCAAGAAAAAAATCAGAATTTTCTGAACGAGATTTTGATGGAATCAGCTAAGTTCGATTCCGACCCTTCTAATACATTACAGTTCAATTAAAAATTTTTGAAAATGTTGAATAATGCACGACCAATTCTCGGAGAATTGTGCATTCCAGCCCAGTAAATCTCCCAAACGAAGGAGTTCGTGCAGAAGCCGAAAAATAGTAACTTCCTCAGTTGAAGTCTTTTTAGTTTTTTTTCGATGTCCAACTTCGTACACCTCAAACTTCTGTCTACGCCGTTGTGATTTTCGAGCCAACAAGCTCGAAACAAGTGTCAACGTTTACTTCCAATTGCGGGCTATAAGGATTACTTCAACTTATACATATATAAATCGAATCGCCATATATGGAAATACACATTTACAAAAAAAACGGTTGATCTATTGATAAAATACGGTTTACCAATTATAAATTGGATATTAAACACTTGGTTCATTTTTATTAAATGATAATGTTTCGGGATGTTACTCCATTTTTAATAATTTGACTTTCGAAAACAGAAAGAATCGAATTGTCAAGCAATCAATATAATTCAGTGAAACTAAAAGAGAGTTCTTTATTCTATTCAGATTTGTAAAACTTAGAGATTAGTGGTAAGAAGCGTTACAAGATTAGTTACAAGAGGCGTACACTGATAAAAATATTTTCATAACTAGACAGCACAAATATCATAAACTATGAATGTGAGTTGCCTGTATAACAACTAATTCAACTTTCTTCAATATGAAATTCAGTAGTGCATAATTTACACAGATACCGATCATAGAAATTAAGTTAAACTATACTTCATTCCATCATTGAATGAACTGCATTCTTCGAGTATTAAATAGATTATGAGCTAGTAGAGAAGGGATGAATTGCGGACTGAGTGCATCCCTCTCAAAATAAAATTCAACAAAAAAATTTTTTTTATTTTTAAAAATGTAGTAGCTGATCTTTATAGATTTTTATGTGTTGAATCTTAACCTGACCTTAGCTTTTTCATATCACGCATAGTTTTCCAGCGATATGCTTCGTATTATATAGCATAAACCCCTATAGTACGGTATACGGAAGAATAAATGAAACACTGTTACATCATAAGCATGGTTTGTATTTACAGTGGCTACTCAGTAACATAATGAGGTAATACAGGTTTCCTTGTCAATTTTAATAGGTCTCTACTTCTTCTTCGTTGTTTTATTTGAAGCTTTGGACATGAGATTTGGAATTGGAACATGAGACTTCATCATCTTCGTGATCTAATTCCGATTGTACATCTGAAAATATTTCCGTTAAAATAGAATCATCTGGTGGTTCAGGGAGTGGTAAATCTACATCGTGCCCTATTGGTTGGATGGAAGGTTAGGACGGACGGTTAGGGTAGTTTAAAACCTTCTTGTTCTTTGAGTTATGACCAGTAATATCGACACTGCAAAAGTATCAATCATCGGAATGATTTGACTCCTCCATATCATAGGAACAGCAAATTTAAAGGCTTCCATCTCCTTTTTGACCATTTTCTTAGATCTTTGACACATACATAACACATAGATCTTCGACACATACAAAACCCCTTATGGGGGACAAAGATTCATCACCAAGTTCAGTTCCAAAGTATGATAGATAAAACTTTTCGACAAAATATGTGATGTTTCTTTGGTGTTGTTTAATAAAAGCTCATCATAAATATAACAAAACCTGTCAGCAGAATTTTCGCAACCGCGAGTAGACCATACTCAGCACATGTATAGGAATCTTGAAAGTTAAGTTTGGTTAACTGTAAACGAAAAATCAGCTGTTAACAGAAAAAACTATCAACGTTTTTAGGCCAGCAAATGTGTTTCGGCAGTGCTACCAACTTCATCCACACAAATAGATCTAGTTTGCCAGTTTTTCATTTTAAATACTAAGCTGTTCAATTCTTTAAAAATTTACTTGGTGAAAATCCTTCATAGCTATAGGATAATTCAAACACTTGAATTTGATGCACATGATTATTGTCACAACGTGACGCGTTTCCTCGATATAACAGACGCGACTCGAGACGTTAATACAATATGATTCGACAACAAATCTGACTGTACAAGTATATGAACAACAATATAATTAATGACAAGAAGAGCAACCATATTCTCAAATGCCAATACTGAACTAAATTCTTCACCTGAAAAGAGTTGTTGAGGTTTATTGGGATGTATACCCGAACTCTGTTCAGTGTGAACAACTTTATTTAACATAACTCTATACAACTAAATACATTTAAGTGCACTAATAATGTTTGTAGATGACAGTCATGTTGACTGCTTGGCGACCGAGGTTGCGTCCCGAGCATGCGCAGTCGTCTTTTCTTCTTTTTCCTTGCTGTGACTAGTCTATCGGTTGATGTATCCGGTGGCAGGATGTGACTAGTCGCCGCAGAGTCATCAATGGAAAATTATTTAAATACAATTGCCCATTGAAAAAATTATCAGCACTTTGGTGTCTATTGGTTTCTACTACTTCCTATAAATCTAATTGTGTGCGTTGATGAATATCGTGTAAAATTTCAAATGAACATGTTGTTATGAAAATAATTGTTTGATTTTCAGTAAAAAAGTGTTCATCATTGGCCTGTGTTATTTGCTGATTTGATTGAATTACTCCATTGTAGATTTAATGGACATCAGTTTCTTGGAAATGGCATTTAAGAATTTGAAAAACGATTTTCAGAAATTAGTTCCCGAAATGGAAACACTTTAAATATTCTAAAAATTTTCAGAAATATACTGAATAAATTCATTTCTCTTATTATTATATTTAATCAAGCTGACAGCTTTTGCGAGTATGAATATCTGTAAAACACGTACCCACACATACAAAAACACGCACGCACAAGGGATTGCTCTCGCACGCACGCACAGAACAAGATGAAAGCAGCCTTAGGCCCACTTTGATCTGTCGCCTTTCGCGGCTTGATAAAGCGCGCGTATCGGTGATGTAGTTGATAACTGAGGGAGAAATTAAGTATCCGCGAGCTCTACGGTGGCACAAAATGAGGAGCGCCGAAGTTTCGAAATGTACCTGCCGCCGCCGTTGCCAACCTCACCCCTAGCATCAGGGTAAGATTTAATTATGAAGGAGTCTCTTGCAGATGTTTCTTTCCGCGGGCGCACAAGCTCCTGTTATTTGTGGCTGAGGTAACTAATGGGGAATCGACTTTAGATGTTTTAGGAGATACATCGCCAGACGTTGATAATATCCTATAAAGGATTAACCAAACTTCATTTCATTATGAAAATAACAAATTCTCTTTCAGAATATTTTAATTACATCTTGATGTGAATGATAGAAACTTAATATTATAATGAATCTTTCAATAAAGAATACAAGATATATGAAGGGTGTTTTTTTTAGAGGTATAGAACTTTAAATTGCAATAAAACAACGATGATCATTCGATTGACAAGAATTTTTTTTTATTCGAAAGATCTTGTGGCATTACATTTTAAATATGATTTCTGGCATATGACCGCCACGGCTGGCTCGGATGTAGTCCAATCTGGACGTCCAATTTTCGATGACTTTTTCCAACATTTGTGGCCGTATATCGGCAATAACACGGCGAATATTTTCTTCCAAATGGTCAAGCGTTTGTGACTTATCCGCATAGACCAATGACTTCACATAGACCCACAGAAAGTAATCTAGCGGTGTTAAATCACAAGATCTTGGAGCCAATTCACAGGTCCAAAACGTGAAATTAGGCGGTCACCAAACGTGTCTTTCCATAAATCGATTGTGGCACGAGCTGTGTGACAGCTCCTGGACATCATGGTTGTTCAATTCAGGAATGAAAAAGTTAGTAATCATGGCTCTATACCGATCACCATTGACTGTAACTTTTTGGCCATCATCGTTTTTGAAGAAGTACGGACCATTGATTCCATCAGCCCATGAAGCGCACCAAACAGTCAGTTTTTCTGGATGTAACGGTGTTTTGACATACACTTGAGGATTATCTTCCTCCAAATGCGGCAGTTTGTTTGTTAATAGCCATTCAACCAGAAGTGCGTTCATCGCTAAACAAAATTCGCTTATGAAAATCGGGAACAACGGCAAGCCCATTCGACGATTCTACGCCTTGCTTGATGATCTTTTCTTCAATTATTGCACGAGTTGGATTTTGTAAGTACGCAAACGAAGATCCTTTCTCAAAATCTTCCATATCGATGGCGGATGGACTCATTCGGGTCTTCCTCAGTGCTACGCTCTACAGTAGCAATATCTTCTTCTGTACGCACCGTACGGCGTCTCTGGGGATGCGAGTTATCAATAAGAGTAAACGTGGTGCGAAAACGTTCCATGGTTTATCGAATTAACTGCTCTGATGGACGATTTTGTCGACGATAAAATGGACGTAGGGCGCGATACGTATTCCGCACAAAACCATTATTTTCGAAATAAAATTACTGTATTTGCAAGCGTTGTTCAGGCGTGAGTCTATTCATGATGAATTGCCAAACCAAACTGAGAATAAATCACTTCTCAGCTGTTAAATCCTTCGCCATCTTCAACAGTTGCCAACTTAAAGTTCTATAGCTCTAAAAAAACACCCGTTATATCACATTCAGATTGAGTTAATAAGATCAATTATTTTGTAGAAATTTAACAGTGCATTTCAGTTATTCAGATTCTTGTCTTGCAGAAAATAATAATATAATGTTGAATACTAACTTAATAATTAAAATAAAAGAGATATAAAAAAGAGCTGAATCTAATCTACAAAAACTAAAATAGTAACTAATAACTAAATAATAACATTTAATGAAATATTACAAAGAACTTAATCTAAATCAATTCATTTTAGTCAATTTTCTCTATTCACATAACTCCTAATAATAACTTCTATGGAGTCAAAGTTAATGTCACAATTATTGGCAATTCTATTGAATTACGGTAGACACCGTAAACTAAAAGGGGGATTGTATTAGGGAGTTGGTCCTCGGAGTCTCTAGGTGGAATAATTCTGTATTACGAAAATAGCCTAGAAACACGAAATTTCAAAGCGGACAAGAGAGGAGGACAATCGATACTATTGTGCAGTAATTTGTACAAAAATTTGTGTGATAAAGCTTCTCCCCTGCTCTGCAATGAGGTTAAACTAAATCGACTCAACAATTCGTTATGATTGACAAATCTCTGTGAATAAACTTTATCCTCCCTCCAAACTAGGACTTTGCAGAACCTTCACTGAATACCCTCAAGATGTCGTTGATGACAAGTGTATTTTATTTTTATTTAGCGTATGGCATACATGGATTTAGTTATAATTAGTTTAAATTGTTCACATTCACATTACGTCATAAAACATATGAGTGTATATCTAAAAATAGAAAAAAAAAATAAAGCACAAACACGATTATAAACATAAATATAGTTTTGATATAAATAACGATTTGAAGTTAAATTTCAAAATCGAGGCCATTAATCCAGTCCAGCACAGAGTCAGTGGCCTCATAGAAGTCGCTCATTTCTCCTCCGTATGCAGTAAGGGGGCACTCCATTGCAATATGATGGACAGTCTGGCGAGGCTTCCCGCAGTCACAGGTCGGTGTTTCGGTGAGTCCACACTTATAGAATGAGTCATGGCAAATGCCGTGAGACATTCTTATCCTGTTAAGTGTTTTCCATTCGTGGCGAGGCAGCTCCATACCTGGTAAGGACACTGTAGGATCAGTTATATGTACAGCTTGGGCTGGTTTCGAGGCTTTCCAGTATTCTCTCCATTTATTGGCCGTATTGAAATTATCTCTCACAAGCTTTTCTGCTAGCAATATTGGGGGAGATCTAGACTTCAATGACAAGGGGTGTAGACTTACTGGGGTGTAGACTAACTCGCGTCCGTGGCAGAAAGCTACACGTGCACCCTGGGTAATGCTAAATGAGTTAGAGCGATCTTCGGCAGCCAGACAATATCTCCGGATCTCCTGGCTACTATACATGGATTCACATGACAAGTGTAAATACAATGCCAAATCATGCTTCCTCCATACTCCAACTTGCTACGGATTATGGTATTAAATAGTCCTATGAATGTTGAGGAATTATTAAAATATTTGCATTGCATATAACGAATCGATATATTTTCCCGAAGGGACACGTTCATCTCATATTTCATGTTGAGTTTTTGTTGACTGAACAATATATCATTCCAAATTGTGAGTATTTTGCTCAGTGTATTATTGAATGAATTTTCCGAACAAGATTGATAAGAAACTTAACAAATAACTAAAAATACACACATTGCAACATTTATCTCGCCGATTAATGTTCAGAGGAAAAACTTATGCAATATTGGCTACTAAAGCAGTAGCAAAAAACAAAAAATATATATAAAAGTATTTTCGATAAAATTCAAAATATCATTGCTGACATAAACAATGATATTGTATAATGCAAACAGTATTGTTTTATTTTGATTAGTCAAAAATGTTCAAGGGAGCTCGACCTCTTTATCAATTACATTATTATTTCTGCAGATTTGCCAATACTCATTCTGATATCGAAACTCTGAATATATGTAAATTAGCCGATGATAAACTTTTAGATCAATTATTAGTTGAGCTGAATAGCAATAAATTTCCGAAGTAATATGAAATGATTGTGTGCGACTTTTCGTTACATTTTCAGGCAAAAAACTCTTTGATGTATATAATACGGTTTGTTGCAAATTTCTAATAATGGGAGCATATTTTCAAAAGAATTGCTAAATCATTTTTGGAAAATTAAACCTTACCTACATTTTATAAACATTAATATTCAATTCGAAAAAACACTAGTATAGAAATTCGAAAAAACAATTTGGATAGTTTCATTCAAACAAGAATCATTCACTATTATGCAGTGTGCTAACCTATAATCTACAGTTATAAAACCGTTTCGAATTCATCTACTTATTTTTTGAGAATTTTCTGTTCTTGTTGTGAACTTATATAATTTATTATATAAGTTCAGAACATAAATATAAATATTAAAACACTATCTAAAATTTTCTCATAATTAAATATGAAATACGCATGACGACGTTTCGAAGTACTACTTCTTTATCAAATGATGGATTAATACTATGTGTAATTTTACAAAGTTAGTACTTATAGCTATTTTCACAGAACATACCAGGTATTCTATTACTAACTTGGAATAAGGACCATAGAATACACTGACATTTAACAAAAGGATCGTATACCTCGAGATGAACACAGAAAATAAAATCAATTTCTTAAGTCAGGTATTCCAACTAAATATAGGAAAGATACAAATATACAACTAAGATTTCTAAGTACAAATGAAGGAAATTAAAATTTTTTTTTAACATGAAACATAAAATTGAATGTAAATTAACTGAAACTTAGGTAATCAATCTGATCTGCTAACTGGAATATTCTTATTGAACATATTAAGTAGAGGGCTAGTGTTAACCTCTAACTAGCTATTAGGTAAAAGTCCTGAATTTTGAATTTATTAATATGTAATGAATCTAGAAAATTTAGCTTGAAACCTTTATTCTCTCTATTTAATATTTCAAATTCTGAACTGAATATATGACTTTCTTCTAATAAATGGTTAGCATAATGGGAATCTGTTTTCCGTTTCTCGAAACTACGTTTATGTTGTGATATTCTTATTTGGAAATTTCTGAAAGTTCTTCCTATATACAATTTTTCACGACTGCCACATTCAATTTTGTGAACTCCACACATTCGTACCACCAAGTATCGGCCTCAGCAATTATCAATAAATATAAGTGTAACTCAATATAATAAAGAATAAGTATTGAAGTAGGTATTACTTAATATAATGAAGGAATTTGGGCCAAATTAGTTTCATTCATGTAAAAAGTTCTCATATTGTGTTCTTTCAATATATTGCACATCTTATCACATCACTTACCTACCTTATTAAGAAATTAAATTCACACACTGATAATTTTTGACCTCTTCTTTTTTAATATTGGAACCTTTTCATTCGTCATTTTCGTATTACTTTGGGATAGGAGTAATGATGGCAATCTATGTATATGAGTATCAATATTTTAAATAGATAATGAACACAAATAATAAATTTTCTCAGAATGTCTCATTTTCTATTAACTTTCAAGGCAGACATTCTCAAAGTGTGTTGCTCTGAGGCCTAGGCCTCCAGAAAGCCTCTTTTGATACTCCACGAGAATACTGGTAACAATAAGAAAAACACTGAGCGTCAACTTTCTCAAGAACATGATTATCAATAAAAAAATGCCGGAATACTATTTTTTGCATAGTTCAGGTTTCATCAAATTCTATGCTTTTCAAAACAGTTCCGTCCCCAAAAAAGTTCTAAAGTACCTACATCGGCACTTAAACACAGTTTTTTTTCAGAAACACTGGCCATCTTCTGTCAATTCGAATTAAAAACTCAATATACAACTCTGTTCATACCAGAACAGAACGGTGTGAAAATGAAATAGTTTTTTCAGTCCCAATAAGTTATCATGTAGTACCTAACAATGAAATTCAATCAAACAAAAATTGTTCAATTTTGAAGTCAATTTCAAAATTCGAAAACGGAAATGAGACAACTATCTTTTATTACAACTGTAATATTTATCTTGCTTATTTATTCAATTATTCATTCGAATATAAGATAAAATTCAAAAACTTGAACTTTTGATTCGCACTTTTATTGACAACATGATGCGTTTCGTCGTTACAAACGACTTCTTCAGATACTACTAGAATACTGACTAACAACAAATTGGTTTTACTCAAGATATTCCATTCTCAAATATAATTTTATTGCCTAAAAAGGTTTGAAAAGCTATATATATATATATATATATATATATATATATATATATATATATATATATATATATATATATATATATATATATATATATATATATATATATATATATATATATATATATATATATATGTATATATATATAAGAAAATGAACACTAGAACATTCATTCGAAAAAATTCAAATTAATCAAGAGAATGTTATAGTAGAGCTAGATATGTGAAAGTGTACGATGTGATGCCTCCATTATACTTCAAGGAATAAATGTTAGAGAAATATTGAAATCGATGCCACACCTGATGGAAGTGCGAGACATATATGTTTCGTTCTGCAAGGAACTCGTCAGTCACACCACGTCCATCGAAGTGAGGCAACGATTTCAACCCCCAAGCATCTTCTTGTGACTCCAAGTGAAAGACCGTAGAGTTATGAATACTCCACAATTCCATCTATGGGAATCAGTAGAAAACACCTCTCAGATTATAGACACACCAAGCATCGAAATTTTACATATCTTCTATACCCGTAGGTATCTACTGAATTGCAATGTCTATTTGACAAATATCATCGAACTATGTTTTTCGTTCGTGATCGAACAGTAAATCATATATTTTATCCTTGAAAATATGAACATTGGAAATGTCACGCACATCTGCAGGTAGACAATTGTAAAGCCTCAAGGCGAGAGAACGCGGAGTTTCCTGAGTCTGTCTCAGCCTGAAAAACGGAACATGTAGCTTACTGGAAGAACGAGTTGTATAGGCAGACATTTGACGACGTTCGGGTAATTGAGAAATGTGTCTCTTAACGAACAATAAATTCTGGAGTATAAATATAGATGGAAGGTCAGAAAGTTGTTCTTGAAATAAGGTTTGTAAGATTCTCTACCAGGAATACCATACAGGGATCGAATGATACGTTTCTGCATTCTGAATACTCTGATGCTATTTGTACTATTACCCCAACTTAAAACACCGTAGTATAAAGCCGACTGAACGTATGTGTTGTAATGAAGTCTCAACGCACCGCAATCTACACGATCCACAAGACACTTAATGGCGTAGCATCTGGAAGCAAGGGAGGAGCACAAAAAATGAATATGATGCTCCCAAGACAAATTAGCATCCATAATAACACCCAGAAATTTGGCTGCAGGTGACGTCAGTATAAAACTAGATTGTCCACGAATTAGTGGACAAGAGTTCGAAACTACTCCTTTTGGAGTGAATTGTATCATTTCTGTCTTAGTATCGTTGAGAACCAGTCCATTTTCTCTCGACTAAAACAACATTTTTTCGAAAGAAGCGGTTCCAATCCGCGCTAGCTCAATGTTTAGTGTACGCATTTTACGCATTTTTTTATTTCTGATTGGTATTTTCGGTTGGATCTTTCTTTGATAATGAATAGTTTTGGGACTCTTTAAAGGTGTTCGTTTTTGAAATGTAATCAGATTTATTTAGAGAAATAACTGTATTTCCTTCATCACCGTTCATAAAGATAATTTCAGTTGCTGAGATTTCATTCTGATTGATTCAATTAATTTAGTCTCAACGTTTGACAAATAATTTTATTTTTAAAAGTTCAAAGTAAAACAAAAGAGAGAGAGTCCATAAAGAGAGTGGGAAATTCAAAATACATGGGCATCCTGTTTTTTAAAGATTGTACATTAGACAAGGATTTAATGTCACGTCCAACAAGCTCGACAGGCATACTTGAGGTTTCGAAGAGTGTTCGCCTACCCTGACTTTGACCTTAAATCAAGGCTAAAATTGTCCAAGTGCTACGTTTGATCGATGCTTCCTTATGGTATGATAGCTTGGACATCGAAAACGAATGCAATAAACAAATTAGAGGCTGACAAATGAGGAAATTATTAGTCGTGTGAATAAACAGCGTGATTGAAAAGAAGAAAACAGCACAGAATATAATTCTAAACACAAAATCTCAATTCTTGATCGGATCGGTCAAGAATTAAGATGTTGAAATGCCAGGCATTGGACAAGACTACACGATGTACAAAAAGAAGAGGAATCTAATAGAATGAATGAATACACTTTTTCGAGTTTGCTTACTTATTCTTTGTTATTCCCCAACAGAGCAACACGAACATATTTTTCAGTAAGAAAATAATATATGAAATAATCCCAATGATACTGTAATGGCGCCGAGGAAAACATTTTCCTATAGCCTGAAATTAGTCCCCGGGGCTCCATCATCGCATACTCTGTTTTTTCTTAGTCCTCCTACTACTTCTACCTTTAACTACACAGCGACACGCGACATCAATATTGCATTCGAGGTTTCCCTCTGTCGCTTTTGTTATAACATCATCGTTCTTCATCAAACGGAATACCAATCGAATTACTGGAAAGAAATGCGGTTAAGGGATATTAGAATAATGATACGATATCATGGAACGTTTCCCTCCGTCTTTTCAAACGTTTTCTGCCATTGCTGTAATGTTTAGAGCATGACGTTCATTAGAATTCAAATATAATTTGGAACACGTTACTACAGTAAATATGCATTTGAGTATAAGTATAACACACACACACACACACACACATATATATATATATATATATATATATATATATATATATATATATATATATATATATATATATATATATATATATATATATATATATATATATATATATATATATATATATATATATATATATATATATATATATATATATATATATATATATATATATATATATATATATATATATATATATATATATATATATATATATATATATATATATATATATATATATATATATATATATATATAGAAGAAAAAAATGGAATGGATTGAAATCAACGACAGATTCAGGGGGACATAACGATTACGAATATTCCCCATGTTGGACTGGGTCGAAAAAACAATAGCTTTTATCCTTTATTTATTATATTTTTCTTTCTATATTTATTTATTATAGCTTTAAGTGAACCCGAACAGATACATGACACCCCATATTTATAGGCTGAAAGCAGCCTTATTATCGATAATTTGAAAATTATCGATATATCGATAATCGATAATCGATAATTTAAAATCGATTTTTATCGATAATCGATAATCGATAATTTAAAAATCGATTCGAAAAACTTATATATATATATATATATATATATAAGTGTATATTTGGAAAGTTTTTAGTAATAACAGGTTTTTTTTGATATGAAAAAGTTTATTTTTGTTGACAAAAGAGTTTTGACAAAGTTGTAATATAACAACGAAACGTCAACAAAAATAAACTTTTTCATATCTGTTATTGCTAAAAACTTTCGAAGAAAATATCTTAACAGGCAACAAATCAATTTCAAGAAATATATATATATATATATATATATATATATATATATATATATATATATTAAATTAATTTATTGCCTGTTTAAGATAGTTTATTTTTAATTTTTTAGCAATAACAGGCTATTTTCAATGTTCAAAACTTTATTTCAGTTGACATTTCGTTGTATATCACAACTTCGTCAAAACTGATGATTAATTGAATTTTATGAATTACTATAGATATCAAAACGTCAAACTTATTATTTTGAAAAAAATCAAATCGGCTTTTTTGTTGTTTTTTTTCAGTATTCAGAGGAGTATTTCCGGCTTAGCATTCACTTGGGAATTTATAAAAAAAAATTTTAATAGACTAAAACTTTTTATTATTAGTTTATACAAAGTTGTGGTATACAACGAAACGCCAATGAAAATAAAGTTTTTAACATTGAAATAAACCTGTTATCGCTAAAAACATTGAAAATAAATCTTAAACAGGAAATAAATCAATTTTAAATATATATATATATATATATATATATATATATATATATATATATATATATATATATACACATGCTTTTTTACTTATTAAATATATATAAATTGCAATATAGGAAAACAGAAAAATTCCACAAATATCACAAAATAATATAAAAAGTAATTTTCTTGAGATGTTTCATATAAATAACACAACACATCCAATAAATTTAAAGTCAGATACTGATAAACTCAGCACAATTTATGCTTACTCAATTACGGAAGACTGAAGAAGAACAACCAACAAAGAAGAAGAGTCAAATAAAAGTGGGGTTAAACGCTTACCATAAAATTGTTTTGAAACTGTGGTAATGATAAATGGTTCTGTGCATGAAAACTTGTCTATATTAAACCAATGATCCTTTATAAACTAAAAAATTATATAGAAATATTGTATTTTATGATTTAACTAATAATTGTGACACAGGAATACAAAGTTTGATGTAGATTTGCCCCTTATCTCAACTCGATTTATGCAGGTACGAGTATATTGTCAATTCTGGAATTTAGGTTGTGACTGACTGTACGGTGCTTTTATTTGTAGATTGCCCTGAGTATTAATTGAATAAATTCGAAAGCTTGGCTTCATAAAAAAAATTGTACTTATAGCTCATAAGGTCTCAAAAACCCTTATATTGGAATTTATATATATATATATATATATATATATATATATATATATATATATATATATAAACAAATTAATAGTAAATTAAAATTGAAACACTTAATATCAAAACAACTCTACATATGTTTCGGGTGATTAGCCCATTTTCAACAGAATTCAATTATAAACTCACACATTATCTAGGTATTTAATAGTGTCGGCGTTCACTTGATGTAAATCCATTATAATTGAATATAAACTTGAATTCAAACATTTGAACTTATGATTTACACTTTATTGACTACATGGCTTGACGCGTTTCGTCGTTACAAACGACTTCTTCAGATGCTTACAGAATAATAACAGGTTATTATTCTGTAAGCATCTGAAGAAGTCGTTTGTAACGACGAAATGCGTCATGCCATGTAGTCAATAAAGTGTAAATCATAAGTTCAAGTGTTTGAATTTAAGTTTATATTCCATTATCTAGGTTCTTACTATTATTGAACACTTTGGATAATGGGCTTACCACTCAAAACATATGTAGATTTGTTATTATACGCAGTGAAACAAAAACCTAGTGTTTAAATTTCAATTAAAAAGTGATAAGCGAAACTTCCTGAAGTGTTCTAATCATTTTTACTTCGAATACAGTGTACTTTTTCCAATCGTCGCAAAACTTTTTTTTTAAATATACAAAAAGTATTACCTTGTAAATATTTATATATAAGAAGACTTTTCTATAATGCAACCATAGACAATTGCACTTTTAATGTCAATATACTCAAAAGTTGAGTTTTGAGATTTAATTCATTGTTTTCTAAAAAATGTATTTGTTTTGAAATTTTCCTGTAAAGCTGCTTTACCTTCATGATTACTGAAAAAGTAGTTTATTGCTCAGTAACGAAAATGACTGTCTGATATTGAAAATCATGTCCAAAAACCTTTTTTGTGACATTTGAAAAAAAAAGCTTTTTTTAATTTGCATTATATTTTTTGCATGAGAATACTTAGGTACTTCTAATATTTGATATTGAATTTGCAAATAAGAAAAGGGGTTCTTTAGCATATACGCACTGAACTCGACCACTCATCTTGCATTTCAATTTTCTTCATTCGCGCAAAATTGAGAGGAAAAATATTTAGTCTAGCGAACTATTTAGAGTGAAAATACGGGAGCCCGTTTCAATTCCATTTTCGTGTAAATAATGAACCGAAACAGAGTATAAATATGTATTTAAATTCGTACCGCTGCCAGAGGGATTCCTCCTTTCTCTCCTTCGCGTTCGGGGAGCGAAAGCAAATAAAAGGCAAATTAATTAGCTATGTTAAACATCTGTACAAAAAGGGATAAAGGCGGGGACCCATTTTCGTTATTTGCACATGTCTGTTTGGCCTCGCGCGCCTGGGAACGCGAACCCGAAGGATATCGAAAAACTTATCATCGACAGTTGACTAGAATCGAATGAACTAATAGGTTTGTCTAGCGGTAAATAATTGATTGATCGGATTCTGGAATTCCTTTTACATTATGTTGATAATCTCATTTTTATCAAACATAATAAGAATAATTATTCTGTAAGCATCTGAAGAAGTCGTTTTTAACGACGAAACGCCTCATGCTATGTAGTGAATAAAGTGTAAATCATAAGTTCAAGTGTTTGAATTTAAGTTTATATTCAATTATAATGAATTTACATCAAGTAAACGCCAACACTAATAAATAAATTTCAAAAAAATCATCTGTATTGAGTGAAAAATTCTATTATAATATAGGAAATATATAGAGGAACAAGAAATACTGAATAATTTTCTAAATTTTATTTTCAATGCAAGATAAGTGAATGAGTACAGTGCAAATATATTAAAGAATGTGCTCTCTTTTTTGGAAATTAAATATTAAATAACAATGAATTAAAATTAATACACTTGACTTACCGTATCAGTAATATTGTAAACTCTTGATAATAGGTTAACTACCCGAAACACATGTAGAGTTTTAAACATATTCAGTGAAACTTAAGTAAAGTGTGTTAATTTTAATTTAAATATTGAATTAAATTAAACTCTTGGCTTAATGTTTCACGATTTATTTAACAATATGAAATGGTCAACATGTTTCGAGCGTTGGCTCATTTTCAAGACTTCAAGTCTTATATATATATATATATATATATATATATATATATATATATATATATATATATATATATATATATATATATATATTATTATAATCGTTATCGCGTACGCACGTCAATTCGTATGCTCCCGATATATTTGGATTTGGATTGGTAAATGGTGGTTTCTTTGTGTTGAAAGTGTTACCAATTTGTGCCTAAGATAACAACGGTCGTATGTGTTAAATAAAAAAACTCTTTCTATTCGAAATAAGCCCGAGTTTGGACAAAAGGTTGTGTGGATGGTATTCGGTATAGACGATTGTTGGTAATTTGCGAGGTGCTGTGTGAAAAGAAAAAATTATCATGATAAGATAAAATTGTCTCGAGCTAACTTAATATCGCACAGATGGAATGTAGTAAATGTGCTGCATCCAACACAAAAATAAATATTTTTTGCTGCGATGGATGCAAGACCCCGGAATGCGAGGAATGCGCCTCTCTCACCGCAACGGAGGTCAAAGTTATGGAATTGAAAATGAGAAGAACTATGAAATTCTTCTGTAGAGATTGTTTAAATTTTGGATCTCACAAATTAATGGAAACAATTATTACTGATAAGGATACAATAATAGCCAGTAAGGATAAAATTATAGAACTACTGGAAACGCAATTGGCTAGTCTAAGAACAGGTAGGTATAGTGCTGGAGAATAATATGAGCTTTGCAGATAAAGTAAAAAAACAAAATCCTGTGCTGAAAAATATTCCGTGTCTCATTATTTCGCCGAAGAATAGTCAGGAATGTCACGAAACCCGAAAAGAACTGGAAAATAAGATAAAGCCAGCAAAACATGGAATTGGAATATCATTAGTCAGAAATATGAAGAATGGAAATGTTATGGTTAAGTGTGATAGTGTCAGGTCGAAGGACAATATGAAAGCAGAAATTAACAATGCCATGGGGACTAAATATGAAGTAGCAGAAACGAAACTGAGAAGACCTCTTGTTACGATTGCCAATATCAGTAATGACACAACTAAAGAAGAAGTCATATCAGGGCTGAAAAACCAGAATGAATATCTCGAAAACGAAAAGGGTGATGTTGAAGTGAAAGTACTCAAGAAGGCAAAACATGGAAATACAAGTTACGCAGTAGTCGAATGTAATGGTTCCTTTTATACAAAACTGATGACATTACGTAAAGTTAATATCCAGTATAATAGGTGTCCTGTGTATGAGAACGCTAACATTCTGAGATGCCTAAACTGTATGGGATATAACCACAAAGCTAGAGATTGTAAACTTCCATTGGCTTGTCCAGTCTGCGCAGGTAGTCATATCAAGAGAAATTGTACTTCTACAGAAAAAAATGTATAAATTGTTTTCAGCATAATATGAAATTTAGATCTAATTTTGACATAGTGCATAGTGCCGAAGATGAAAATTGTGCAGTTTATAAAAAAGTACTTCAGATAAATAAGGAAAAAACGGATTTTGGTTCGTAAATACTTTTCTTTTTTTTCCTTCGTAGTTTATATTAGTTTTATTATAATGAATAATTATATCAGAGACTTTGAGGCAGATGCATTCAAAACATCTGTTGTTGAAAATGTTAGGGAATTCAATCTGAAGTTTGGCTGCAGTAGTAATCATTTGAGAGTATTTCATGTCAACATATGTAGTATACTTAAACATGGGGATGAATTGAGTATAATACTTGGTCAGTTTAGTCAAAAATTTGACATTGTAGTTCTTACTGAAACTTTTCATGTTGATGTTAGTATTTTGAAGTTTGATTATTTTAATGTATTATATAATGAGGGCAGGGTGAATAGAAATGATGGTGTAATTGTATTAATAAAAAAATCTCTAACATATAGTCATGATGTTGTACACTTGAATGAGGGTATGAAGTTATTGCATGTTATTATAAAGATTAATGGGGAATCCATTTCGATCTCTGCTGTGTACCGTGTGCACGGTACATGCCCATTTGGTTTCATATCACATTTGAGGACACACATTCTTAAGAATTGCTCCGACTCAGAGTATCAGATTTTGATTGGAGATAT
Source organism: Henosepilachna vigintioctopunctata (assembly GCA_030704895.1). Taxonomy (NCBI): domain Eukaryota; kingdom Metazoa; phylum Arthropoda; class Insecta; order Coleoptera; family Coccinellidae; genus Henosepilachna; species Henosepilachna vigintioctopunctata. Next base: position 4,307,677 of record JARQZJ010000035.1, read on the forward strand.
GAATATGAATTTGTTTGATAAAAAAACTGAACATATACAAAATTACATCAACACTTTGAGTGAATTGGGATTCGACTCCTATATTAACGCATACACGAGGATTGATGGGAACTCTAGATCATGTATTGATCATATTTTTGTCAGGTCTAAGGTTGAAAGGCTTGATATTTTGGCCGCGGTTCTACAGGTTGGGATAACAGATCATTTCCCAACAATAGTATTCATACCAAATCTCAGAACAGAGCAAAAAAAACGGGTTGAATATAGGTCGGAGATATGTTACGACAAGCTGAGGACATTATTGAGTCGTGTAGACTGGAATCGGGCATTGGGTCGGGGTGATGTTGAGGATGCTTTCGAGGAATTTCTTGCTATTGTTAATGATGCTATTTCCGGGTGTACTGAGAGAGTGGCAATACGAAGAAGATACAGAAAGGAAAATAAGTGGATGACTAATGGAATCATTAAGTCTATTGATACTAAAAATAGATTGTACAATCAAGCAATAAAAAAACCGGAGGACCAGGAACTAATGAAGAACTATAAAATTTATAAAAATAAATTAATTTCTTTAATAAGAAATACGAAAAAAGAATATTTCAAGAGGGAACTGGATAAGAAGAGCAACTCGTCAAAGGATTTATGGGATTGGATGAATGATATTACAAACTGTAAAAGATGCACAGGAACGGTTGGACAATCTGGTATTAAAAATGCAAATGGTATCATAGAAAGAAACGTAGAGAAGATTGCTAATATCTTCAATGAACATTATATCGGCGTGAGTACCATGTTGGCTGCTAAAATTAGGAGACCACGTAGATCACCCATGGACCAAAAGTCTGCTACCCCAAACTCGGTATTTTTCACACCAGTTACTGAAACTGAGATAGGAAATTATATCAATGAAATGAAACCATTCAGGTCTCCTGGTATTGATGGCATAACCTCCAAGTCAGTTAAGGAGATTAAAGAGCAGATTCTCGCCCCATTCACTACACTCTTGAATAGAGCGTTGGAAGCTGGCATTTTTCCGAGCGCTTTTAAAGTGGCAGTGATTAAACCAATATACAAATCTGGTAATAAAATGGAAGTCAACAATTATAGACCAATATCACTAGTGACTAATTTTTCAAAACTTCTGGAAAAAGCAATAAAATCAAGAATTGTCTCCTTTTTTGATCGTTTTAAAATTCTCTCTAAACAACAATTTGGATTTCGAGCAGGTAAATCGACACAGGACGCACTGGCTAAACTTTCTGAAAGACTGTATCAGGCACTTGATGATTCTCGACCTTGCTTGTGCATCTTCGTCGACTTGGCAAAGGCTTTTGACACCGTTTCACATGAACTCTTGCTGAATAAACTGAGCACATATGGAGTTAGAGGTATTGCGCTGTGCATGATTCGGAGTTATCTAAACGGTAGGAAGCAATGTGTTTCAGTGTGTGACAAATATAGCGAATTTCGGGATGTGAGTTGTGGTGTACCCCAGGGAACTGTGTTGGGTCCGTTACTTTTTGTAATTTACGTTAATGATTTGCTGGCGTCGAGCGATATTTTCAGTTACGCAGATGACACAGCAATTTTCTGCGAGTCTGATAATTGGAGGGACTTGAGGATTAAGGCTGAAAATACTTTAAGGGAAGTTAAACTATGGTTCGATTTTAATTTACTTACCATGAATATTGAAAAAACAAAATTCATCATCTTTTCGTGTTACAATGTGGGTCGTCCGACTTACACCACTTTGAATATCGATCGTGACCTGCACATTACTACTACTGAATCCATTAAATATCTGGGTGTTATCATTGATAAAAATCTCAAGTGGGATATACATATTCAAAGTGTGGTTGAAAAGGTGAGACGACACCTCTGTAGGTTCAGATATCTCACGGAGTTTTTGGATTTACCAAGATTAAGAACTCTTTATATAGCATTAGTCCAGTCACTACTGTCTTATGGGATGCTGATTTGGGGTGGTGCTCTGAATGTTCATTTGAAGAGCCTTGAAATTATACAGAAATGGGTTTTGAAAATAATTCTGAAGAGAAATAGAGAGTACTCGACCATTGAGGTTTTCAGAGAGTCTGGTGTGCTTGACATCAGAAGATTGTTTTTTCAGTCATTGTTATGTTATAATCATAAAAACGAGGTTGAAGTAAATTATTTGAAGCATTGTTACAACACTAGAAATAAACATAACGTTCCACTGAAAGATAGAGCAAATAAAGTAATTGGACAGAGACATTTTATATACATATTGCAAAGACTGTTACAAAGAACTCCAGTCAGTATTGTTCAAATCAGAAAATTTAAGGAATTCAAAAAGAATCTTGTGCAGTGGCTTCTAGGTCTGGATTTGGCCATGGTTGACTGCGTGATGGATACTGGTTCTTATTTGCCAGCCTAATTATTTGAAAAATAACGCGACTTGTTAGATATTTTCTGTAAAAAGTCTTTCGTACAAGCATTTTTTTTCTTTGATTATGAATGTAAGTCTTTCGTACAAGCATAGTGTGCTTCTGAAAGGCAATCCTTTAGTGTCACTTTGTTTACCCTGATCATGTGTTTATATTTTAGGAAGTAAATGTTTTGTTAGATGGTAAGATAATTGACAGACTTTTTGATGCTAGTTGTGAATCATTGGGTGAATAAATTATTATTATTATATATATTTATATATATACAAGCACAGATACCTAACGCCGTGACGTCGATTTCAATATTTCTCTAACATTTATCCCTTGAAGGATGATGGATACATCACATCGTACACGTTCACATATCTAACTCTACTATAACATTCTTTTGGTTAATTTAAAATTTTCGAATAAATGTTCTAGTGTTCATTCTCATATATATATATATATATATATATATATATATATATATATATATATATATATATATATATATATATATACATTATTTTTTTAATTCTGTATTTTTTTCATGTGAAAGCATTCCAATGAACGGTAGTTATTCTTCTAGAAGTACTTTTTTGTGTGTAAGTTGAAACCATAATTTAACAAGTATTTCGAACGGCTCAAAAATACGGTGATAATCGAACCCACTTGCACCAGTAAGCCAAAAGCGTTATAGAGCCAATATGCCGCCCTGTACTCAGCTTATTATTACTAAAGGTCATGGGGTATGATAGCGAAACAAGCAAATAAGGGATGATACGATTTTTCATTATATTCGCAAGGTCGTTGGACATAAAAACATCAGGGGGTGCGTGAAAACGCCCGTCATTTCTGATTTTTCACGTACGCTCATTCATATATACAATTTATATTCGTTCCGAGTTGTCTTTTACACAAAGGCCGACGTATCACAAAAGGACTCGACTGTCTCAGATGGCTCTCGCATTATTTTCCCGGACATTCAGCTCGCGAAGGCCGCGTTTCTTTCCCTGAACAGAGGAAAATTGAAAATTCAACGGCCGCATGGACTCCGACAATTATCCCCGAATCTTTTTACTCTTTTCAATCTGATGAAAGCAGTTGTACCTCAATAAGTTCCTCTGCTCAGATCCCTGAACTGTGGAATACTAACGTTTGTCTATAAGATCAGAAGAAAGAATTATATATTCTTTTATTGTGAATTATTCAATTATGCAAAAATTGTAGCCTTTCCACTATTCTCGTTATATGTCTACTCTTCTGGTTAGGATAAGAATCATTTGTGTGTTTTCTCCAAGTTCAAAAAAAACAAAACAACGCCCTGGACATCCTTTCTTCATATCTACTTAGGAATACGTAGGATAGGAATATTTACATAGGAACAAATTTAAAAAATATTAAGTTATAATATCACAAGAGCATAGAAAATAATCGATTATACTTCCGAGTCACGAGACGTATTCTGCGAAACACCACGAGAGCGTAGCTCGAGTGATGTTTTAAGGATATACGTCGAGTGAAGAGGTTAGTATAATCGATTATTTTCGTTTGCTCGAGTGGTATCCGTTACGATTATATCAAGAGTTAACAAACGAAATTTTTTTATTGGTTGAAATTAAAAGTACAATTATTATAATAAATATTTGTTGTATTATCTTTAGAAGTTGAATCTGAGGTGCTGGTGCTGGTGATGGTAGAGTTGGCAGAATCTTGTTTATTTCTTATTTTTTTAAGTATCTTTCCATGGTGTTCATTAGTATGCTTTAGATACGGCTTCAGAGATTCAGATGATGAATGGCCTGTTATCTTAATAATTTCTTGCAAGTTTGCTCCAGATTGTGCCAAGATGCTAACAGCGGAAGAGCGATTCGAATGGTTAAATATTTTTTGCTTCTTTGCATCAAGTCCTATACTCTCTGCCGCTAAACGTGTCCATTTACTTATTTGATTAAGGCCTACACGACAATTTTTATACCATATTTTAGTTTTCTGCCAATCAGGATTAGGTGTTAAAAAGAGACGATTGGTTTTAATGTTTGGTGTTCTTTTGCTTAACATTTTCTTCAACAGACGTACTGGATCTTCACAATTTTTATTCGGTGTCAACCATTTAGATTCAGCTGTATGTTTTTCGCCACCTTGTGCTGTATTTGTAAATATGGTATTGTACTCAATACGTCCTGTGGGTTGACCATAACTGACGCATTCTGCTTTGAAATAGTCAGTTAAGCAAAAGGCTGCTTCATTTCCACGCCACGCCAGTTCCACAGAACAAATTTGATTAAAAAAATTTTCTAAACAATCTGGAGTATTTTCGTCAAAAATTGATATAATTTTGCTAATTTCTTCCGCTTTAAGGGCGACAGAATTTGTTTTTCTTTTTTCAGGAATTGCTTGTAACTTTTTTCTTTTAACTGCACGCGCCTTTCTTGCATCTTCAAAAATCACGCCTCTGAATGGATTTGTTTCTCGATTAAACTCTTCATAAAACTTTTTCTGGACAAGTTCAGCGGAAATATTCTAAATCGTTTTTACGGTACGTTCTTCATATTCGGTGCCGTCTGCTCGTTTCATATTGAATGCCCAATCTTTCAAAATACTTGCTAATTGTTCTTCAGAAGTTTGAGCACAAAGTTTATAATTTCGCAGTTCACAAAATTCGGTGAACTGTTTCCAAACATATTTATGTGTTTTAAAGGTATTTTGCGGTGTCAAATCTTCAATTTCTTTATCTATTTCGGTCCCCGAGCTTGTACCAAAGCGTTTCATGTCGAAAAAATTAAAAAAACACTGATAGAAATTACTGAAAATTTTTTTGACGTTTATCAACAAACTTCAAAATAATGGTTACCATGACAAAATTCACATTAATGGAGGAGGCGAAACACCAAAACGGTTATATCACGTCGTCAAGAGTATATTCACTTATTAATACACGGTAACTATGTAAAATTTGTAATTGCTATTGGCTAAATTTCAAACGAGGGATACAATCGCTAAAATAAAATCACTGTCGCAATTTGAATCAACTATAATTTTATACAAAACAAAAATGTGTAGATGTCGTTTGAAATCCAGGATACATGTCCTATATAAGAAATCTTTACTCCGTTCAAAGACTTTCTCTGAAATAATAAAACAATTGTTAAACTGATTTACACATATATTAAAAAGAATACTGCATAACGTACGTTTCGATGAGATTCACCTTTTTCAAATGCTACGTGCAGACTAATGAAAAACGTAATGAAACGTACGTCATGCAGTATACTTTTTAATATATGTGTAAATCAGTTTATCAATTGTTTTATTATGTTTATAGATTTACATCAAGTATCGGCCTCATAAATTATTAATTTTTCTGAAATATTTATGGTTTTGATCTAATGGTGTTTATCCGGAACGAAATAGTTACTTAGTACCAGATTCAATGTTCCATTTCTTGACATGTTTCTGCAGAAGTTGATTAGGTTTTTTGTGGATTGTTGCTTCTTTCTTTCCCTTGTTCTGAGAGTACCTGGTCAAAATACAAATGTCTTCTATCCACCTCTGGCTCGTAGTACCTAATGTTCTGGAATTTTCACCACTTCATAAAATTTGTGATGATTTTGAGCCTTTTTATGATGCCATTGACATATTTGCATACAGAGCTATTGATGTTTTTATATATGAGATTTTCGTGTATTTTTGTGGATGAACTTTCATTTTATTTAGACCACAGAGTTTCATCGATTTCAGAGTTTTTAGTTCTGTTTCTAGTTCAATTTTACATAAGTGATGTATTTCCAAGTAACTATATGAAATAATAAATGAATAATATCGAAACTATGTAATTTGACAATAATTGTTATTTTTTACTTCAATAATTATATTTTTGAATGATAATATTAATAATTATTTAGTACCAATATTTACAAACTTCGTACAAAAAAGTCTCAGCATTTATGGAAACCTGAAGAATGAAAACGAAATGGCGGACCTGTTTTGACATCTATATCAGACATCGAAAAGACGCGAATTACGATGTATCAGGCATGTCTGCAACAATTGTGTAGACTCTTTGTGTTTGTTGTTGGAGGGTAAACTAAGATTTTTGTGGTCAATTAGAAATGAGTGGACACTTAATAGTTGTGCTAGTATTAATTTGCAAATATTGCTCATAATAAATTAATATTAGAGACAGTTATTCAATGTTTTTAAGTTTCATTTTATTTGCTCAACTTCTTACTCAAATGTTCCATCAGTTTTTTCAGTATTACTCAATAACGAAATAAACATATATTATTACATTTTTTGCGGATTTGCTTCATTTTAATAATAATGATAATAAGCATATATTTTCAACAGGTAACTAACCAATTACAGGAAAATACATAATGAATAAATATGGTTACTAAAAATATCAATAACAACATAAATATATAATATTAAAAATAATTATTAATAGTTAAAAACATTATCAAATATAATAATCTGAATTTACATTGTCCACATCTAAATATTCGATCATAATATTTATTTATTTTATTCTATAATAATAAAGAAAAACAAATCACTCTGAACTCAAACCGAAAGAAATCATGATACCTCACAGGTTAAGATTTAAATACACATTAATAATAGAAAGAAGTGAGTCAGTGAAATCACAGCAGTTTGATACCTGGTTTGCAGTAGAACATACAAAGCTAAGCGGCGATTGCGAGAGAAGATTGGTTCTGTAGGTTTTTGAGTAATATGTCTGGCTTATTCTAGTACACCTCTGAGGAACGAAGATATTAAGTTCAGCCAGAAGCTCAGGACAGTCGAGATTATCATTGAGCAAATTGATTGAAAATTTTAATGCATTCAAACTTCTCCTGGGGTAGAGGCTTCTAGTGTCAAACATCGATAGCAAATAAGCGTGATCACAACCCCTAGGTGGATATACAACATCCTCTCGAAATGAGAGTCATTTCAAGAACTTCCTCTGCAGTTCCTCCAGGCGGTTTATGTGACAATTATATATTGGTCGCCAAACAAGACAGCCATACTCAAGTTTGCTTCTCACTAGGGCATTAAATAAATGGACCATTGTTGAGGAATTGCATTGTGGATGATGAAACCATAAACTTTGATACATGTTAAAATTAATTGGTTGATATGAGTTGTGAATGCGAATTTTTGATCAAATACTAAGCCCAGATCCTTTACCTCCAGCAATCGAGTCAGTTTAACACATTCAATGTTTTAATCAAAGATATCACATTTATCTTTCTAGTAAAACTCAGAACATTACATTTCATGACATTCAAGTGTAAAAAATTATTATTACACCACAAGCTGATATCATTCAGGTCGCATTACACACAATCTGATATCTTTTGTAACCTCAATAATGCATAGATGACATGCTCTTATAAAATTTGATATCGTCCGCATAAGTCACCTTCATCCAGTCCACCATCTCTAAGAGATAGTTAACAAACAGGACAAATAGTAGGGATCCAAGATTCGATCCCTGCGGCACTCCCGAAGTAACTAGAAAGTCTTTCGATTTTCAATTCTCAATTTGTATGAATTGACAGCGATTACTCAAGTAGGACTCCATGAAAAGTGATAAATTATTCGCAAATCCAAAAAGCTTCCTAGATTTAACTATAAGTAGTCCATGATTTATCTTATCAAAAGCCTTCTGGAAATCTGTATATATAACATCGACCTGCTCTCTCCCGTCCAACTCCTCACATATGCACGGAGAAAACTCAACCAAATATGTAGATCAAGATCTCCTAGTCATAAACCCATGCTGCTCAATTGCAACACTCTTTCTGATCTTAGGATATATGCTATTGAAAACTATAATTTCAAACAATTTAGAAACATTCGATAATATAGAAATTGACCTGCAATTATCAATATAAGAATATAAGTTTTTTTTAATGAGTTCATTTCACTGAGAATATAAGTTTTACATCTTAAATATACGCAGTATTGTTTCATTCATAGATGTTGTCCGTTCAATGCGTCTGATAGTTAATGCCGTCTCAGTCAGAACTGCTAGTTATAGTAACTGCTCAGCTTCTACAGCAGGTCGAGTTGGAGATATTGAAGTACTTTCATGTTATTTAAAGTTATGCGAAAGGGGTCTCCCCGGAGGGGTCGACCTCTCGGGATCCCATACATCTATTATTAATCATTCATTGTTTAAAAAGAACACTAACTGATGCTTCAATAACTTTGAAGGTCTTTATAGAAATAGGAAATGTATGTCTTTCCAATGTTCTGGTTTTCAGTTTCAATATTCATATCCTCATTTGTATGTATCGTCATAATTCTACTTGTACCTTAGGTATAAAATCTTAGACTTTTGTATATTCACCGACAAACTGTTATCACATTACCATTCACTTACACTGTCAGGTCTCTTTTGATCCACACTGTCATAGTCTCAATATTTTTTCTGATGATGTGAAGCATTGTACACTCTACAATTCATATAGGGCATTTTTTTTACATGAGAAACAATATCGTTGATATCATGGGTAACTTTTTAAGCGTAGTTTATTTTTAAGTCGAATATAACACTCAATTTGCATCATATATTCAAAATTTCTATTGCAATTGATAACTTGGCCTTTGTCATTTACATTTTAAATCAATAACTTCATGTAAATGTTGTCCGCGGATTCGTATCAAACGGTCATTTGGAAGGTCCAATTTTGCGTCATTTTTTCGAGCATTTCGGCCTGTATCCCACGAATTACGCGTGTTATGTTATCCTATAAGGCTTCAATCGTGATTGGGTTGTCCACATACACCAACGACTTTACATAACCCCACAAGAAATAATCCAGAGGCGTCAAATTGCATGATCTTGGCGGCCAATTCACAGGGCCATTTCGAGAGATAAGCTGCTCACCAAATTCATCCTTCAACATGTCCATTGTTTCACGAGCTGTGTGGCATGTGCCACCGTCTTGATGAAACCACATGTCAACCAAGTTCAACTCAGCCAACTGGGGCAAAAAAAAAGCTGCGAATCAATGCTCGATATCGTTCGCCGTTGATGGTAACGTTTCTTCTACGGTCGTCTTTGAAGGAAAATGGACTGATGATTTCAACAATTTGCAATCGTTGTTCGTTTGTAAGTCTTTCCATGATGAAATGGCAGAGTATACTGAAAACTTTTCACTTTGACAGATTACGTATCGATGCCATTACCAACCAGTGCCGCCAACCTGAAGAACTTAACTCTTAAAAAATCACTCGTCATCATGACAATAACAGTGAACCTAATTTCCCTGTTCCTTATTTTATAGCTATAATGAAAGAATATTCATAGTTTAAATAGAACTTGAGTTTTTGAATAATTTCGAAATTCATTATTTCAAATATTCAACCTGATTTTTTCGAAATTTCTATCGAAATAACACACCTAAATTCTTTCTAAATTACAACCACGTGAAAAATTGAATAGCGGCGCCATTGTGTAACATGAACACATGGAAGTACCTACGTCCAAAGTGAAATCCACAATAATCTGCCGGAAAAAATTATTCGCCACTGTTTTCATCATCCGTACATGTTTTTACGCTCACGCAATATAGGATTATAATACGTCCTTGAGTTCGTTCATTAATTTATCTTCGAGTGACGGACTTTCACTAAGAAAAACAGCGGACCTTGTCGACTATTGTGATGAAATAAGTACGATTCTATTTCATTGTTTAATTGTGTTCCTATTTGCACGACGAGTGCGAGTCATTGCTTTTTTTAATTCAAACTAAACGTTAGTAAAGATTCCATCATGTTTGGTGGATTTTCATTTTAGTTCTTTCGTACATTTGTGAGGAAAAATGAAAGTGTTACGTGAGTTTTTCGCAATATTCTTATGTTGTTTTACATTTCGTGCAGTTTTTGCTCATCCAACTATTTACAGATACAATGAGGATAAAAACTTAGAGCCAGGTAATTGAAAAATTTTCCTGATTTCGAAATTTATTGTTCTGATAATATTTTTATTGTTCTAATAATAATAATATTTTTTTAGCAATAGCTATTATAAAATCATTTATACATTTAGGTTCAAAATAAATCATTTACAATTGTATGTTCAAGACGACCTTAGCTAATTTACGCTTGAATACCTTAAGGTTACTAACTGTTTTTATAGAGCTAGGCAATTTATTAAATGCGTTGAATCTTTCATAAAATATACAATTTCTAGATTTAGAAAGCTTACAAACTTGCATGTGAAAATTGTCAGCATTTCTTGTATTATAACCGTGCACATCACCGACACCTGTTACATTTTTTGTTACTGTATATGGGAACAATTTGTTTTTAATTTTGTATATAAATATATATGTAGCAAAAAGTATTCTCTGTTTAACTGACATTAGTTCTAAACAATTAAGCATGCTTTGGATAGGAGTTAACATATTACATTTCAAAATTATTCGCATAGCTCTATTGTGTAATTTTTGTAGCTGTTGAGTATTTTCTTTACTCAATCCCAATAACAGATTGGAACAATATTCAAAGTGTGGCATGATTATTGACTTAAAGAGCAATAACTTTATTCTGTCGTCAGATTTTTTCCAAAATTCTTCTGAGAAAGTTGATTTTCTTGGTGATTTTAGATGATATGAAGTCGACATGATCTTTGAAACTCAATTTCTCATCTAACATAATGCATAAGTATTTAACAAGTTTTACCCTTTCAATGTTATTGTTTTCAATTTTAATATATATCGTTCTATTTACCTTAAGAAGTTTACTTCGTACCAAAAACTATAAATTTAGACTTTGTTACATTCAGTGATAAACTGTTATCGCTTAGCCATTCATTTATTGCTGCCAAGTTAATAATAATAATTTTTTATTGCATTTTTTATTACTGTATATGGAAACAATTTGTTTTTAATCTTACATATAAATATATATGTAACAAAAAGTTTTCTCTGTTCAACTGACATTAGTTCTAAACAATTAAGCATGCTTTGGATTGAAGTTCATCTATTACATTTCAAAATTGTTCGCATAGATCTATTCTGTAACTTTTGTAGCTGTTGAGTTTTTTCTTTACTCAATCCCAATAACAGAGTGGAACAATATTCAAAGAGTGGCATTATTATTGACTTGAAGAGCAATAACTTTATATCTGTCGTCAGATTCTTTCCAAAATTCTTTTGAGAAATATTTAATAGTGTTGGCGTTTACTTGATGTAAATCCATTATAATTGAATATAAACTTAAATTCAAACACTTGAACTCATGATTTACACTTTATTGACTACATAGCATGACGCGTTTCGTCGTTACAAACGACTTCTTCAGATGCTTACGGAATATTATTCCGTAAGCTATACGGAATGTATACTGAATGTATAAGAGTCCTTTTTGACTTCATAGTTCACCATATTTAACAATTGCATTGAAAACATGTTTCCAGATGTCACCTCCTGATTAATATTGATTTCAGAAGTAAATTCCATACAATTATTCCAAGAAGGAAAAACGGTAATTGGTCACAAAATTTCTAGACAATTCATTGATTCATAGATCAAACAATTGTTTACAGAAGAGACTTTTATATTCTATGAACATTGTATTCTATATTATACAGATTTACTCATATATTCTTATACATAGGCATACGTACATAGACTTAACTCTTTCAGCTAGGAGTTCTATAGACTAGGGAGACAGTCAAAATTAACTTTTGTTTCAGCTCTAATTCCTGTATCCTCTACTGTCATTCCGTTGCCTGCCTACGAACTAGGCTACGGATTCAAGGTGAGGAATGCTCGAAAAAAAGCTGGATACTCCGCGAAGACCTTGATTACAGGTAATCAATATAGTTTGAGGAACTGAAATATTGCATCTTTCCAAATGAAATCTATATTTCAAACTATAATTTACGTCTAATCCT